>JAQPZY010001237.1:1395000-1740000 GCA_029931535.1 Margaritifera margaritifera
TGGCAAGTAAAGTACTGTTTACATTCTATTACATTTCTCTGTCACTTGGACAGGAATTAATAATCTCAGCCTGTCACATCGTGTCTACAAGTGTATTACAATACTTTCATTTCACACTGAAAGTATGATTCGACACATAATAACAAAGCAGAAAACTAGACGGACGAACCAACGGACGGCCATACATAACATTAAGTACCGTTTGAACGAATTAGATGCCGGTAGAACATTATTGATTTTTTTTTTGTAATTTGCAACAATATTGCTTCTATTACACCTTTGATGCAACTTTGGTATTAACTATCTAAACACTGATGCCTCTTCTTCTCTTGATACAACCACCAGAACTATTAATCCTAAACCAAATGATGCTAATAACATTACTACTATACTACTACGTCTACAGCTGCTACTACTAATAATATTACTACTGCGGCCAGTCCTTGTACTGCAACAAATATATCACTGCTACGCGTACAAATATTACTAAAACTACAACAACTACCACTAGTGCTCCTGCAGCTATTAATGCTACTACTACCACAGCTACTACTTCAGCTGCTCCAACTACTACTACTGTTATAATTGTAAGGAAGAGTTCTTAAAACATTTTCAATTAAAATAATCTGCAAACATGAATGCGTATATGTTATCATAATTAGTAATATATGGTCTGGAAGACGATATATTAAGGTTCATTTTGCAGTAAATTATTAAACCAGTTAAGAATGTCGCAAGAGAGAATTCTACATGTTAGAACTATTCCAGAAACAAAACAAATCTGAGTGGAACTAATTCTTAAATAAACAAAAATAACTTCACATCCCAAAATAACCAGTCATTTAAATCCAATCTAATAATGCAGCAAATGATGCTTGTTAATTAGAAAATAGTTGGTATATGCTTCTAACTTAATTCATTTCTTTGCATATTTCAAAGTAAAGAAAACTGCATTGCGCTTTATCGCTTCTGAGATCACACACACACACATGCGTATATATATATATATATATATATATATATATATATATATATATATATATATATATATATATATATATATATATATATATATATATAATAGAACCTCTTTTGGGGATTCGACCGAAAGAAGGACAGTCCAGTCGAGGCTTACATGAGACAAATAATGTAATCAAGCGACTGTGATTTTTTTGCCTCAGTGCAAACCCGACCTAGCCATTTTGTCTCACCCAATTTTTCCTTTAAAATTAAAAGAACCCTTCTTGTTTGCAATATAGTTTAGTACATTCAACACATACAGTATACATCAGGTACTAGTCTAACCTTACAATTTTGTATAGGTCATTCGGTCTTATAATAGTTTGTGAAAATCGAAATAATCATCTCAGTAGAATCCAAGTATATCTACCGCTTATACAACACACACACACACACACACACACACACACACACACACACACACACACACACACACACAACAGCAACAACTTAACAGTTATAATTGTAACGTGGTAAGTATTGCACCAATATATCTCGATTGAAGTGCTGTTAACACAGAGCATTAATACGAATATGTTCATGAGGACTGTGGCCTGACCTGTCGATCAAAAGTTCTACACGTGAGAAAGTAATAATATAAAAACATTTGATAGTATTGAGGTATTATCCCATTTTTAATCAATGTATGTCATATGAAAGTAACAATACATAGTTAGTTTTCTTCTCTATTTTTATAAGGATAAATTTTAACTTTCATCAGTTTTAATTTTTAAAAGTTATATGGTAGCCAATGATAAGATATTGAGTTCACAGTGCTAACGAAGAGTGTGCTGTAGAACGATTGACCATGTTTTGGATTATTCATGGATAATTAGATATATGTGTCACTATCATACATAAATCTCATTTTCGTTCGAAGAGGGGAAACTGTTGTTGACATACTGGTGTTATAATTGATATTAATTGTAAAATACCTCCCAAACATAATATCCATCTGATAACCATGTAAGGGGCTTTCTACTTTATGATTTCGTGGGAAAATGATATTTTGTCCTGAAAATATGGCAAGTGTTGCAAGTGTTGACTAATGTGTGGACGGATAAATGATCCACCCTGATTGGTAAGTGCAGGATTTTTCATTTCTCATGGAATGTTCATGTGTTATATATATTGAATTTGTAATATTTGTCCATTAGGTAAGTTGTACTTTAGTGGTAATTTTGTAAACAACATGTTTACTGCATTTGAGTTCAAGGAGTAGACTTGTTTACCTAGCATTTAGTATTTAGATTGGAATTTTCTATATCTTGACATAAGAAAAATCAGGTACTCCAGTAAAATTCCATTTAGAGTTACTCATATTGTAGAATGTTCTGTCATGTGACTTGTCTTATATTTATACAGCATTTGGTAAACAAGATTCCATTCCTATGATAAACTTCATGTCATTAAGATCAGTCTGTTAAGGAATTTATTTTAGTAATCAGATGTTACAGTTGTGAAAATCAGAACAAATTCAGAGAGAGGAATTATTTAGTTGAAATATGCATTGGATTTATTAAAAGTGCTCATTCTCATTCTGGATTAATACTTGACTTTGGGATTTATGTGCATTCATTCAAAGATATTCTGGATTACATCATACAAGACATTCAAGATTACTGGCACATCAGGATATTGAAGACTATTTGTATATCAGGACATTCAAGGCTACTGGAATTCATTCGGAACATTCCATATTTAGGACTTGTGATTAGGACACTTAGGATTATTGGACTATTTGGACTTCAAGTCGCGTTATTGTAAGTGTCTTTAAAATTTTCATTTTAATTGTTGAGAAATAAATTGCTTGTTGATTTTACTTACAGTGTTGGTTTCACTTTCTTTCTGTTACATTATTTTAAGACCTAGAATCGTAACACATGTCTGATTCAAATGGGGCAGAAGGGGGTGTTTGGCAAAGTCAGAAGGAAACAGGCTTGACATAACACATATCTGATTGTTACTATGTTTGCGGTAGTTGTTGAGATAGTTAGGATTTTTGTGGCCAGTGTGTATGGGACTTTGTTTTCTATTAGTTTCTGGCATATGTATTTTATCACGTTTAAGTTTGTAATGCGTTTAGAAGCCAACTCGGGCAAGTTTCCTTTCAAAACCATTTTTTTTTTCTTCATTAGGGTACTAAGCATTTATACCCCAAACGATTCCCGTAGATCTATTGCTCATTTTGCATAGTTGCATCCACGTCATTTACAGGGGCAATGTGGAATGGATGGTCAGAGTAAAATAATCACGTCGACGTTTATTTTTATAGTATTTGCTGATCGTTACAGAACACCTATCTGGAAAAATAGGGATAGCGTACATTCTTGGTTTTTCAGTTCTTATGTTTCTTACGTCCTTCTTGTCCTTGTCTTCGTCTGTGTCTCGTTAAACTCTAAATATTCTAACTTAAGCTCACAATCTTGCTTCAAAGAGATATTTCCCCACTTGATGTTTATGTTCACCCCCTCCCCGTACCCCAAAGTGCCACGTATTGTTAAACCATAAGGAGTTCAACAAAATTGATCATGTGTTTGAGCCCGAAAGCGAGGTTTCAAACAGTTTATTGGTGTCATGATAACTCACACGGGCAATTTTGCGTTTCTTTCCTATACCATTCTTCTTCAGATATTTCTGTTATTTTTTATAACCTCTCTTGTTTGGTAAAATGTATATCTTCCAATGTTTTACGTTTGATATTCCCATTTTCATGCACGCAAAAAAACTCCCCTTGAATTGAAACTATTCTGTTCACTCCATGTGCATTCCCCACTTGGCACGTCAGCTTCCGGGGACTCTTGATCTAAGTACCAGCAATCTGTCGCATTGTAATAGTAACCGGAAATAACCAAATTAAAGCAAGCCGCAAGACGATGGGGTTCGGACATTTACTGTTTTAGTTCCGTATAGCAGTAGATACTATTTCTCAGTACGATGTGAATAGGCATGGCTGGTTTTAGATTTAATTTCTTTCATATGTTTACAAAAGATGCCTTGAATAATTAAAAACATCTTGTCCGCTGAAATTTCCTTTGATATTGAGACCCCTTTAAATAATTTAATTTGGAATAACTTGGCTTATCGTCAGTGTGTTGTTTGTGACTTAAACAAGACTCTTTGATGTTTCTGTGTTAGACAATAACTGTAAATGAGTTTGAAAAGTGTGTTTCTTTTTTCCATGTCGTTCTCGTGACACTCTGGTTTAAGATTCTGACTCAATCGTCAAATTTTGACTCTTGGAAATTTCCTTTCTTTTTCAAATCCTTAAGGGAAATTTGCAAGTTTCCAATATTACCACCAGAATTATCAAATTTATTATATGTCGCGATTATAGGACGACACCTACTCTGCATGAATCGAATCGCAAGAGCTCCTATCGCAAGACAATTGTCGGCCAACACGCTTTGTTATGACAATTAGCCTTCCCGCAAAGATCAAAGCAATGCACGTGGAGAAGTTACGATATCAGTGGATTTTTGTAGGTGTGTTATCATATTTCTCCAGTTCACTTGTCGCTAAGAAGCTAGTCTGATAAAGTATTAAAACAAAATTGTAGAGCTACCGAACAGAACAGAAGAGAAGAAGACTTTTTTTTAAATCATACTCATACCATACATACAAGGCATATGAGTCAAGTACAATCAAGGTTCTATTATAAAAGGAGCCATCATGTTGTAATATAAATAAGAGCGATAAAACGCTAAGAAACAGAAAATGAGAGAGAGAGAGAGAGAGCATGGATTATCTAAAATATTACAAGTCCAAGGAGTGTCTAAAGAAATGTGATCAATGATTTAAATGAAAACGTTTTTGATATTTTTCACTTAATATTTTAAAGAGTCGCAAACTGGAATGTAAAATCAGCATAGGTAGAAATCCAGTCCTCTATTTCGTTCATAATATTTTCATAATTTTTTTAACAAATACGCTTAAATTCTTCACTGGTATTTTATTTTCTTATTTGTCATTAAATGTTGATATTTCATAGTATTCGATCTTATGTAATACTATTTCGTAATCAAATTCAGTCTAGCCTACCTAAAGAATTCACACTCAAAGAGGTAATGGAATTCATCACCCAAAACATTATTCTGATATTTTATACATTTTCTTTCTTCATATGGAATTTTATTCCATCGAACAGTTTCAACAGGTAATTTATGGTTTGACTTCCTAAATTTCAAGAATAGGTAAGTACACATTTTAATGGAATTTGATGAAATATTGTTCCAATTGGATGCCCGTTTTATAAATTGTAAAATCCATTTATCCACGAACGTCATTCTTGATTGAATAGTCGATAGTCTAAGAGATAAGTACTGCCATTAATCGACTAGGAAAAATAAAATCGAGTTGTCATTTACCAGCATTATAAGGAGACTGAGACGGAGCTTTGACGTACTGGCACTGCCCTCAATTAGAAGGATAATATAGAGCCGTCGCGTACTGTCAAAAAAGACAGAACTGTCACGTACTGGCATTTTTTGTTTGTTTGTTTTTTCTTTCGTTTGTGCACTTGTCTGCCCGAACCTTAACAGACACATCAGAATATTTAAAACATTTGCATCTATTGATTTAATGTCGATTAAATACTTAAATTGCATTCTTCATTTTAGTCATTCAACATTGAAAATACTTATTCAATTTTATTGAACTTTTTTTATAAGTCTTTCTCATATTTCATTCCAAATTTATGGTAGAACTAGGTATGTAGAGGTTATGTTGAAATAAAATGTTAAGATACTTACTTGGATATGTTCGAAGTTGTTTCTGTCAATGTCGAATCTACAACTGATCCATTCTTCCATCAACCACTTACCTTAAATTAAGCGATAAGTGTCCATATGGTTGTGTTCACATAAGTACTGCGTGACTCTACCTCACTCTGTGCAAAGATATTGGGATAGACTGAAGCGCAGATCACAATGTCGTGTTTGACCGACTATTTTAGCAATAGGTGTCATTTTTTAGAATCTATTTACACGTATCAGTTGGACAATATGAGCGAGTGGCATGCCATATATATTGTAGGATAGGGCGACGAAAAGGGTATTGATAGAGAAATCGCGGCGCATTACGTTTCTCCGTCAATATGGTTTAACTTTCCCACCCACAATATCACGGCATCACACGAGATAATATTGTCTAACTGATTTCTAGTATGATCGCGCTTTCTTTCCTATTTTTATATGATCAACTCTCATTTTCTTACCTAGGTCACATCAGTCCCTAATGCGCCCTGACCCATCATCCAGTCTTTTTTTTTCTTTCTATCTGGCATCATCTGTCAATATACATGTCGCCTATCTGCTCACGTTATCATATTTGAGTTTTATTCAAATCGCCAACATGAGTTATTTGTTCATGTGATGTGATGCTGAGAATGACTGTTATTTCATCTGGTAAAAGGAAATTGACTTGAAATTGCACAAGCTTCTAACAGTCCATCCTAAATTTACCGTTAAATATTGCATTGTTTTCTTTTCTGGAATATATTGATACTGCGTTAGAATGCATTTCGCGGAATTTATACGTGTATAATATTGCAAAGATATACCAAACTGAATACACGGACAACAATATGATGGTGTATTTCTGGATTTAAACCGTGGAGCAATTGTCAGGAAACTTAGTTGGGTTCGTTATCTTTCTTTTTGTTTTACCTTGCACTGGTTTAATTTTGTCTGTTCGCAATTCGATCTTTTCTTTCATTGCTCGTTTACAGGATCGCAAATAAATACAAAACGTTTTCAACGTCTGTCATTTATTTATTTTTGTCTGCATCAATTTCGAAAACCTATTCACTATTTATACTCTCTCTCTCTCTCTCTCTCTCTCTCTCTCTCTCTCTCTCGTTGAAAACTAGATTTTTTCACGATGATTAATTGTGTACACCCGCAAAATATTATTTCGTGTTGCAAATGGCACATACTTATCTAAACAGCAACGCGAAGACCTTCCAGTCAGAAAAGGCGACCCAAACGTTCCAAGTCGGCATGTGTTTTAAAACCTGAATATAATTACCGAAACCCTGTACTTAGTTTCATTCTAGTCTTATTTATTGATTACTATTGATGATAGTTGAGAGCAAATATGTTTCATCATGGTTTGCTGTGTGTTTCTGCCACCCTATGTACTTTAGCAGGAATACTAATGATAATAATAATAATCATACATAGTTAAAATATTTGTGTTATAACCAATCTTCTCAGAGTGTCTCTGAGCTTCTTATGTATTACATTTGGCGCATTAATGCTGTACAATATTTATGTTATAGCCAGTCTTCTCGGTGTGTCCCTGAATTTGTTATGCTGTACATCAAGCTTGTTACGGCTGTAAAATCATATAATCTTTTTTTCAAATAAAGATGCATTTTTGTAAGGCTTGTCTAGTCAGGTAAGATTACTGTTCTATGTGTTGTCGTTCAGCGTGTTATTCGAGGTCACATACTGTCATTTGTATCATTTCCGTTAGTCATAGTGTTTATCAACCATTGCCGTATATGACCTTGTATTCTCGAAACATTGTTAGGACGAAACTTGTGTAAATAAAAATAGAGGAGAAAAGCCTAAACTCAGGTACAATAGTGGGAATACATTTAGGTTAATACAATTCGTCGATCTCTCTTAGGGACTCACGTAAAGCTTCCAGACCCTCATTGCTCACTCTAAGGGTCGGTCATTGGTACGAAAAGTCCACGGGCAATTGTCTCGCTATTTCTATCTATTTATTATGTGATATGATAATCTTTGTTATTCTCTAGTTCCTTGGCATGTCCGAAAAGAAGTATGTGCTAGGGATGTGTTCTTTGTTAGTGTCTCGCCTTGAGACAGCTTTAAAAATAGTGGGTGTTGTAGATGTATTTTGTGTTGGTGCCTGCATGTGAGTCAGCGTTAAAAGTATTCATGGAAAATGTTTGTGTGAAGTATATTCCTGGAGTACATTATTCTTTCCTCATGATTTTATTCACTTTTGCAAATCTGTTAGTACTTGCCGTTCGAATGCTTTACGGTTCCTCTACCACTCTATATTCATATACGATCCTGTAATAGTCACATTTTGACCTACAATCTACGTTATATGAAACCAGTGAGGGACTGGTGGACTTCTAATCCTGATTAAAGCAGGAATTTAATTGGTGGATATTACTGTCTACAAGTAGATAACCTATTTCCAAGTGCAGATAAGCGACATTTTGACCTACTCTACTACATGACTAGTATTTTGGTCTATTTACGTTGCCTTATTAAAGATGCAATGTATCATTGCCATGCAGAACATTTGCGGTATTCATGGAAAAGGGTAACATATACAGCTTATTGTCTTGTTGCTCTCGGATCTTCCTGAATGAAAATAACAATTGTATTCACTCTTCTTAATCCTCCACACATAAATAGCTTTATTTGAAAATTTGTATTAGGATAAAGACTCATTTGGGAATATATTATATAAGTATTTTTCTATTTTTTTATTGCGAATAAATATAATATCTCGATTCCGTCAATCATCTCAAATCATGACTCGCCCCCTACCCCTTAAATTAATGAGGAAATGCTTGTTGTATTATTACTATGACTACTATCACTACTACTACTGCTACTACGACTACTACTACTACTATTGCTACAACTACGACTATTACTACCACTACTACTATTTTTTTATTGCGAATAAATATATTATCTCGATTCCTTTAATCTTCTCAAATCATGACTCGCCCTCTACCCCTTAAATTAATGAGGCAATACTTGTTGTATTATTACTACGACTACTACCACTACTACTACTGCTACTACTACTATTACTACTACTACAACTACTACTACTACTACTACTACTACTACTACTACTACTACTACTGCTACTACTACTACAACGACTATTACTACCACTACTACTATTATTTTTATTCCTGCGACTACAGCTCTCATACGACGAGCTATAGCGATAATAATTGTTATAGCAATAAAAAGGATGATTGAAATATCGATAACTACAACGACAAGGATGATGATGATAATTATGATGATGACGATAATAATTAGTAGTATAAATATATAGGAGCTTTGATTCCCTTTAGTTTATACCATACATTTTTTTAAAACTTCGAAAATCATTTTGATGATGCAGACAATAATCAATTCTGCAACTAGTATTGCCTTCTATAGGTGATGATTGCAAGAAATCTTTTTTTGTTGTTGAAAAACGTACTTTTTCAAGAGTGCAATGCACACGGTTAACAATGGGTACCAAATCTAGGAATCGCGATTTAAAGCTCGTACTGTCAGAATTGATATTCAGATTAACACCCAGAATTGCAGTAATCAAAAGGACATATATAGGAGAACATAAACACCGCTTCCGTCGGACCTTCGACGATACACGATTACAAAATACAATAACACACAAGAGATGCCAGACATTGGAGCGCAACGATAACAAAAAGAGTGAATAAATGCAGTTTGGATAGAAATTTTACCTTGTAAACCAATTATATTTTTTTGTCCAATCTAATAATACAGTTGTACTGAATTATCTAATTTTTTCATTGACACTTTAATTTCAGCATCTGTATCTCTTATAGATGCTGATTGCATATCTCTCGGCCATTTATCCGTGCTACAACACAATGAACCAGGTAGTAAATGTAAACTCGTATTACCATTTTTGATCTTCTTATCTGTTTCTACATGCGTTATTTCATTTCAACTATAAGTAGTCCTTCGCTATAAGTTACACTTAGACTGTTATAATTAGCAACAAATTAATCTGCGGTCCAGGCTTCAATTCTCAGGTTACGCATGCGCAAAAGTACAGTAGTCGCCCAACTAAAGTTGGTGGTTTTCTTCCGATTCTCCGATTTCCTCTGAAAGAAGAGATCACACTACTCTACATCCGTACCTTCCAACTCAAGAACTGAACTTCATATATTACAGGATTCAGGAACTCAACAAAATTAAATATCGATTGCACACTAAATGAACGGCTGTAGCGAAGTAATGTACTACTACTACTAATACTAATACTACTAGCTTACAGATAAATTAAATGCAGATGAAGATGATTTATCTCCCTTTGAGTTTAAAAAATCCACTAATTGTATCAGATTAAGTTGATACCCGTATAGATCTTTGATTACCAAATCATAATAAATTAGTATTTTGGACTAAAACTTTGCTTACTACTTTGTGTTTCATTCTAACCCTCTATAGTATTTCATGTCTATCACCAGATCATTTGTAATCTCTTTCATTTTTAGCAGTCTAAAATTAATACCATTGTCGGTCATATTCATATATTCGCTATATATTGGCAGTGTATGATATACAATATGTGTTGTCCAAAACGTGTGCGGACGCACATACGCCCATTGCAAAGAAAATCCAGCCTATGGCGGTGAACATATCGTCTCTTCAGTCATTATAAATAGTAATGAGAAAGCTTCGACTTTGTACTGGTGAATGGATTTACTGACCTTGTATGTACCATGCTGTGCACGTTTGTTGTGCACCATTTGCACACATACGTTGTACTGGTGTATTTTTCATATTCGTCCTTGTGTATCTTGCTTTTTAATAGAGAAGTTTAAAGCATGTATACCCAAGACGGTAGTTTTTTTATAGTTTGCGGGGGTGGGGTGGGGGGTGTGCTTTGGCCAGATGTACTAATTTATAGTGAAGAAAGCACAATTAAGGATATACTTTCGGTGCAGTCATTCTCCTTTAGAGAGGCTACTATTTGTGCCTAGCGGTAAATGTTTGCTTTTGCAGTGCTATTCGGTAGTCCCCTATGAACTGACTAAATGAAACTTGAATGAGTATCTTTACAATTTCTTAAAGATAGATGATTGATGGTTGACCAGAGTTGAGCCTCAATAGATTCAACAGCTTTTTCGAGAGCATGTTGTACGCAATAGTAATGCCATTTTGGTTTTGCAAGCAATAGTAATAACAGTATCATGTTGTACGCCATAGTAATAATACTTTAATGTTGTAAGCAATAGTAATAACAGTTTAATGGTGTACGCCATAGTAATAACAGTTTAATGTTCTACGCAATAGTAATAACAGCTTAATGTTGCGGGATAAATTGTGTTATTAGTGTTTCTTGTTTCAGTCGATATTGGTCCGTAGGAAAGAACTATGTGAATTATTATCCAGAAAAGTAACAGAATTGAGCAGTACAAGTTTAATTTTCTTTTTGTCTGTACGGTGTAAATACTATTGTCAGGTAAAAAATACAAATATATATTGGATCGTTGACCTAGTGATATCTTAAATAACCTCGTAAAAAGCCTGTTGTATGCAACTATGACAAAAAAGTGTAGTGCTGCATAGTAAACAGAGTTAATAATATGCTTTGTTTCACTCGACATTTGTTTGCAGGTATATCTATTTTATTTATTATCTGAAACTTTAAAGCGTCTTTGATAATGAGTTCTACAAAGTACGGGTCTCACCGTTGTATGTAGGCAAAGTCTTGTCATGATATACTTCTCACTGGCTTTCTTGTTGTTCAGTACTGGTGTTGATGTTCTTAGTTTCCAAACCTTTGTTTTTTTTTACAAGTTTTGCCATTTGATCAGATATAAAAATAGTAACACCATCTCTTTTTGACCAGACGAGTAACATACCTAAACTAGGTTCACCTCATAAATAACAGATCGTGCTGTTTGAACATGTATCATGTCCCACACGTACTGTGATGCGCACTGAAAGCACACACGGATCCTCTTTTTATGCTTAGAGTATTTTTTAAATTATTCAGCTTTGACAGATTTAAATTCTTATTAACATTTTCAAAGTTTTCTCCCTAGTTAACTTGGAATGCGATTTTATTTTGTTATTTGCATATAAAACATTGCGTTGTTTTGTGTTTCTTTCTTTGTTCTTTCCTTTGTGATGATGCGTTTGTGAAGTAATCTTTAAATGTTCTTTCCTAGCCTTGTTTTCCTTTTCACTTCAACTTTCTTTACCTTACAGCTTTTGCAGCGAACTGTGGAAACTTACTGGGCTATAAATCTAAAGCAAAACAAATGTTATTTGCATGTCATCATGATATGACCAATGTGTACAAAACACGAATGTTTAATATTACTTTATTTAGTAAAAATACTGAAAAATTTAATTGGATAAATACAAACTCCAAATGCAAAGGTATGTTCTGAAAGTCAGTAAGTTAAATATGCAAACCAGTTTAATCAGAAACATAGAAGTAAAAATAATGCAGACCCGACAATATAAAATACAACAAAAATTGGAGAAAAACCCCAGGGAAAAACATGCAAATGAAAACAACAATGAGTAAATGAAACAAAAATATTTTATCGGTGTTTCCTGAATTAACTTTAATCGTAGGCGATTAAACTTTACAAACAAACCATGAAGGTGTTAGTGATGATGATTTCGACACCAATCATGCTATTAAATGTATCTATTTTGACCTTTCAGACCGCGAGCAATTGAGAAAATTGTTTCCTTGGTCAAAAACTAGAGCCAGTCAAAAATAGATAATAAAAAATGACAAGACACCTTTGACGAAAGAGATATCAGATAACACAAAACTTGAATCATTCAATGTTGTGTTCGCTTACACTTATCCTTTGTCTCCTTTGTGTGTCAAATATTGATCCATATCTACAGCTTTTTAATTTTTTCCCTCTGAGGAAAAGAATGTGGTTCTTTTGCGTGTCATTTGCATCACTGAATGTGTCAGATGGTAGCGTACATGGAATTGGTGGTCATGTGAGCGTGTTTAATCATGACGTCACTCCAAGAACTCGTAAAGATGGCGCAATAGTTGGAGTACGATGGGGAGCCCTTTATAATTTGATTTTTTAAGAGGAGCAGTCTCTAGAGATGGAACAGAGATTAAAGAAGCGGCATATGAAAGGGACAATTTCGAGATAGACGGAGAGCTGTCTAAGGAAACAGTTGGAAAAGGAAAGGCAAACAGAATTAGAAAAGGAAATTTGCGGAGAGAAAGATGTGATTAGAAACAAAATAGGTAAGGAAACAGAGAAGGAGGTAATATAGTGGAAAAGCAAGCAAAAAGTGAAAAGATGGAATTAGAGGGAAGGGAAATTATAGAGAGAGATACGAACAAAGTTAGAAGCAATATATTTATTTGACGGGAATGTGGAGGGGACGCAACAAAAGAAAAATGTAATTAATAGATGCTAAGAAAAATGTGGAACAGGACTCTCGCTCAGAAAAAATAAGCGGTCCTAATTCTCCCCGTTTCATGAGGATACAGATAATATGGACAGTTATTTGTATAGATGTGAACGATATGACACTGTTTGAACGTAGCGAAAGAGTAATTGCTCGCTTCATCTCTGCACATTACTAAAGGGTAAAGCGATGGATTTGTATTTGCACCTCCCAGTAAACCACGCTCTAGATTATGGTGTTGTAAAAGAGTCCTTCCTAAAGATATTTGAGCTAACCGAGCAAGGGGTTAAGAAAAAAGTTTAAATATATAAAACCGAAAGTGGAAAAACATTCACAAGAAATTATTTACAATGATCGGTGAAATGTAATAAGGTCGAATAAACTTTGAGGATCTGACAGACTTCCATTGTTAACTACTTGTATTAGGGAAAATCCTTCAGGTATTTCTTTGATATTGATACACAGACAGACCTTTCTCCGAAGCCGGATTAGGTACCCAAAATGTGTTCTCGAAAGAAATCAAGTCGGGTAAGCAGTTTCAAAGCCAGCGAACCTGGGAATCTGAAAAAAAACCGGCGCAAGTAAATGCGGAAGTTTAAAGTCTGCAAAAGATGTTAGGAGTAATGATAAGGTGTTATACATATATGTAAGAAGTGCGTCCACATCTGCATGGTAAACATAGTTAATAATGTTTGTGTGTGGGGGAGTCTTCGCTCGACATTAGTTTGCAGGTATTTCTATTTTATTTATTAATTTAAAAGCTAAAGGTCCTCTGATAATAGGTTCGACAAAGTCCAAACTTCGTCGATGTATGTAGACAAAATCTGTACATGATGAACTTCGTACTAGCTTTGCTGCTGTTCTTTAGTGGTGTTGAGTTTCTACTTCTCTAAATTTAAGTTTTGTACAGGTTGTGACATTTCATCAGCTTTAAAAACATGATTCTTCCGATTCTCCATAACGAAAGGGAGCTGTTCAAAGAGTAGCGCTTGCTATTGAAAGCTGGGGGTGGTTTCGTGGGAAAATGAGCAGTATAATTTTCCGCGTGATAATTCTGGAACGGGATAAAATGTGGACTTTATACGAGTTTGCGGCGAGCACGTGAGATGTTATTCGCTTGATCAGCACTTGTCAACAGCTAGTGATACCGCCTACGGTAAAGACGTAACAGTCTTATGCGACACCGAGTGTTCGGGTGTCGTGACAATGCGGGGTCTCGTTAGGGATTACTACATTCTTCCTTAGAAATCATCTTGCATGTTATTCGATCACATAATTTATCACGTTCCTGTCGCGAAAATATAAATCGTCACACTTTTCTTAAGTGGAACTGTCAAGCGTTATTTATAGGCAACCCGACACATTACCTGATGATTGAAAATGTCTAGGAATGCAGGCTTTGGACATCATCAAATATTAGAGTTTCCCTCGTTCAAGCGGTCGAGACTTTGTCGCAGGTGTGAGCCTGAGTACAGCCTTACCGTAGCTTTTAAGTTCTGGAGACGGTACGTAATTTCTTGAGCGACGAGTCCGTACGAGAGCAAAAGGCTGACCCATCCTGATTAGCGGTCAGATGGACAGTCATGATAGAAGCTAGAAACGATGCAAGGGTAAGAGAAGTTCAATTTTTCCGTAGAAATATTGTGCAGATAAAACATCACACCAGCCATAAGAAATGTTTTCAGCTAGCTGAATCACACACATGCAGGCCACATGTGTCAAAAGTGGCACATAAGTCTTGTATGGTGGGACACTTAGGCACAAGGAAAACTTCTAATCTAGTGTTAGCCCAGTTTTATTGGCCTGGGATAAATAGCAACGTGGCACGATTTTGTAGCTTGCACGACACTAACCACAAAACCGTTTCACGCCCACACGTTGAAACGGGACGGTGCAATAGCCGGAGGAAAGTTGTTAAAGAGGCTTGCGGTAGTCATATAGAAATCGGGCAAATTCCAAAGATAAATTCGCTTTATGATACTTTGGGCGCAGAATTTGCAGCCGTATCTCTACCATTTCGAGGCCACCAGAGGGTCCGAAAATGTAGGTGTCAATTAACTTAGGCAGAATATAATATTCAAAGTGGCAGGATTGTTTTCTTTTTTTTCTAATCGAGTCCCCAGTAATGTAAATAATGGTTTCGGTTTATATTTTCTGCTTACAGGCCGTGATTTTCTAAAATGTTTACACTTTTTTTAATGAGGAGGTATTGTCAAGGAATAGTGTGGACACAAATATCATTTGTATTATATCTGAACATGACTATAGATTACGCTTTGTTGCCGCGTGCAGCGTTACCCATATGGTAGACTCTTAGTCTAAGCCATTGCGAAATCACGAATTGTGTTCACTTACTGCAGCAGGTGCAAAGTGCTGGCAGTGGGGTCCATCTTGCTCCATGTTCTCCAACTGTAGGTTTGACTGCCTCCGAGTAGATAAAGTGCTATATTTCTGAATATCGTTATAATGCATAGGAACCTTGTCAGGGAGCTGTCCATTTTACGGAAGCAATTTTCAGCCGTAAACGTACGTTAAAGCGTAGACCGTTATTATATCTTGCTATCCTGTGTATGTGATAAAATTGTTTAATACGCTGAATGTTTCGGAATTAATTTTAAATTTCTAGAAAGTCAGACTAACGGGTCTGCGCTGAAGCAAAGTTCCCGAAAAACCCTTCAGCAGGCCGGAAGGCGTGCGATACATGAACTAATTCCTCAGGTAATCATCGTGGGTAGTGGATTAGGATTATGCGTGGTCGTCGTCGTCGTGCGTACGTCACGGAATAGCAGCATCATATTTTTTAATGAGCAGAATATTCTGCTGTTGTTTTTCTTCAAATCAAATAAGTAAATGTGCCATATAAATGACAATCTAGACATGATCCTATGTGTTTATGACCTTTATGTACATTTGTCATATCTGCTATCAAACTACTGATACATTTACTCATACCTGTTGATGAATTATGCCAGCATTCTTTCAAGTATCTTCATGTATTTGTGAAATATGCTGTTCGATCGAAATTACGTGAAATTGACATGCGCGCCAGTTAAGATGTAGGAAGGGTCTTGTATAAAACTTCGTCGATTATAGCGCTCATTTAGTATCATAGTATGTGTGTGCATGTGTAGGTTATGTCTTTCATTCTTGTAGTTTAATTAGTTTGTGCTAAATAGAAGTAAAGTTGTGAGCTAGGTTGTCAGAATTGCATATTCATTAATTTGCATCATAAATAACATCTCATTCACGTTCTCTTGTTGTGTGTCTTTACTAGATCCAACCCCACTCGGTTTCATCCTACTACAAAGTGGTTAATCACACAAATGGATTAAGCGAACAACAAAACAAATCAACCAGTACACATTCATTGCTATATCATTTTTCTGTATTTGGCTTTCAAAAGCCTCCGATGTCTGCTTCTTTGTCTACATTTCTCTTTTATAAACTAGTAGGTCTTCATGTCAGCAAACTTGCAGTCCATACAGACAGAGATAATCTCAATCTTCAATAACAAAACTACAGTTAGGTATCTGATACCAATTGATGTCATGCTCATCTATATCAGTTCATTTTGCAAACTGTCCAAGTAGTCGATTGGAAGAAATCAGCTAGGCAATGGTGCCGCAGTATAAATTACAATATATGACAATGATTCGTACATTTTTTAATAAAATGGAGTAATTGCTATTTTGTTCTGAGATAAATCCTACATCTTTTTTTCACTTGAGTGTACCTTTGGCATACATTGTGTCCAACACGACTTTTATTCTTTCCTTGCTGTTTAACTAACCGAAAAATGGCGTCTATCAAAAGGTACAGGATTCATCGCTAGATAAATGGCAGAAAGTGTTGGAGTTTTCGAAACAAAAGAATTTGAAAATCCTTTCTGTAGAGATGATTATGTAGTGAATACATAAGTCCAACCAGAAGCTGATTATACTGTACATTTTCTCAAAAATGTTGATGATCAAGATACAGAATGTTTTGGTACTGAACATCTAGAGATAGAACAAAACTTAATGAAAATAAGTAATCTATTCATGAATTCTGGATATAAAGTCAGTGATGATTTTTTCAGCATATCAGATGTTTATCTCCTTAAATGCATTTGCTTTGTTAACATGGTTAAGGTGAATAAACCAATTTATTGTATTAAATTAAATCACAAAGCAAGTCTATGTTTCTGTACTAGTCTGTTTTGTTTTGTGTTATTCTTCATCTTAAGTCCATCGTGTCAGAGAAAACGCGTGTCGGACACTATTTATTTATTATTAAAGTCTTCCAGCGTTTTAGCCGTGCTCCGCAGCAAAAGCTCCCCCGTTTGTCTATGGTCGACGAAAGAAGAAAAGTATCTGCATATATGAGTAAGCCTAGTTAAATCCCTTACTTACATTTTAATTAATAATGTAAAATTATGATTTCTTGTGCCAGTGTATTCAACTTCTACTTACTGCTTTCACATCTACTTCTATTCACATAGAACCCTTTGTTGATTATTATATTTAATCTCTGCATTTCCTCCACTGTAAAACCTGTTCATTTTAACACTCTTTACATCTCTGGTATTTTGATTTCTGTATATCGTTTTTCCATTGATTGTATCAGTTTTTCTGTTTAACATTTGCGGCATTAAACAGCTGAGTGTATCTCATAATATATTGCTTGCACAATGTGTTAGTGTAGTTTAATTTTTTTTAAAGTTCAGAAAAATTGTATCTTCAAAATCGTTATAACCAAGCACTGCAAAATTTGTATTGGAATTTACTTCTTCCATGTAGTGTGAAAACTCATCCTATACCAAATGATTTTTGCTGAATTCAGTGGTAAATTGATTGTGTTAGAAGATGTTGTAGATGTGCTTAAACCGCAAATGGTACAAAATTTTGTTCTTGACAAAATGAGTAGTTGAATGCTTAATCTCTATACCTGAGTTGTATAAAGTTTGAGAGACTCCACATTATTCCATCACACTTATTTGATTTTCAACACCACAGACAAGGATGAGCAACGTTTTTTCTCTATCAGGAAAACAGAGCCGCTATATGAAGCTCATACTCCCCGGCTCTGCTGTCTAGGAGAGGAGAAAATGTTATTTAAAATACGATGTAGATTTCCTAATAGAATAGTCAATACAGTGTGTAGCAACCGTATTAAATGAGAAATCTTTTTATATACATTTCCCTACATTGTTTAGACCTTCAAGTCAGGGAAAGTAACTGCTTCTTGTTGTGGAAACGTCGAGTTCTCTAGAACCTGTTTATACTTGTCATGACTATCAACTATGTGTATAATAGCGGGAAATACCTTGAACTGTGCCATATGGTTTCGTTTCAGTGATAACAAGATAAGCTCGTAGCTTGCAAATTGGGACAAAGACGTGTTGGTGATTCTTTGAACGTGACAACACTCTATGTCTTCAGGTATAGAACATTTTACAATCACACTTTGGCAAATTAGGCATAGCAGGATGCAACATTTACTTTTTTTGTAAGATGAAAAGATAGTGGTAAATTACGCATAACAAGTTAGGGTGTTTCGTGATATGAAAACAGTGGTAAATTACGCATAGCAAGAAAGCGCATTTTGTACGATTAAAAGACAGTGGTAAGGCACGCATAAACAAGTTAGAATTATGCTGGTCAAGATAAGATCATTTCTGTTGAAGGTACAACATTGTAAACAATAACAGGGAAATTTGTGAAATTTTCAATAATTTTATTTAAATGTGGCATTAGACATTTTCAAGGCTGTTACTTTTGACCCTTTAACTCATATAGTATCAAGGCTATTAAGGACGATAATAACATAGACACATATTTTGAATTTAAGCAGGATAACCATGAAGAAGGGTATACAATGTTAAGAAGTTTGAATTCAAAAAAAGCTACGGTGGGACCATGCTACAGATCTAATTAACAAAACACAACAGTCAAATACTTCTCCTGGTCGTCTGAAGGAAGCTCAAGTAGTTCCGATTTTTAGAAAGAACAATCCTCTTGATAAAAGTAACTACAGATCAGTTAGCATTCTACCCATCATATCCCCACTGTTTGTGCAATCAAATGAGACCCAGTTAGCATCATTGTTTAAAGCTTTTAACGAATATTTGGGTGCTTTTCGAACAAATCATGGATATCAGACCAGTTGTTTTACGTTTATTTGAACACTGAAAGAAGGCTCCTGACGAAAACAAATATGCAGCCGCAGCTCTCCCTCATGACATTCATATTTGCAAGCTATGGTATGTCAAATGGATGAGTAAGTCTTTTACTCAGCTCTCTGTCAAATCGTAAGCAGAAAATAAGATGCACGGTATTTTGAGTAGTTGGACTGAAATTCAAAAGAAGGTCTTCTGAAGTCAATCTTCGGAGCTTTACTCTTTAACGTTTTTATCAATTACATTTATTGTCTTATTCCATATGGCTCTGTTTATAACTATCCTGATGACCACACTATGTCCTTTTCCTCACCGGACTTTGACACTCTGATTGACACACTTAAAAAGGAGTAAAACGTTCTAATTGTTTGGTTAACAGCGATCAAAATGTAAGCCAACCCTGAATAGTTTCAAACACTTGCTGTGGGTAAAAAGACATTCAGTATGAAACATATACTTAACATAATCAATGCTTTCATAAACTGTGAAGAAATTGCCAGACTGTTAGGAATTGATATTGACTATCAACTGCAATTCGATTGATATGTACATAAATCTTTGTAGGTAAAGCTTCAAGGCAACTAATTGTCTTGAAACATATTGGTCAAAAGTTAACAAGACAATAAACTGACAATTTTGCATACATTTACCCTTTCCAGTTTCAGCTTCTGTCCCGAGCCTGGCACTTCTGTAGCGATATGAACACTAAGAAACTTGAAAGAATACAACAGCGTGCTCTGAGATTTGTATATGACGATTGCACAAGCAGTTACCATAAACCTTTTCTTAAGGCAAAAATACCAACCCTGAAGATACGCAGACTTAGGTCAATGCCCCTAAAAACTTTTAAAATCCTGAATAAGTGTGCTGCCGAATGTTTGGATGACTTCATATGTTTTAAACACAATGAATACAAATGTTCAAATCGTTTAGATGCACCTAGAAATAAAACCTCAACATATGGCAAAAGTATGTTAGATATGCAGCTGCCATTCTATATAATTAGTTACCAAATCACTTTGGACAGGTTAAGTTATTTTTAACCTTTAGATCAATAATTGTATCCTAAAGACTGTAAATGTAATATATGCAAATAATATCCCACCCCGAACTATCCTGCCATGATGATGAGAACTAATATCTGTGTTACCGTTTTGTTTTACTGTCTCTGTCTTATGTACCATCAAGTGCTCTACTGTTATCTCCTCTTCGTTTGTAAGAATAATGTAAGAAGCGTAACAAAACAATCTATGGTACATGTTTTGCTCCTATTCACAAATTTGAACAAGAATATCGTATTTATTTTGAGATTGTTCATTGGCGTATGCAATAAGCATAATGTCCATCGGATTAGAGAAAGCACAAAAGATTCCACAAAAATCAATTTGTGAGACTTGGGACACCAACGAAATTGTATTCCCCATGTTAATGTCACATTGCCTGTTTTATTAGAATCTAATATTTTAATCATAATTGTTGAGTAAATCATCCCTATAAATGCACATTCTTTTCTCATAATTTAATGTATTTTAGGACAATATGATGGAATCTCCATTTCTTATTCACCATAGACTGTACCATCAGAGACAAATATGTTTTGTAAAACATAATTTGACCGTTTGAGGTGCAGAAAGTCTAATACAATACTGTTCCTAATTCGAATTCTACCAATTTAGAAACAAAATCATTCTTATTAAGATTTCTGCTGCATGATTTTGAAGGATGCAAACTCCAATAAAACTGATATTTTTATAAATTTTCTATCAAAGTAAGAAACGCCATAGGAAGTTATTTGTTTTACATGTATCTCTCTTTTGCCATTTACCGTCAAAAATAATTTCAGGAATGGTCATGGCCGTTTTCCAGTTTGGAGGTAAGTGTATCCATTAGATACATACATGCATACATACATAGAGAGATAGAGAGTCATACAGAGAGATAGAGAGAGAGAGATAGACAAAAGAATATATAGACACACAGTTTATTTTTGTTGGTCTCCGACGACACTTTAAACACATTAATAGATATATGGGAGCTAAGTGCCGACCCATATTAGCCTAGTCGTGTATAGAACCCGTAACCCTTGGATTACGAGTCTGATATTCTACCATCTAATTTTCCGGCGTTCCCCGGATATAGAGATACATATACACAAATACATATTTAGACAGACAGACAGAAGATAGATATACAGATACAAAATTGCCTGTAAATTGTCATTGTTCTCTTTTTATCAAATTCTTTTAAATTAGGGATAGTAATTGATAAAAGTGTATCATATTTACCGAGGAGTATTTCTTTAATGTGTTTAGGTTAAAAATGTCGCTTTTAAATCCCAGATTAATAATGTTTCTCATTTTCAATTTTTTTAAATTATTTCCCTTAGATATATTCAAATACTTCACAGAATCGTTTCTGTCATTTTTCCTAATAATAATATCTATATATTTAAATTTCTACCTGTCTATCTATCTACCTATCTATTTATCTATCTATCTATCTATCTATCTATCTATCGATTGATCTATCTATACATCCAACCATCTGTCTCATTTATCTATCTATTGATAAATCATTCCATTTTGTTGACCTGTTCGATGCAAACTTCATTTTTTAAAAACTTTTCCAGGGATATTTCTACCATCTCTTCTCCTTCTCGTTGAAGCTCAAAGTCCAACAAGTAAGATTTATGTGCTTAAGGGCATTCTGACAACATGTTTCTGATGCAAGTATGCATTATAATATGTCATTATATATGTCAATGATGCCAGTATGCATTATAATATGTCATTATATATGTAAATGATGCAAGTATGCATTATAATATGTCATTATATATGTAAATGATGCAAGTATGCATTATAATATGTCATTATATATGTAAATGATGCAAGTATGCATTATAATATGTCATTATATATGTAAATGATGCAAGTATGCATTATAATATGTCATTATATATGTAAATGATGCAAGTATGCATTATAATATGTCATTATATATGTAAATGATCGTAATTTTATGGGGCAGCTAGTATTGCCTCCCCAACTTCTTTCAAGATAATAGCTACTAAAATTGTATTTTTCATTTTCCACAATAACCCACTGATTATTCCCCCGAATCAGCTGACATTACCTAACTAGCATAAAAATGGGGAAAATTATACCAATCGATATTATTATCATTATTATTAGTTTTGTTTTTTATACAGGTAGTAATGATTACGCACATCAGTATATATATATATATATATATATATATATATATATATATATATATATATATATATAGAGAGAGAGAGAGAGAGAGAGAGAGAGAGAGAGAGAGAGAGAGAGATGCAAAACAAGGCGGGTGTGGAATGACATTTACTCCAGCAATGACCTAAGTCCAACATTGTATGCATTTTTTAGATCTAAGAAACACTAGCATAACCAATTTAAAAATGGTAACATGACTAAGCATTCTAGTGTTATGACCTAGTGACCTCCTAAAGTCTGCGCTTCAACTTACGGAGCAAACTGCGCAAAATAGAATGTTGAGCCTCAAATTTTGTTCCAGTAAATACGATTGTATGAAAATTCATTGGTCGACATCCAGAACAAAAATCTAGTAAAACGACTTTAGAAAACTAGGTTATTATCAATCAAAGTTGTAGAAAATTAATATTTATATTGTGTTCTAAAGTTTAGCTCTGTATTGCAATCGGTAATGAATATATGCCAGTTTCATTCATCCTCTCGCAACTTTTTTTTGCGAGATTCAAACAAGGAAAATATATAACATTTCCTTGCAGGGCTCCTAGCAACGTCATCAGCGGAATTGGATGAGTCAAATTAGGCAATATAAGTTTTATGATGAATAAGATTTATTCAAGTTTTAGAGAGAGAGAGAAGAGAGAGGGAGAAAAAAGTACATAGGATCCCGGAAACATATGGTAGATAATATCTTCCCACCCCACCTGCCACAAACCCAGGTATTTAACTTCGAATTTGGCCGGAGATATACCCCATACAACACAATGACCATCAGATAACACCCGCTGATAAAAAAACGACTTGTCGAAAACAAAGACAAACACATACATATACTTAAATGACAACACAGGCAAAGGAATTGGTTTCCAGGAGAAGTCACTCTCACATAGGTAATGCAAGACATGTTTGAGAAATATATGACAAACAATAGCCTTTGCAATTGACAAAATCTTTCCCAATTTTTTATAAGAAATACAGACAATATCAGCTGTGCAAGATTTTTTCAAAGTTCTCGCGTTACAATTTTGTAACTATGGTAAAGTTTGCAACAAGAGAGTCTACAAGTACATAGGCTCAAGCAATGTCATAGGTCCAACATTTGATACATTTATTTAATATTAAGCAACTCTGTCATAACCAAATTGAAAATGGCGACATCGCTAAGCATTGTAGTGTACTATACATATATATATATATATATATATATATATAAATATATATATATATATATATATAAATATATATATATAGATATATATATACAAAAGTTAGAAAACGGCGTGGTGGAAATAGGAAAAGTTTGGACCTACAGCATGGTTTTCCACAAATGACAATAAAATATATATACGCAGAGACACACAAAGAGTGACACGTATAGTATAACAATTATTTATATTTACGCACATAGAGGAAGAATAAAGCTATACATAAATCCCTTTCTGGATCTTTAGTTATTTCTTGTTATTTTTTTTTTCTCGTTCTTAAATGTTGACCTTTTTGTTGTCCTGTGTATTTTATTTACTCTTCCGAAACGTAAATAAATATTGTCCTATACATCACTCTCTTTGAGTGTCTTTGTTGATGCGTCTTATTATCCTCTGATGAGGACCTTGATTTAGGTCCAAATGTGGGGAAATTGTGTCACTGTTTCCACGATGTTTTCCAATTTCTGTGTCATTATATATTATTTGTGCTGATGGTTTCCATTCCCACTTTGTTTCTTTGGAACTTTTTTGGAATCCGGAGCGAGCTAATAGTTGATAAATTCTAAGAGTTGACTAATTATGACACAAATGCATATATATTGTATATACTTCACTTAGACAATAGCTGGATTGTTTCGTATTTGCGTATGATATTTATATTTAATTATTTCATAGAAGACAAAAATTACCATTAAGGCATACTCGATTTTGCTATCTGATGGATGACATAGGCAATCGCTTTCACGTGTTCCCTCTCAGGTAAGCGCGTGATATTAATGAGAAGCGAGATCAATGTTTAAGTCAGTAGCTTCGATGGTCGCGTTTGCATTGTAGCAAATCCACTGAAATCACCAAACGGGTGTGAAATAAGAGGTCGAAATCCATAATAGCTTCTGGCTTGTAAAACAATGGAATGCTGAATTAAAACAATCTGTTTCTAAGATTTGCGATGACTTTAGCGAGGTTTTTGGGTCGTCATACGGCCGAAATGTACTCTGTTTTATTATTCGTTTCTAATAATTGAATTCATTGGTTAATGAAATAAGGGTAGAGAGTGAGACATGTTTTACTTTCTATTTGAATAGTAGCCACCACTCCACTGGTCTGCCGTGTATGTCGGAATGCATTGTACCTGGACCATTGTACAGAAAGGCATGTGTGTGCTGTCAATGAGGTAAGGAATTAACCAAACTGACGAGTATGCTTTATTGCGAAATGGTACTTTTGGCTTGGCGCTATTTAGCAACTATGTTTTCCCAACAGCCATGATGTATCCTTAACAGGCATGGGATATTTATCAAAAGATAAATGCCTCATAAATCACATGTATCTAGTAAATATAATTGTAACATACTCGAACATACTGATGTAGATAAAGATAAATAACGTCATAGATAAGGAATATTTGGAGAAAAAGAAGTTACGAAATTTTAATCGGTTCATATATCGAGTGAGAAACAAGAGTAAAGAATACGGACATAGAATGGGATATTTCACTCAGAATATTATCGAGTCATGGAGAGTAATGTAAGTAAATAAAAAAGATGATTACCATACAGTTTTGATTTTACGGTGTAAATGGAACATAATACAAAATATGAGTGCACATAGGGGCGGATATTTTGGTAATGGAAGAGTAGTTGATATATAGACGGTACAGAACCATAGTGAGATTTTAAACAGTACGATCAATTTTAGCGTGGACTCTCCCACGCGGAAATAAATAAATACTTGGAGATACTTCCAGAAATTCAATGATCAGTTATTCCAAAATATCAAACACAAGATGATAAAATGAAATTGTTTAGACGTAATAAAAAAGGCCACAAATTTAAATTTTATTAAACTCAACATTGTTTGGCGAGGTGATATATGTAGTTAACGAGTTTAACATAAAATCACCATAATTGGTGTCAAGAGATAATGATGATTTGATTACAAGTTTGGATGGAATACAAACGTGGTTGCGTTGAGAAAGAATAGTCAAGAGACTAAAGGTGTTAATTTGTTATTTTAGACATAAAAAGCAATCCGACAATGTTTTACAAAAGATACATATTTACAGGTTTCTTTCAATTATGAAAGCACTGAAATAGGCAGCGTCACCCTTGATAGCTAGATAGTTTAATTAAAAGTGCAAAATGAAGAATAAATATACGCTATGAATCGGATTTGGATCAGTACGCAAATTTGTATTCGGAAACATTTACATTACATTTTAAAGATATCGTTTACTTTAGAGGGTCAGTTTAAATAACAAAACGAAAACATATTTAATGTATAAAGAATATTCAATATAAAACAGCACATGCTGTTTCAGCATAAGAAGTACCTTTAATTAAGTAACTGTAGCATAGTTAGTGATAGCAATGGCCAAATTTTACATAAATCTAAAATAATTTATATATTTTAAAGAATAGAAGAAGCTATGGAAACTGCTAACAATAAAAGTATCTCTTGTACATGGTAATTACCATAGTAACCTAAGGAGAATTTATCAAGCTTAAAGTATTATCTAAAAAGTATTACTTTGTTTTAACTGACTGGCAGAGAACATTAACTAAGACATGCTTGCTACTATGAATCAGGAAAAGTCCACTTGCTTACACAAATATCAATCATATATGGAAACAAATTAAACGGGACTAAAAAGAAATAAAGCACAATGGAAAGAAATAATCTTTTACTGAATAGACTATCCACACACCAAACAAGCAAGTGATAAAAAGACTGGCCTGCATAAGGGCCTATGTTAGTCACGCGGATGACCAATGGCAGGAAAACATTGCCTTTATGTAAGCCGATGAAAAGTACAACCATCGATATAAAAACACTTTAACAGTTATATATATTTCTGAAAGAAATGCTTGGACTGAAAAAGTTTCTAAAAAATAATTAGATGAAATGCAAGAGATAATTTCTGAGAAATATTCAGGGATCGAAAACCTGAAAAGATACAGTTTGATGATGCAAAAGTTATAATCCGGAGAGCAGATGATTTCCTGGAGAAAGAAAAGATTAACGGAAACTTAAAACTGGAATGTGGATGTATTCCAATCAAAATGAAACAAGAAAATAGGATCACGTTTGATAGATATATACTTTGATGACTGATCGATATTTCTATAAAAAAAAAACAATTGCACTGAAAAAAAATGAAGATAAAGAAAATGGTGGATGAC
This sequence comes from Margaritifera margaritifera, assembly GCA_029931535.1. NCBI lineage: Eukaryota > Metazoa > Mollusca > Bivalvia > Unionida > Margaritiferidae > Margaritifera > Margaritifera margaritifera. The sequence goes on from JAQPZY010001237.1 coordinate 1,421,995, forward strand.
ATGGCAGATAATGTCTGACAATTATTCACAGATCATAATCATTAAAACCTATAGTTTGATGACGAAAAAGTTCTACAGCTGGTGAGCAGACAATTTGCTAGAGAGAAAAAAAAACATTGTGCAATTTTAACTTACTCGGCCAAAAAATGTATAGTATATACAGACAAATGTTTTAACGGAGAATGTGCAAGTATTCCAATTAAAATGAAAAAAGAAAATGGGATAGCGTTTTACTAAAGCTAATTGAGGGATACACTAACACTTATCATAAATCAATTGGCATGACTGCAGTTTAAGCAAGCAAGGACGAAAAGAGCTCAAATCTACAGATCAACATTTTATGTTACCTAATTATAGATACATTTTGAACTCCTACATTTAAGATATGTGAAGCAGTGAGAGTTTCAAACTCCCAGACAATCTGTACAAACGTTTACCTTCCCAACTTTATTCAGGAAATATTATAACATATCAGAAAAGTAATTGTAGGTGTTCCACTCATTTAGTAACTAGACGAATTTCAGTGTGTGTGTGTCTGAGTGTGTGTTTATGTGTGTCTGTGTGTTAGGGGAGCCCTGTAGACTTAACAAATAATATGACAGATAGAAATCTGAGATGATTCTTTAAACCGAAAGGATGTACTCATTAAATGGAAAGGATATAATGAATAGCTTAACACTTGAGAACAAGACGAAAATATTATGCCAATAAAATAAACGATGTGCCAAAGACACATCTCTCCCCCGGAGATGATGTTTCAAAAGTACAATTCTCCACCGGAGACAGAGGAAGCACAATAAATATACAGATGTATAAAAAACAAGAAAACTTTAAGTGTTTGAAATATAAAGAATTTCTGGAGTGTACAAGATGTAGAAAAATAGTGTATTGGTGCATGGACTAATTAAAACATGATATATGAAACAATGCATGTGAAAAAGTAAAAAACAAAACATCCAAAAACATCAGCTATAAGTAACACGGTGGTATACATAAAAAAACGTGATAAGCAGTCTGCTATGTTCGCCGTTTATTAGCAGTGTAATAAACTACATCGAATATAGTGGTGAAAAAGGGATATAATATTCAAGTTAAATTATAGTATATAAGTTATATTCAATATATGAAGCTAAATCCACGTACATCTCTAGAAATCTGAAAAAGCTGATACATTGTAAAAAACTATGACAGTGGTAGTGTATAGTATACTGAACAAAACGTGAATAATGCAAGGCACATAACTGTTGATACGATCATGGAGACATTTAAACTTCTCTCAAAGTTTATTTTCAAAAAAATGCAGCAAATGCAACATAAATTATGCGCTTTCTGGAAATTATTTTTCACCATGTACAGTTTTTATGCATTTATTAAACCTTCTGTTACACAAACGTATCGCAAAATTAACCAAACTAGTGTTGATTTGCAATGAGATTTTACGCCTACATCTTTTTCACAGTGTGTAAATATTTTTTTTCAGAACTTTTTGGCATTTCGTAGCAATTGCAATTAAGCTAATCAAACAAACAGAAAGTCAATATCATAGTGATATTACAATGAAGAGAAGGAAAAGTGTAGAGAGAGAACTCAATCAACAAAGAATTACAAGTAAATGTGGAAAAACAGCAAATAGAAACTCAATGTATTTGCACATAAAAAGTCAATTTCATGTTATTAATGCAAGTGTAAATAATTGACTTAACAAGGTATACTCGTAGATGTAGACACACTACTGCTTTTTTAGACTTTAAGAAAAGGAGGAATCTTGTCTCCTAGATATTCATACGGCACATGTCTTCTTTGAGACACTGTGCCTCAGGCATACGTGTTGGCCACGACCTCGCGTCTGGCGTTGGACTTCAGATTCATAAAAAGTAGTAAAACACCTTACATTTAACATGCAATTCAATTTGATACAATTAATTGGTTAACTTATAATAACCAAGTTAGCGTATGTAACATATTTAACGAGATAACAATTATTACACTGAAACTCTATTTTGCACATACACGCCATCAAACATTTTTGATAATTAAACTATTAAATTGAAAACTATGGCTCTAATAACTGATACAGAGAAAAGTATCACATGAAAGTTTGGAAAGATCAACCAAACTTTATAGTTTCAATGGCAACTTCTGTTTGTGCGATTTTATTAATACATTTAATAGATACAAGTTTTCCACAGTTAGTTAAATCTGTCTACAATTTTATGGTTTACTTCTAATAATCGAAATCTCTCATAGTGCTACATGGGTACTAGGACAAGTACGGATCGCCTGTTCAAGAGCTACCAATCCAACTAGAGGATTGGTCACTACAATATTCATTGTTTGCACTTGCAATTGTCCGACCAATAATATATGAATTGGTACTGATAAAGGCATTTCGCTTTAATAGCGACGCGCAATATGGCGTTAGATCTGCAATGCGTGCTTGTATCTGCTCGCGCTCTTTTTCATCTTGCGCCTCAGTTAGCATTTTTCTCTCTGCGTCTAGGGTTTTATTGAGCTCTACAGTTTTAATGAAGGTATTTGAAAGTGTACCTCGGTACGTTTTAAGTGCCTTGTTTAGACCAGGAATGTATCACATTCCTGTGTTGTCGCTTCTTTATGCGCCATGTCCTCAGATCCCGATATAGCGAGTAGCTCGACATCTGCCAGCTTGCTTTGTCTGCTGACAACTCTTTTTGCACATTTAACAGTTTATGGTGCTGTCTTTCTACTTTTCTTATGTGGTGGTTGTTGTATGCCTATTTTCCCACATATCCCTCCACTATGACCACATTCTAGTGTGGATCGTATGCACGGACTAACAAGTCCCACCTTCTTATATTCGAGAGGGATATCATACCTCCAGAGTTTCAATATACGATTAGTGTCTACAGTAAACTCGGCATAGACAGCCCTTTCATTTATGTCATTTGCCTCAACCCTTTTATCGCGAATTTCCTTTTAAGCTGCTAACAGGTCGTCACCACTAAGATTGTTCAGCGGTCTTCCAATTCGTTTATTGTTGTTGTTCTTCAAGGGTAGGTTCGATTTATGTCTTTTATACTGTGTCGTCTGGTTCATTAGTGTCTCCGTTATCAAAGTTAGTAATTTCAAAGTCAAAGCCACCTTCTACCATGTTTCGCTATTAAGCAAATAAAGTAAGCATGCGACAATATATTAACATATTAAAGGAAGAACACATGAACTCCAATAGCACCTAAATTTGTAAAATTTGTGTAAGCATAACAAGTCTGAATACAGAACCAAACTAGACCCATTTCGCTCTCTCCATCGCGCTTGGTGTAACGGGAGTCCGGAGCACCGTCGTTGTGACTAATAACCCGATCACCATATACCAGAACCAGCAGCTTATTGTAAGATTTTCAAACCTCACCAGCAACGATGTTATTGTGCCCGGCACTACTAGGCTGGTATTTGTAATTCCTTGAGCGGTAGCTCAGCAGCGCCGACTTACGCCAACTTTACAAATGTAAAAAAAAACTTTGTCGAGCCATCCTGAAAAAGATCAGAGCAAAGCTTGAAGGGAGCGAAGTAACCTGTATTGACAATGACGTTGTTTCGGGCGTCTACACAAGGATTTCTGGCTGACAGAAAAAGATCGGACTAACTCTGCCTATCAAAAACAAAATGTTTACTCTGTCTCTATACGTGTTGGCGCTGTCAGTGGTGTCGTTGACACCCATCCGATGCGTCTATCGCTACTGCGTTTGGGAACTGCTTCTCTGTGCCGTTCGACGTCGTGCGGCGAAATGATCGCATGCCTTTGTAACAGTCCGACTTTCTACACCACTTCACCGCCGAGCTGACATTTAACGACTGCGACAGGGTGATTTAGAACGCTAATAAGGGGGCGAGCCTCGCAATCAGCGGTATCGCACTGGAGTACGACATTGTGACCCACGCAGAACTCGCAAGCATGATCGGGCAGCAGTAAATGGGTAAATGGGAAAAGTAGCTACCTTGTACACCCGACTGCTGTGTCATCGCTGGCTGATGGTACAAATTATTTCTGCAACCCCTTTATTACCAAGATGTACCAAGGAGGGCATCCCAAACATGATCTATGCCCAGAGATAGGCGTGGTGCCTAACATTAATGTCGAGGTAGTCTACCAAGAACATGAAAATGCTGTAGATTGATGTTGGTGCGTTTAACCAAACCAGTTTGCCCTTGACATCGATATGAGGTAAACAGAAGACCACACTCTACACGGGTCAGGAATACACATCGAAAACGCGAGCGAAAAAGTAACGCTGCGAACTGAAACGACGGCCAAGGCGGCAAGTGTGTATAACATGTACTTACCCATAACCATGGACGCTCAGATCAACCTACAAAATGGACAATTCGTATCGGTCATCTACTTGCCTGCCGTTCGGGCAAAATATCTTTAATAACTTACAGCCAGGAACGTATTTGCCTGCGAGCTTCTTGAATCGGCGTGAAACGGCCACTTTAATTATATAGTCATCATCTGACCAGCGATACTTCTAAGCAAGGCAAATGACAGGTCATGGATCCGCGGCAAAAAAAGACGCAGAAGTATTTTTAGTTAACCCCAGGAATTAAAATCTGAATGACCTTCTCTGCACACTTGAGAAAGGTTAAAGGAAACCACCAAGCTTTTTCTACTCGACGATTGCGCCTATCGCTCATGGGTCCGGCACAAGGAAACAGACATCACTGAGGTCGCCTTTATTAGCCACCACTACGGCATCAGTGTGTGGGTCATAACACAAAAATACAACGCCGTTGCCCGTGATTCCAGCCAGCAGACTTCATGGGTGGCAATATTTTCCTGTAAAGACAAAGATTCATTTAGGGACACACTAGATGAAAACTACATTGTGGATGACGAGCGGAGATCAGAAATCAATGAATTTCTCAGGCAGAAACGTTTCTGGAAGCTATTACTACGAACTGACACATCCATATCTTAGCGTCTATGTTAGCTCGCATTCCGTGACTGAGAGCACTAGTGCGATGTGGTGTCTTTATATTTTGTACATCGTTTGCCATGCTTTTCTACTTATAGCTTGAGCCTATTCCTGTATAAGTCACTTAGAGTTAAGCGCTTGATCAGTCATCGGAACATATTAAGAACCATAGCAGAACAGCTTACAATAAAAGACATTGATGTTCATGCAGTACTAGATCCCCTCTATGATAACGTACCGACTAAGGAAGTTAAACAACGCGACATACGCTGTCGTCCGTCGGAACGATTGCGAATAAGATTACAGCGCGAGAGGCTATCCAAGCTATCTGCTTCAGGTGTGACCAAAGAATACACTGGACAATATCGGACACTTGTGGGTATTACAGAAATAAGTGGCAAAGATGTTGCAAAGGCCTACGCCTTATATGAGGCTAAAGTGGGTGTGATATGACAGCTTCTATATGATCATCCTTCCTTGGTCTTCACATGTTACTTCTTAGCCGCGTTCTGCCGATATACAACAATAAGCAGTACGCAGCAGACTTTAAAAAGATCCAATCATACAGGCCTCTGTATCGAACATCAAAAGCCATCTTCACGTTAGGTACGGTGCCATACAAGCGCCACTTCCAGACGGCGTGATCACATATAGGCATTTTGATTTTGAGACAAAAAGAGAAGATAGCTAGCTCTCGTGCGAAGCGGATATATTCCGGCCTTTGAACCAACAAAAGAACCAACAAAGGAACCAACTAAGGAACCTGATTAGGTGACACAAGTCACAAAAAGTAAAAATCCTGGGAGAGTTGCTACTGGTCAAAGACTTGCCGAGGTAATTAAACAACGTCGGGCAGAAAAAGAGCGAATACTGCCGACACGAAGTGACATGCGCAACGACGGCTCTAGAGAAGCAACAGTAGGTGATGGCGTCTTATGTTTTATGGGGTGGCCTAGTTTTTGGTAGCTGGCCTTCCTTACACCTCATCCCGTGCACCAGCACAAGTTCGCGGAACGCAGGCGCACGACTCGTCGGAACGACAGCGAAAATCAACCTATGGGGATCCGTTGAAACGTCAAGCACTGCAGGCGCCAGCAGCATATATTAGACATACGCCTGATCTCTTTCATATGGAAACAGAGTGTGTGTTTTGTAAAAGAGCAATATAAACTTGTTACTCGAGGAACGCAGGTGCAAAATGTCTACAGCACCGTACGCCAAGGATCTCAGAAACCTCCTTTACCATGGAGCAGCACTCATAAACCTTGACGTTGGGCATTCAACGATTGTCCAACGCTTGTTAAAAATTAATCCGGCCGGCCGAAAGCATCACAACGCTGTGTCTATAGGGCAGGACATTCGCGTTCGTCTAAAGACAATAATGGCCACAGTTGCAATGATTGATGGTGGGGCAATTGTTGACGTCCTCGCATTCTCCAGCTCAAACTACCTTTTGTCTACGCTAAACAAAAAGAAACCGGGAACTCGCTGCCGTCGGTTACGTGGCCAATAAATATTTCTAACCTCTATCCGCGTTGCAGTGCATGAATACAAACGAACGACAGTTATTTTTGTGCTTCTTTATATGGTTCTTTTGATGCGCCCAAGTGCAGCGCTTCAAATGGCGGACGCCGCTAAGTAAGCGACACGGAGGGGGGTCTCGAGGTATCAAACCTTCCTGGGCCATGTTTCGCTCAACCTGATGCCGGCTTTGTTCTTATTGCCTTGTCGCGATTGTTGACTGCACTTGTAAAGCACGTCGTTCCTACTGCGCGCTGGTTGGTGCGGACAAGGCTTACAGCTCGTAATCCTTAAAGGTTCCGGACACGCCTTTAAAGGTAATCGTGTCCACACCGACGTGTTTTTCAATTGGATGGACATCCAATGACCTACGAGGAGCGCTTCCTTTGGTAAACCTTACACGTTTTGTTTGTGACGTACCAGCTCTTGCTTGTCAAACTGGACTAAGGAATCTCTGTCAACACAAGAAGTCACACGCATTGCACGTGCCTGCTCGTTCGCTCGTATCCGTTCCATGTCTTTGGGGCCAACTTCGCCGGCGTCTGTAAGCTACTTCGGTGCCTACGGCCGTTATACCATTCACTGGATTTGGGGAGGGAGTCCAACCAGTTGTTTTTCCCGATAGCCAACAAACAGCGCTCGAACATGGTTTGGAGAGTGGGGTGGATGCGGTGAATCCGTTCGAGTAAGGCATGATGTTTTGACCAAGTGGAGGTCAAGCCGTTGACTTTCATCTGGACGTAAAGGGACGTGAAGTCAACTCAGTCCCGCTATATGTCCATAGCTTTCAGATTAGGTCTCGTTGCACTGCTTGAGATAGAATTCACGCCTTTGATGCAGTTGTGTCGCTCTTGCTTTTTAGAGGCTAGATATAGATAGAGCGACTCTTGGAGTCGATAGCTGTGACTACGCTCTTGTAGCCGGCGTTGAGCCGGCACAGCTCGTAAAAGAACACTATGTCGGCTTGGTATCTGCCAGGAGGACCCCCAGTGGGCGCGAACTCTAGGTTTAACGACCAGCCGCGTTCAATGATGTGACGCTCTTGTCCTTGGGTGCAAACAGTACCTTCTCCAGGATGATCGTAATTATCGTCTAGGTCAAAGCAGCTATCCTCTTCAACATGCATTTGTGCAGCAAGCGCCAGCTTGTGCACTTGTGGGGCTGTCTAAACTGTATATTTTGCAGTGGGATGGTGTGCATTAACGTTCTGACAGCGCCTGCAGGTAATATGGGAACTGTGCTGCGTGTGCGCGCGAGCGTTATCAATGCGGTCGATGCTCCAGTCCTTGTCGGCTTCGGGCAAGTGGCATATTTGTTGCCCTGGGCAACCACCTTTTGTGGAGCGCAGTTGATGCACACGTATTGCGTTCCCGGGGTTCCCACTGAGAGTTCATCTCCAGTAGTTTTGTCTTGTGATTTTGTTTCTGAATGACAATCACTGTCATACGACCGGCCAGCCGTGTCGTCGGAAATTTTGTGTCCTCGAATGCGAATACGATGAGAGTGGCGGATGGGGTCGTCGTGCGTGGCAATCACTATATTCATAGTGCGACAGAGAGCGAATGCCACTGGGCTGTGACCAGCGGACTTTTAGCATCATGGATATAGAGCTTGATGCCGACGGCTTGATCCTGTACTAAGTGGCGTCACCACATCCTACAAAAGAGTTTAGGAGTGCTGTTTGTTGTAAGCGTTCGGTCCACACCATCGTATCCTTGAATGGTAATGTGACTCTTAGTGACCTCTTGCACGACGTACTCGGCATCTGAGTTTATCTATCTATTTTTTTCATCCGGACATAGATGTCGTCTCCAACCTGATATTCGTTTGTTTGTCGTCCCCTCCGCCGAATGTTCTACCACCAGGAGTTTACACGATCCACGCTGTCGTTGGTACACGCTCTGTGGGGACATGGGCTTCAGCTTCAGCTGCTGCTGCTCGACCCATAGTCTTAGTCTTCAGGCCATGGCGCACAGTTATCTCAAAGACTTCGTCGTCTCTGCATGTTTAACAGTTAGTCACAAAGGTCCTCCATACGTGGGTATTCTTCCTCAAATTTTCGCTTCGTGTTGTAAAGGCGAAGGCACTCCGATGGGACGTATCGCCGTTGCCGAGAATAATATGCGTGTTTTTTGCGCTTTAGGATGAAGTCAAAGATCCACTAAGGCTGCGACACGGTGTAGAAGAAGATCTTCTCAAAGATAATAGTGCTGTAAGGACTGACATTGTGAGGGTAAAGGTGACATTGTCCTCTGTACCTTCCGGTCCGCGGCCAGTCAGTCTGTGTACAATGATGGCCTCCAGCCCGTATTCCTTGACGACTCTGTCGCATCAGGAGTTGATAGGACAGACAACAAGCACTTTTGCACGTGGGCTACGACCAAGGCTTTTCCCCGCCTAAACTCTAGGGTGCTTTTTTCAGTTCCCCACATCTTGTCACCCGCAGAAGTATGTTTCTGTAAACTGAAAGCCGGCCTCCTGTAAACGCTGGAGGGTTTTCGGCTCCGCCGAAGTTGTATAGGCACAATCTGTGCGCACTGCAACCACGGTGTCGCCCATTGTGCTAACAAGCTTGTGTTACAGGATGCGCATGCTGTTGAGAATGAATGTGCGAAATCGATCAGTAGCCATCTGAAAGATTTCACTCTCTGCACCTGGTTAGCAACTAGGAAACGGTCTGGGGCTAGCTCTTTATGGAGGCGACCGTTGCTATATGCTAAGGGCCGAACTCTTGTCTTGGTGGAGCTGACCCCATGCTGTCTTATTATTGCGTCCGCCGGCAAATCCATGGATAAGGTTTGCTATGTACTTTTGTCCCAGTCACTGACCTCAGTTATAGCACAATCGTACAACGGACACAATATCTTGGTTGCATTGTGAGACATAATTTTGTGCTATTCAAGCTCTCCAAGAATCGTAAAGCCTATTATCCTCTCTTCTGCATGCAATAGGACCGTGCCAGTGACAAAAGCATGTCTGCATGAAAATGGAATCGGGTCAATGTTTGTAACCTCTAGCAAGTAAAAGCTGGCGCGCCAATCTGGACCGCCTCTGGTCTTCTTCAGGTAGTTAAACTTTTATAGCACATGTAAAGATGGCAGCTTGGTTATTATAGTAGTATAGGCAAGGACTAAGTCCATACCACTTGCCATGGTGCCCTCTGGTAGCGCTTGCGCGCAAATGAGACCGCAGAGCGGACCTCGACGGTAAGAACCAAATAGCCCAAAAGCGTCTTTGCTGTCGTGAAAGAGAAGCCCGTGGGGTCACCTCGTTAGTCATATTTTCGATCCACCCCATATACTCCTGGTAGCGCTTTTCGGTCCAGTCCGTACGATCATTAGGTTGCTCACCCACAAGGTCGTTAGGTTCAACGCACCGAACTCTCATTATCACAATCACTTTGCCCACCTGAACTGAAAAACCACTGACCACGCTGTTGCGGCAGGCCAGACCGCCGAGCTCGATGTTGTGAGCATGGTACAACCCGAAATATGATCATCTAGCTCCTCCCCCTGTAATGTAGATCACTCGTGTGTCCTCAGCGGCAAGTCGGAGGGCTTCCTCGACATCATTTGCAGAGACTACCGGTATAATAACGTTTTTAGAGTTGCTGGAGCTAGGCCATTTGTCGCTTGTCTGGAATATTTGTGGTATGGAGATCTTTCAGTATGAGGCCAGGAGACTCATATCACTTGCGCTTTATGTGTGGTGTAGGTTTCCGTTCCGCTGGCTTTTTTCTTGCTCGCTTTCGCTGTCTTTCCGACGTTTCTTGAGCTGCAGTTTTCGCTGCAGCAGCGCGTGGAGCCGGCTTTTGTCGCTGCTGTTGACTTGGCGTGTAAATAGGTTTGCCAAGGATAGCTACCGCCACCATATAGTTGTCATGACTAAGAAGTCCTCCCTGAAACAAGTCGCCAAGGTTCTGTATTGCCTCGTTGTAACTCATGCTACTTTATAAGGATATTATTATCGAGGATAATGTCTAAATGGATTTTTTAACCTATAATTTCTTCCCTAAAAGATTCGGTCCAGTCCTCCATTTTAAAATCTCGTTGTTTACGCAATTAAGTTCCAAGTTATTTTTTCAAGATTAAGTGTAACACGGAATGATGTCTTTCACTTAACCATTTTTGGACCGGTTGAGATTTGTACAGAGTTAACTCCCATATTTTCTTTAGGAAGATGAACAAGTAAAAATGAAAATGAAAACTAGTTAGCACAGAACCTGTAAAAGCTCCTTTACAAAAGACAAAAGACCTTCTTAGTGTTGAACTTGTCAGACAACACGTCTTCACAAAAACTCAGTAAAAGAAAGATACATTTTGTTTGAAAGAACAAGAAGACAAACGTGTCTTCGTCTCTGGAGGAGTGAGTCTGGAAGGACAGTGGCACAAATTGCATCTACGATGTGACGCATACAACGTGGAAAAAACGGTGCAATTTCAAACATCACAATCTATTAATTGCTAGATGGTTGTGTAGCTATTTCATTTGGTATAAAAATTAATTTGCTTCTGTTTTTTTGTTTTTTTTGGACAGAAACAATGCATTATTAATATGATTTATCATGCAACATTACACTCTGCTCCTACTGTTCCTTACAACATGCTTTTGAAAAAGCTATTCAGCTTTCCACTTATCCCACAATCAAACATGGATATTTAAGAACACTCTTCCAGTTCATTTTAATCAGCTCAGCTTATACATTTGAACTCTGTTTAATATAATTAGAAACAATTATTGAATGGTAAACATTTCTTACTCAACACCTCTTTTGCATAAGTCGTTTCATACGTCGCTGATTCTAATTTAATTTTTACATAAGCAGATTCTTAAATTTGTCTAATCATAATATGGTTCAAATATGGTTCGATGTCATTCAAAACTTCATACAAATCTTGGTTGTTGGTATGGTTAAATCTATGTTCGTTTAAAGATTTACCAAATGAATCTCTAAGTCCCTTAATTCCGATCCTGTTTAAATTATCTCTATTCATCTTCTTTATTTCTCTCCTGGTTGAAAGACGTATTAAAGACGTTTATAATTTTGTTGTCACCTGTTTAAGTAATAGTTCATCAAGTATCAAATTATTGAATTTTTATTTATTTAACAAGCATGTTTCAATACATTAAAAAAAATTTTACATGCAAAAACTACGTCACTTTGTGTGTGTACCAGTACGTCTATGTTTAAATCTATGTATTAAATCAAGTTGTATGTGTACTGTGACGTCGATTGCAAGTTTAAAACATTTTAGGAGTTTTTCATTTGGGTATAAAATTAATTTGCATGTGTACACTAACGTAGAACGCAAGCCGAAATAATATTATGATTATAACTTATGTATGACATCACTGTTTAAAGTTGTGATATTTGCTACACTATAAAAAATGTTTTCACCTCTTCCGAGATTCGAACCAGAAATCTTTTGACCTGTAATCTTGCATGTTTCGCCTGGATCAAGTTACCAACACTTTAAAACTAAATTATATACGCCTTGCTCGTCTAGCAGATGGTGTTTGGTATTCGATGCGCTTCAATCTAAAGATTCTTTATGCTATATGTAGATTCGTACCATTATTTATGATCCATATAAATTTCAAATAATTATTTGGTGTTCAGGTAATTTTTCCATAATCGGACTGGTCTAGGAATTGAAATACTCAAGTCTGACTATTACGGTGATTTTTAGAGTAGTTGGTGTATTTACATATATGAAATTTGAATTTCTGAAAATGTATCGATGCATTTAGATATTAATGCAGATGCGAAAACAGAATTTTCAGCATGGTTAAACTTTGTTAATATGTCAGCTACTTTGAAGAGAGATTAAGATGCTTAGATGTAAACATGTATATCGTCCTATCAGTGATTACCTCAAGAGTTCAAATAGAGAAGGATGCTTAGGTAGATGAAGAGAGATAAAGCTGGTTCGATGCGAATATGATTGCTGTCATATCGGTGCTTAATTTAGTTTCACAATTAAATGTGAAATCCGACTTCAAAAGTAGGTACATTATGTGTTAACAATATTTGCACAAATGTTATATATAAAGCATTCTTCTGATTTACATAATATACACGTAAAATAGAACTTGGATATGTGTATCCATGAACAAATAACAAATAAAATAGAACTTGGATATGTGTATCCATGAACAAATAACAAATAAAATAGAACTTGGATATGTGTATCCATGAACAAATAACAAGATCCATAAGGAGAATATAGAGATGTAATTGAAATTGATAGCATGATATCATGTATATCAATCTTTTGCAGGAATGTTTCATCGATCAGATTTTTACATCAACTCTTCAAATCGTGTATAATGCTGGCTGTCGACCAAAGACGGTAACTATAAGTTAATTACGTCATCCAAATAATTTTGACAACACATAGGTGCAATCGATATATATATATATATATATATATATATATATATATATATATATATATATATATATATATACGCAATCAACTGACAACGAACAGTGCAAAACTAGTTTTTAACTACCCTATGCCCTTTCGACTCTAATTGATTTTTATCAAAGGCAAACACAAAACAGAGACAACACAAACAATAATACAAAAAAGCGTTGAAATTACAAAAGTTTACATAACTAATGGAATTAATGAAAATGTTTGATGTTTCGTCTACTTCGTTTCAACTTGAATGATAATGTAGTAAACTAGTTGTTATTGACCTATAAGGGGAGGAGCCAGAGCGCCATCTATTTGTTAATGTAAAGTGATGTAACCGCAAATTATATTCCGGATATTTCATTGTTTCTGTAAACGTACGTTTCAAACGCAGTAAAGAGCAACATGAACTCTGACCCAAAACGACAAAATTAGTCTTGTTCTGTTGTTACTATTGTATAACCGTGCATAAAAGGCCAGCAGGTATATGGCACTTGCAGGGCAGAATCTAGAATATAGCATCTTTTTTTCTAATCCTTGTTGAACGGAAGCTTAAAAGTCAGTTGTGGATAAAATCTTCAAAATGTATATCCTTTGCAGCACTTAAAGTGTAGATTAAAAATAATTATATATGGTACAATTTACTCCAACCGAATTCACAAATTGTACAAAACTACCGACTGCATTACCTGCCTTGACTAAGTCTCGGTTTTCTGTTATTTGTGACGTGATTCTTAAATAAACAGACCAGTCACTAATGTACAAATGGACTGATTCCACGGTCATTTCAAGTAAAAATGACGGATTTTGTGTAGTATAAGGTTATGAATAGTAATCAAGCAAAGAAAAGAGGCTATTCATAACCTTTCTCCAAAATGAATAAAGACGCCGAAAATAGAGGACAACTGATTTTCCTGTGTCAAACTGGGACGAGATTATGACGAGATTTCCAAGTAGACCCCTCTTGTTATTCTATTTGTTTCCAAGCATATCACAAGCAAACGAATCATCACAAATCCTTGTAAACGTTCACAAAATTAGTTAGACATACCATTTAGGCGATCATCGAGAGAAAATGAAAGAGCCGGCGATCAATCGAGAGAGACAGAGAGAACAAGAACAAGAACAAGAAGAAAACACATTGAACAAATGTGTCGTTCCCTTTTATTTTGGTACATTGGTACATACATTTGAACTGCAATCACATTTTCATCATTAAACATTTCACTGAAGAAACTGAAGCAGCAGTTATCAGTAAAACATGGCGGAATATTATGTTAAGAGCTAAGGGGCTACAGTACAGTTTATAATCGAAAAGTTATTGTCGGTAATTTTGACAAACGAAAATTTGATCGGATGTAGTATTTTCTTAATGAGACTGTATACATGAAAAGTTACAAAATACACTGAAATCTTGCTATGCATTTAAATGCATAGTACTTTCGTAATTCTATCCAATAATTGTCGTCATTTGTTTGTTTTTTGGTTTTTTTTTTTTTTTTTTTTTTTTTTTTTTTTTTTTTGATGCATCTATTGGCTGTAACAATAATTTTACCCATTTCAATTTCGTACATTTCCAAAGGAACACTGTTCATTTCATAACAACTGTTTATTTCATAACATATCGCAGATTCCATACACCATAATCTATAGATCAGCGAGTTCTTTTGCTTAACTGATACGTCACTTCCTCGTATATATCAAGAGCAAATATTGCCTGCGCCCACTTTTGTGAGGATCACAGTTTTAATGTGATTATTCGGAAACGATGCTATACAATTTATAATAACAACGAATGTGGTGTTTTCCAATATGGAAGATTCAAAGATAAGTTTTAAGAGAAAGCTCTAGCAACGCTTCTGGTCCAGATGATATGAGCCGCTTTGTACTTCAGAAAACAAAATTTTGGAATTTTCAAAACAATTAGTACTACTTTCTAAAAACTAATTAAAATGTACACAAATTTCCAAATCAATGGACAATGGCCAATATGGTGCCAATATTCAAGAGAGATGGCAAATCGATTCCGTCCAACTACAGACCCATATCCCTTTTGAGCAACGTTAGGCAAATTTTCGAAAGATTGGTTTAAAATATATGCATACTTATTTCTATGAAAATGATTTTCTTCACACACATCAATCTGGTTTTATACCTGGCTATTCAACCACATATCAGCTCATGAATATATGTCATAATATCTGCAATGCCACTGACCGAAGTGAAATTCCCTGCATTATATTCTGTGATATATTCAAAGCTTTTGATAGAGTGCGGCATAGGGGAATAATACTTAAATTAAAAAGTTATCGAATTAGTGGAAGTCTATTAGCATGGCTTACTGATTACTTAGCTACTATGTCTAACGAATTATCAAACCCTTGGACAAAGCCTGCATGTGTTCCTCATGGATCAGTATTAGGCCCCTTCCTTCTTCTTGTATGCATTAATGACGTAGCCGGAATATTAAATAAATGATTAGACTATTTGCAGATGATTCCGCTTTACAATGCATATCGTTTGATCCACTTTTCTATTAAAGAATGATCTTCAAAAATTATCGGATTGGGTAAATCTCTGGCTTGTTAATTTTAATCCATCCACGAAAGAGTGGGTCCTTTTCACCAACAGGGAGCTTTAAAATATTGAAAGACATCCTAAGCCTTTCTAACTTCCTTGCTGCTATAGTACGAAGCATTGCTGTAATTGTGTGCCTTCTAACTGTGAAAGACGAATGTAGTTGTGGGTTTATTTTGCAATAAAAGTTCAAGTTATTATAAGATGGTATCTGAACAAATAATTCCTTATGCACGCAGGGCCGCCGCAAGTTTGTGCTGGAAGAAACGGCACCCTGGGCGAGCGTCGCCTTCGGCGCCCCCCACGCGGGAAAAAATACCACAAAATTCCGCTAAATTGCGCCAACCAAACTTGGTGCCCCAGGCGATCGCCCGTCTCGCCCGCCCCTTACAACGGCCCTGTATGCACGTACGAAACAAAAAAAAATCTTTGAAGGATTAAAGCATCAAATACAAAAAACAAAAAGTGGCTTGCTAAAAATATTCGAGGCAAGAGTCGCGTTATATTGATATCGCAATATGCTGATCAAGAGATAAAACGAAAACACGCTTTTCCCTCCCATCAACATGAGAATGACATTTTATTAGTCACGTTGGTTGCGCCTTCTCAGCTTCAAGTGTTTGAACTTCAAAGGAATATCAGCTACATCTCAATTATATATTAAGGTACGTTGGAGTATTATTTATACAATTCTCCTAGACATGACTGCTCTCAGCATCTGCTAGACTATAAAGAATGTAAGTTTCTTCAGGTGCCTGATTTCATTTTGTGACATTATTGACAGGTTTGTCAGGGCGCGTCATTGGTTGGTAAGAGAGCTAACTATGTAGGCTGTTCGCAATGCTGCAATACACAGCCAAACATTACGTCTGGAAGTTATGCAGAATGCAACACGCAGCTATGCGGAATCAAACTTAGTAAGTAAACTGTTGTGATTGCTTGTTTGATTTTATTGATATAAAGACGTTGTATATTATTATGTAGTTGAAAATATAAACCTGTGACACAGGTAGTAGGCACCCAGACACATAATTACAAACTCAGATCGACAGATAGATAAAGGCATAGAGAGGGTTTAAATTCGATTTAGCAAGGAATCGAACATATGAGGCACGTTTTGGCAGCTAAAGTCTGGCTTTCTTACACCTACAATCTAACTCACTTCACCATGCGCTCATCCGAAAAAATGAGACTGAACAAGGTCTAATTACATGGGAACCAGCTCGTTAGTGAGTGGGGATTTATAGTTTGTATATGTACCTACATACGTACAAGGCAAGTGGGCATTTACAGATTGTATATGCACCCAAATACATTCATGACAAGGCAAGTGGGCATTTACAGATTGCATATGCAACAAATACGTACAAGGCAAGGCATGTGGGCATTTATAGATTGTATATGCGCCATAATACGTACATGGCAAGGCATGTGGGGATTTAGATATTTAAATAGGATATATGCAACAAAACACATGCAAACTCAGATTTCCACTGATATGCATATGTGGATGTACTTATCACCAAAATATTGGACGAAACAAGGCCGAAGTGATCCGTTACCATCACACTTAGCAATTGGGCATTTATACACAGTAAATTGTATCAACGCAATCAATAGAATTATTCATACATATGAAATGGTACACGTACACAAAATAGGGTGACAAAGCGTGTTTATATATATATATATATATATATATATATATATATATATATATATATATAGATATAGATATAGATATATAGATATATATATATATATATATATATATATATATATATATATATATATATATATATATATATATATATATATATATATAGAGAGAGAGAGAGAGAGAGAGAGAGAGAGAGAGAGAGATATTTGTGTGTGTATGTGTTTGGTTAGTGTAACAAACGGAATTTGTCTGGCGGCATGTACCGTAATTGCACACTGAGCAATAAGGACTGTAAGTTGAACACTGCAATGTACAATCTATAAAATGACCACACTTACCAATAATGCGTACAGGATTTGTTTGATGGACAGATCCCTTTCGGATAAGAAGAAAAGAGGCATAATGAGGGTTGCCGGAACTATCAGTTGATTACACACAATATGTACTTGTGACCCACTGACGATTTCGAAGGACGCATTTGCAAATTTGACACGATCCGAACAAGCTAAATAGATTGGATACGATTGCAAAGACACTTTTTGATTACCAGAGATAATTTTAATAGATGGGGCCGAATTTTAGCTAAATTTGTCAGCAAAGTATTTTCCTTTGATGCCAGTTTCACCTAATGTGTCTGTTTAGATATCAATACTTTTATCGATTTCACATTTCCAGACTATTTAGTATTGTCTGACAATTTTCCAAGTTTTCCAGTCTTCCTACTTCTAACAGTTTTCCAACTAAAATTCCGACTATACGGTATTTAAAGCCCGGGAATTTTCGAATCTTAATACAGAAAGCCGGTTCACATGAAACGAGACCCCTAAGCGTCTGAAATTCAAATTACTTGGGTATGTATATCAGCATGTTACAGCCAAGATTTACGTACCCACGTCATCAAAACAGCAATACATTGATGTTTACCTTAATATTAGATTTTAGTTACTTCTGTAATTCATATTAGAATTTATTCTGGAATTATGTTTCTATAAGTTACAATTGAACCAGTTTACAATTTTAGAATCTATATATATAATATAATCTATATTGCTAATCTGAATCATGCTCATAACTTTTATTTATTATTTGAATTTAGGACTCCTATTGTTGGGAACATTTTTGAAATGTAGTGATTTCTTTACTTGTATTGTTTACCCAGGATACATTTTCATTAGTTTGAAATATTTGTATATACAACACTTAATTCCGTATCTCTGAGAAGATTAATTTGCAACTATCCTAGTTGTATAAATTTAAATAGGTTCGCCTTGACATCGTACTATACTATAGTTCTTCATTCTACTCCGTGTGATCATTGGTGACGTTTTCTTAAACATATCACCTCTTTCTTATTAATTTTTGTGTGGCCATTGAACTACTCCTTTTCTTCTTCACATACCAGGTGTTTGCTCACATAAATTGCGTGTGATCATTGGCTGAGAATGTCTCTCTCCCTATATCAAACTTATTCCATTATATAAATGTCTGTGTACCCTGAATGAGTATATTTCTCTTCAAATATCACACTTTCTGAGACTGAAACTCTTAATTTGATGAATGTATATGAGTTCTTCGGTTGAAAGCATTATTCCTCTCGATACCGTACAGTACCTTAAGTAGCAGTCGTATATTATACATGGACACAGCTACGTTCTAGCTTGGGAAGAGCCCCAGAACAAGTTGTTTCTTTTATATGTTACTATACTGGATTTAGTCAGGTCAGGAATCGCCTGCTACCGTAAGTAACAGTAGATGGTTCTACCTGTGACTGTTGATCCAGAGTGGACAGCTACACCTGGTTCCCTCTGGAATGTCCCTTCTGGTGGATCAGGCAGCTGGGTAGATATGCGCATCCACTGGATGTGAAGGCAGATGACAAGAGCTGTGCGGACAGCGCATGGCATGATCTTAGGTGCAGTAGGAACTGATAGCCATCTACTGCATCTGGACATGTCTCCAGATATCAAGACATTGTCGTGCCACTATATTCAGACCTGCCTGGACGAGAGAGACAGGGAGACTCTGTGAAACTTTCCTTCTCTCAAATCCAACTCACGCGCAAGTCATGACACTATTCCCCTCCCCCCCCCCAAATACCTTCAAGTTCTGTGGCGATGGGCGAGGGGAAAAGCAGCAGGTGTGGATACACTGGGAGCTGTACCTGCAGATCTGCACACAGGCGGCTCATGGCATAAGGTCGCCTTTCACTGGACCAAAGCAGCAGTGGAACTTGGCAACCCCCTAACTGAACGAGCAGCCCTTTTTAGGATCACACTCCGCACCTCCGTAGCATGAGGAAGGGGCTAGAAAAACTGCCCTAAACATTGCCTGCTTCACAACTCACCATCGGTTCCTGGAACGTACGAACACTAATGAACAGTATATCAGCAGATAGACCAGAGAGAAGAACAGCTCTAGCAGGTAGACCAAAGGCTAGATTCAACATCCAGATAGCCGCACTGAGTAAAACTCGCCTAGCAGAGGAAGGACAACTCACCGAAGTAGGAGCCGGCTACACCTTCTTCTGGACTGATCTAAGTAAAGAAGACCCACATGAAGCTGGTGTTGCGTTTGCCATCAAATCACAGCTAGTTAGCAAGCTCACAAATCTCTCAAACGGCGTGAATGGCAGACTAATGCAAATGAGACTCTCACTGTCTGAAAAAAGACATGCAACTATTATAAGCGCCTATGCACCCACCGTGACCAACCCATATGAGATCAACGGCAAATTGTATGAAGACCTGGAATCGCTTATTGCAAAAGTACCAAAGGCAGACAAGTTCATCATCCTTGGTGACTTCAATGCTAGAGTTGGCACAGATCACCAAACATGGTCAGGTGTCATTGGCAATAATGGCTTTGGCAAATGCAACAACAACGGACTCATCATACTGAGGAAATGCGTTGAACATGACCTCCTAATCACCAGGACAGTATTCCGCGTGTCAAACCGCAACAAGACGTCTTGGATGCACCCTCGCTCCAAGAACTGGCATCGTCAGGAGAAGAGACAGGCAGGATATCCGAGTGACGAAGGCCATAAGAAGTTTAGAATGCTGAACTGACCACAGGCTCATAGCCTCCAAGCTCAATATCCG
This sequence comes from Margaritifera margaritifera, assembly GCA_029931535.1. NCBI lineage: Eukaryota > Metazoa > Mollusca > Bivalvia > Unionida > Margaritiferidae > Margaritifera > Margaritifera margaritifera. Next base: position 1,442,228 of record JAQPZY010001237.1, read on the forward strand.
GATTCAGCCTAGCAGACAACCACAAGGCAAAAAGTGCCGAAAAAGCTTAATGTCGCCAAATTGAAACAGGAGAATGTGAAACAGGCATTTGTCGAGGAACTGTGTAGCCAAATGGATACAATCGATACAAACTCCGTGAATATCGAGGAAAACTGGGCATCCATCAGAGACTCTGTGTACTCACCTGCGTCCAAAACCTTCGGTCCCACAACACGTAACATTAAGATTGGTTTGATGAGAACGATTCTGCTATACGCAGACTTCTGAATGAGAAATGTCGGCTACAGAAGGCCTGTTTAGGAGACAGCACTTCATCATTTAGGAAGGCAGACTTCAAAGACGTCAAGAGAACTGTCCAATTCAAACACAGAATGTTGCAAGACTCATGGCTGGGCAATAAAGCAGATCAGATTCAGTCCTACGCAGACAGCAATGACATCAAGAACTTCTATGATGCTTTGAAGACAATCTTGGGGTCACAGTCATCAGGAACATCTCCAATACTGACATGCTAGAAATACGGGGCAGGCACCATCGCCGCTCACCGCATATGCAACCGCTGTGGAGGTGGCCAGCAGGCAGAGAAGCTGCGACTCGTAGAACTAAAGGCCAGAAAACAAATTAGGAAGGCCCTTAGCGAGCTGCATTGTATAGCTCAGCTAGTGACGATCATAAACTCACATTTAGAGATAGGTTAGATATCATAGCATACACAGCAACACACCAGGGTCGCCGTATTAAGCTGACCTCAGTCAGCAACGACCACTGATAATTTTCCATTTATAGAAAGGCTGTGTTTAATAGACACCATAGCCCACGTACACGATAGCGATCAACATGCCTGACGCATGAATGCCCTGATAAGGAAGGAGCATATCACCGATAGCGAATACGACGATATGCTGGAAGCAGTACTGACCGCCCAAGGAAAGCAGTCAACCCAGCTTCATTGCAGCAGGCCGGGCGACCCACGCAAGCCCCAAGGCATCAAAAGCCCACACCGGCTCATCGGCAGCCATTTCACACCAGGCCCCAAGAAGGCTTGATCAAGCCCCGCTATCCAAATCTTTCAAACGACGATCCAGGAGGAAAGCTGCCAGGGTAGCAAATGAGGTTACCCCTATTCCAATCCCAGCGCAATGATCTCACAAAATACAAGCCCAGTCGCCACCTTTCGTATAAAAGGCGAGTCAAACCGGAAAAGATGGAAAAGACAGCAAAAGCGAAGTCGACTATCAAGAGACAATACCGCCCGGCAATCCGCTTGATACCGATTTATATATGCTACTCAAATCCATGACCTCCAGCGTGACAGATATCCTACAACAGGACACCGGGGAGAAGGAAGTCAAATTCAACCTTAGCGTAAAAGTCACGACAGTAAAGGTCAAATAGGAAAAGGTATCTCCATCCCAGCCTACTTATCGGTAAGCCGAGCAGAAGTGGCGCTATCGGCCGATTTCGTGAAGGGACTAGTTACCGCTGCTATAGCTAAGACCGAGGAGCGATTAGAAAAGCTTACGATCAAAGGCTCAGGCTGACGACTAGTGAGGTATGAGGCGATAAATCTATACGCTTCTGTGCACCGTCCGTTTCGAGACCATTCATATATCCCCACACCCAAGTGGATCCCAAAAAGGGCCATTATAAATGTAGAAAATGTTGCACGTAGTTGACCACGCAGTTGACTGGCGACTCGCCCTGCTTGGATTTGCTGTCGGCGTCCAGCCTGATGTCCAGCCGGGTCCCGTGCCCGCAGTAGTTGTAGCGCGCTAGGTACTTCTCCGCGGTGTAATTACTCCAAAGCAGCGCTGACAACTACCTAAGACTGGTTGCGTTGTCACCACCGCGCTTTTATACCTTGGAGACCCCCGCGAATGTGACGTTTATCGCGCTGCACATAACGCATGCCCCAAGAAGGGCGAAAACGCCGTTGGCCAGGACCACCTAGTGGCATACGCCAACAGTTCTGGGCTTTCGCCGGCAGCGCAGACAATATGCGAGCAATTTAGAAGATGCCGCAGGCGTTCAGTAAGTAGGGATGTTGTTGATGTTTCCGCCACACGGGATATTAAAAAGTCGTGGCATTATTGGTCCCCACCGCCCGACATGATGATCGGCCGTCGGGCAGGGGAAATGCCCAGTTTTTGCTCAACGTCCTGACGCGCTGTATGAAGTGGGACCGGCTGTACGTGGTCAGCGGTAGGCAGTCTATAAAAGGCGACAAGACCTACGCTGTAGAAGACGTAATAACGTTCTTTTCTAGCGTCGACGACACCCCAGGGTCAGATGACCTTGATCGTGAGAAGAACAGCATTATTTTTTGCGACGACCTGATGGTGGAAGGACAAAAGAATCCGACCGGCCGTATTAGCCGAAGGAAGCAAAAAAACACCCACGTGCTGTACCTAGCCAAGCGGTACGCCCACAAGGTGATCCGCGACAACGCCAACATGATCATTCTTTTCTCTGAGACCAATAACATAACGTCCATGTCACATGATATGCCGCCGATATGGACTGACGCGAGTTCTGCCGATTTGTTACCGGGGTGACTGCAGCGCCCCGCAGTTTCGCCGCCGTGGACCATACCAGCACCAGTCCGGCGAGGTTTCAGGCTGGCCTGGACCGCGACTGGATATGTAATTAGAAACAGCCCGTGAACTACCATCTCCAGCGCAGCAATCTGCCAGCAGTAGTCCACCAGCAGCAGTCCGGCAACAATTCATAGATTTACCGCCATTTACCACCCTTTGCCACAAAAATGCCGTTGACAAAGATGAACAGAGCTGCAGACAAAATGAGCCTGCTAGAGGAACACACAACCGCACGCTGTGGGTTGGGCGTCAAGCTCGCTGCCAAGCAGCTAGAGCTGGAAGAGAGGTCTTTGGGGTCGAAAAATGTTCGTACCCGTCATAACACCCGTTCAAGGCCACGTTAAAGGCTGCTGAAGAAGGAGGTCAAGGACGTGAAGCGGGCGGTCGAAGAGTTAGGAGAGGAAACGGTGGCATAACCACATCTATGCGGGCGCGGAAGACTCCACCCATGTACTCGTTTAAAATGACAACTATGGCGCAAAGGTTTACCGAATATGGTCACCAGTATATTGTGAACAAGAGGTGGGTGATGTCTCCGGCCGATGTTCCATCCAACTGGAAACAACTTATGTTGCCTGAAGCGGATCAAAACACATCGACGACAAGGCTCGTCGACTCATAGCCAAAGTGGGTGTACCGCAAGGTAGCAGGTCGGCCTCATAGATAAGCTCACGTACCAGTCGCTAATTAGATAGATTTTCGATGATGTCCATGACTCGCCCCAAGGAGACGAAATGAAGACCCTCGCGTGAGCCATCAGCAGTTTCGGCAAAAAAGTTACGGCTCAGCTGCACGTCATATACGACCATACCGCGCCGCGCACCAACCAAATGGTCTCGGCGAGCTCAAAGCAGCCGACGCTTGATGTGGTTTTTCTGACGCCGCTCAAAGCCACAAGGGGTCGCGACCAAGATATTGTGCTGGCACTGCTGCTGGTTTTCTACGGCTGGCCCAACGTCTGCAACCTCCAGGACAGTGGCATGCTTCTGTTATCCTCCGACGTCGGCGCGACATGGAAGGCAGTCCCGCTGCCATCGGCTATAAGATCGACGCCATCAACAAAGAGGTCGAGCGGCAGATCACGATCCTGGGTGCCGAAGGCACGAATCTGAGCATCCGCGCAAAACGACCTGGCCCCTAAATCGAGAGCGGGCGAGCTCCTGGCCTTCACGTCGCCTCTACCCGTTGACCCACAGCCGAAGCCCAAGCATCAACAGCCTGCGCTTCGCTCTGACCGACCAGGAGGGATACCTGCTGAACCTCCGAGGAGGAACACTCACTATCGGCCTCTAGATTCGCTACCGCCCCGCGCTCGACTAACGCATTAAAAGTGATGGCTCGAGGTCACTAGTCAAGAACGCACCTAGGCGCGGCATCTGTGTAAGCGGGTGGGGACTTTCGATGACCGACATACCGTGTGCATTTGTGCATTACGGCAACGGGCTCGGTGACATCTGTCAGATTCCTCGTCAGTGCAGCCCCCAGGGTAGCAGCGGCGATAGCCAGGACAGCCTCCCCTACGGTAAAGACAGTGGCCTCACGCGGCTGTTGGGCCATCAAGACAGCAGCTGTCATGGAAGGGCTTGAAGCTCTCGCCGCCAAGGGTAGTAAAAAGGCAATGGAAAAGGTGACTGTAGCCATGTGTGAGCGCCTCAGTCGGCTGAAGCTACCGGTGAGTTAAAACATGCCGCCCAACGTGCGAGACATGGTCAACGAGACGGGTCTGATAAACGTCATCGACATGGTGACTGATGGGGCGCGCGACGCCCTTGTCGCTAGCCTTTTTCCCGCCGAGGCCGACCTCAATGTCATGGGCCGGATCTTAAAGGCGGCGGGCGATTCTGACTAAGCCGCCGCGGACAAGATCGCGTTCGACAGCAACGGAGTCATGGCGCTGTTTGATAGTCCCAACTACCTCATTGACAATCATCGTCGGCGTCGCCACAACCATCCTCGGCTTGACCCCGTAAAGCCATGACTACGCCCGCATAGGGACATCGTAATATAAGCGCCGAATGTCATACAGATTATGCTATCTTTATTTGTATGTAATTTATCCATGAGGTTTAAAGATATTTCCTTTGCTGATAATGAACTGTACGAGCTATTAATTGTTTCCAAATCATTTAGCAACAAAAGCGCTGGATTTTTCTATTGCTTATGCATAACTGTTACATTTTAGGGACGCATTTTACCTATTAGAAGAGTGCCTATGGCACTACTGCTTGAAAAATCACACCGTTTGTAAGTGATTACCTTGTAATAATTTCTTCGTGGTTGCGGAACCAGGCCTTCCACATGGTTGTGGGGTAATTATAAGATATCAGGTTCACTCCAAGAATCCCAAATACTGGTCAATTCAATTTAAAGCAAAATAATACCTCTTTTTATATTCACCATAACAATGTAGCTCTTAATATCAAAGGACGAATTTCGACTTAAAATTCTCTTTGTACATCTTCGTGTAGAATATGGTTACATTATTGCTAAGAAGTTATGTTAACTCAGTATAACTGATTAATATGCTTCACCTGTTTCAGCAGTAATGGTTTATTAAATGGCCTAAAATACTGATCATGACCTTTACTCGTCATTCCCCATGATGTGATTTGTCTTTCAGTCTAATAATAGCTATCAAATGACCAGTTAAAGAGAAACAAGCATATTCATTGCTCTACAAATTTAGAACAATATGTTCTTTAAGGAAATATAACATTGATTTTGTGGTCTTACGTCGGTTCATGAGATTTGCCCAGGATATTTCAGATTAATAAATGGCAATATTACTTTACAGATTCCGTATTTCATAAGCTATCATATGATGTGTATTGTGAACTTTTCTCACCAACTTCCCACTGGAGAACAACTTATCCAGAACTAGTACCCCTAAACACCAATCATATCTTAAAATGGATTTAAAATTGTAGATATTAATGCAAAATAACACCACATGAAATAGCCATCCTCAATTATTGAGAAAACATATTTAATTTAAGAATATATTTGCTCTTGTATACTAAGACTTAGGGAAGGAAAAAAGTTTCGGGTTCGTGTTTGTGATCTAAACTCTTTTTTTCTCTCCGTGGACAGGTGATACTAATACCATTCAGTGTTTTTTCTGTGGTTCGGAACATTCTCACCAAGGAGCCCAAGCGGATCCAAAGCGGTGCTTGGAAGTCACCAGGTGTCAGGATGACGAGGTTTATAATGCTCAAAGATAGACATATAAACACAAAGACACACATAGGCAGACTCACTTTACTTACCATTCTCAGCTCCAATCTGATCTAAAGTACATTCCCATTTGTATACTTTCAGATAATATGTTGACTACATCAAGTTAAGTCTTTAATCTGAAAAGTCTGAATTCAAAAGGAGATATTCATTAGAGTTTAGTCAAAACTGATATGCAATTGTCATTTTAAAATAATAATACTGATCTATAAAAAGAGATTGACAATTATTTCAGCTTCATATTTCTGAAATGTGTCAATGGCATTGTTAATAAGTCAGGTTAACTTCTATGTGCATTGTTTATCATTTATTTAATCCGGAGCCATTGACATCTTACCTTATGACGGTTCATGTTTACTGAGCATGTTGTTCTACGTTGAAACAGAAGAGCAAGTGCATAAAATGGTGAAGAATGGGAATATTAAATATAAGAACAAGTAGTAAGGTTAATTATACAGTTACCATTTATCAAGATGCACATATCCATCATTGGAAAAAATACGAAGCTACCACTGAGATGAATCCGTTAAATTTTATTATAAGACACACACTTTATAACTATTTAACTTCAATTTAAGGAATGCATACCCTATTCAAATTATTGTATTATTATCAAAATGCATTACTGGGCTAACAAATTCTCTTTTTGCAGTAAATTTATATAGCTTTCCATTTTACCTATTTACCATGGTTGTGTCGTATTTCAATTTTACAACATCAGTAACTACTTGTATACTACGATCTTATTTTTCTTACATCGCATAAAAAAATAAACGTCATTATCTCGATGTGTTTGTATTTCCTTTTCAGTTTTGCAGGGTGACTACCTCTGTCACTGGATCGTTTAAACACTTTGAATTTGGTTGTCTATCTAGATCGGTACGTAAATGGTTTGTCACTTATAACAAAATGGGCATTTGTTTTTAAATTCTCTCTCTCGCATTATGACTTTTACATGAAAAGAACCATTTAAAATATGACAAATCCCAAAGTACATACCGTTAGCATAGGAGGTCATATAAAATATATTCAAAGAAAACAACGAATGTTAAGAGTCTTTCAGGGTATATTGTTACTGAAGAAAAGGTACACATTCATTTAAATCCAATCAAACTGTTCGTATAGACGTTTTCTGATAAGGACTAGTAGATTTAAAAAGCTTTCTACATGACTAAATTGTATGTTTCAATATTCTTTAAATTTGACAGTGACATGGTTACTTGATTGCTCACAACATTTTATGTAGCTCTGAACTGAAATAATTAAATAGCTACATTGCAAATTATATCAATGTCCAAATATGTATACCCATAATAAAATTAGCTTTGTTTCAAAGCGGGTATTTAGGTAGACAGGTTCAGCAAAACAGGGCAATCAATTGAGAATGACCATATGTATTCCAAAACCTAATCCCAGAAAGAAACAAACAGAAATATATGTAAACCTGGATAAATTATGGAAGTCAAGATGAGTGAGTTCTTAAACTTTTAATTAATAAATAGAGGATGCTACAACAGCGCTAAAAGTAATATTTCATCAAACAGCTTTACTCGATCACAGTAGAAAGCCAGAATTCCAGGACATTATGAGATGGATGAATTCCATCCCATTTTAGACTAGCCACAACATACATAGTATCAACAAACATTGTCTCGGTAATCATAAAATGATAAATATGGAAATTTTATCCTTGTCATAAACTGTATAATTTGTTTGGTTACCATGGTAACTAACGTTTTACCTCCTTTCACACTTGAAATTATAACGACGACATCTAATGGAAGTTTTCGCTGAAAATGCAAAGCATTCTTTCTAATAGTACCAATTAATGGGATATGAATCTGAAAATGTTGAAATCAAAGACTTTTTCAATCTTTGTTTGAGTGTACACAAACACTATAATGTGCAGAAAACAACCCAATTTATCGCGAAAAACAAATATTATGAAGTCAGTAGAAATGTTAAATATTTATATTTATTTCCTGAAATTGATTTATATACAATTTTCAAAGAATATAACATTAACATAAATAGACAGAGTTTGCTCAAGAAAAAGCTTTGAATTATATTATGCCGTTTCCATAGCCACCGATTGTAGAAGAACTAAGAGAATAAAAGGGCAAGGACCGAGATGGGTCGGAAACGTCATATTATCTGTTTTAATGTATTCATATTTGCACCAGGGATCAACTTGTCATTGCATGGATGTATCTCTTTTGTAGTAAAATATTTAAGAAGACGCCACTGTTCTTCAAGTTTAGAAATTGTGATAACTAAAAGTGTATTCAAAGATCAAATCTGATCTCTTAAGAACAAGGTGAAATACATTTTCTTTTTCCTACACGTACATGTTCCGGGTGATTAAATTAGTAATTTGTAATATGTTTTACTTACATATATGTATATATCAATGTCAATGTCATTGCTATGGCAACATACTGATAAATATCAACAGTACTGTCTCATCATAAGTATTGTTGTTGCATTATAAACGTATAATTAACAGCATCATATGTAACGTGTCGTACGGCAGCAAATCTAGAAAGCGGGACATTTTTTTGTCTTAAAAGCATAGACTAAATTTGAATCTCAGTGCTCTAAACAACGGATAGCCCTACGTCCGGGTTCTGTATAAAACAGGCACCAACATACAGGTGAATTAGAAACTCCCTACATAGGCCACCAAATATACCCGTTCCTACTGTGAAGTAAATGAGGTCCCCAGTGCACTGTAAGGTCATACAAAGCACTTGTTGAGTCGGCCGGAGAAGTTCATTCATGGGGACATATTTGTCATCATTATCATGCGAAATAAAGGTATTCTTTTATTTGCCATAGATGTGAGAGCTTTTCGCAACATTCTTTACGACAATGAAACTTTAGTCATCTGGATATGCACATCGTTTAATGCATGGGAGGGTGGCTAGTACACACTGGCACGTTTGGCCACAAGTCTCGGTCTGTGTAGTACATGTGTGTCGGACTTTTACCTCCTGTTGTGCTAGATCCTTGGAAACAGTTATTGCTTGAAGTCGATTGTCGCTTCGTAGAACCCATCAACTGAAATTTGGAGAGTTCATCAAGCGAGGTGATTATTGCGCCATATGCTTCACCTGAAGCCGGCTCACATAAATTCTGCTTGCGTACATATTCTACGGGAAAATGGTGTGCTGCACGTTTGTTTGTTGTGAAGAACTGTTCATTGTTCAGCTAAATGTATAATATATCTACGTCGTTTACAACACACATCTAGTCAATTTCTTGCGCAACAGGGATAACTTCATCAACTGTCTGAGCACATGCTGATAATATGTTAGGCGTTTACTAATTTTGCAATTTGCACTGGCAATGTCATAGGCTAATGCTGGAATATTCTTTCTGACTGTGCTTCCCATTTTTACAGCAATTATATCATTTGGGGTGCATCTTTATTGAATGGGTTATTTTACCTCGGTGGCAAGTTTACGTGAATATATACTTGGTGAGCTGTCCTTTGCTGAAGTAAATAAATAGTAAGATCAACGCGTATAAAAGCCAGTCTGATGACGACTTTGATGTCGAAGAATGAATAGAATGTAAAGCGGTCCAGTATGGGCTTGTTTTGTTACTTTGAGTTAAGCAAGCCATCAATGTGTATTGTATATTTATTTATTTTTTGGGATGAACTTGCCATCATTGAAACCAACAACTAGTACAACAGATGTGCCCATGGAAAACAGACTGGATGTATTTGATTCAATATATTTGCTAAATACCTTCCATCCCTTCAGGCAAAAGGCAAACAGTAGCTCTTGAATCACAACAGATTCACCTAAGAGAGTCACAAAAACAGTCCATCACTGAACACTTTTCGATTGATGCCAAAATTGCTATCATTAGTCCTGTGCATACATCCAAGTTATTGCCATCCAATGGCACTGGTTGATCATATACAATTACATGAGCCTCGAAGTAGATGCCAATGCCAGCTGACACTTGAATATGTGATTGACCATAGTCGGTAGTAATTGAAATTAGCGGCAGTTGGATAGTAAATATTTTTGACAGGTGTTGGTGAAACGTGACCAATAGTTTCATCTCAGGCACCATTTAAAGAATGATGTCAACTGCTGATTCAAATATACCAATCTAATTACATACCCACCTGAAAGCGTTTATGCATGAATACAGAAAAGCAGACATACAAACAAAGGAGACAGTCAGTCACACAGACGTACATAGGTATATGTATTTGTTTTATAAACGTAGTGAGAAAAAAAAGGTCTGGAGCTAGATTAAGATACATTCAGATAGAAAAGTATCAGCTCGCCATATTTATTCCTGAAACATAACTTTTTTCATAAAAAGGTTCGCTCTCATCGTATATCTATGTAAATAATACTCCTTTATGTATTAAAAACCGCAAATTATATTCTCCGATAGAGATTCTTTGTAAACTTTTCCTTTAGCATATTTCCCGAAGAGACCTTAAAATTCGCTAATCTTTATTTCAAACTCTTAATCTGTGTGCACTTGATATCATTTCAGATATGTACAGCCTTGACTAAACTCAACTTAATGCAATATATTTCCGGGAAGCGTCAAATTCTGGTCTGCGATATTTGTTGTGGAGACACTCTATGCAACAATGATGCCTGTGAGATAGTGAGAGGTAATACAATCTATCCTTTCAATATATCATCATATAAGTGTGTTAGAGAATATCAAAATAATATTTATATTGTGCATGTAGGATTGATACGGATGTAATTAAGAATAAAGATTTATATGAATAGTTACATCGATGTATTCAGTAGAGATATGTATGTATGTATTAGTGAAAAGTAAAATAAATACATACATTCATTGATTAAGTAGAAAATTAATATATGAATGAATGAATAAATTAAGGCATCTGCGAAGGAATGAAAGATGTGAGAATGTCTTGCCTAGTTGCAATACATTAAGAATGGGCAACATCGACACAAACATCCGAATGGTGTTAATTCGTCATTTTATATGTCATCAAAATATGTTCATAATTTTACTTCCGTTTTTTCTTTTTTTTTTCTTTCTTTTTAGAGAGAATCGTTCAGTTTGCAAAGGTCGGCAAGTGGAATGATACGACACTTACTATCATTCATTGAAAAGACTCTTAACAGATGATATCGTTACTCTTGAAATGTACTTTGATATACAGTCTGAACGATACTGAACTTACACTGAAGTTTTGTTTACGCTACCTAAACTGATATCTGGCTTATGTACATCCTTTCTTTTCTATTGTGAATGAAAATAAAATACAATCCAGTTGAAGGTAGAATGTAGCGAAACTTGTCTTTCAGCAAGAAATAAATATGTAGCCACATAATAATCTTTCTCTCTGCCTGTTTAAACGTCTCTAGTAAACACAGAAATAGCAATCTCCCTTTAATACAGACTTACGTCAGCACCATTGAAAACCATAAAATTATTGAGGCTACTGAAGTACCATTCATGTTTATATAAACAAGTTTAAACTAGGACACCGTAAAAGTATTGTTCAATTTTTAGTACTTTGCTCTACTTTATCAAGGCTATTTACAATTTATTGAATAATCGGGAGATTTTGTTTTCAATTATTGGTCAGATCATATACTTACTAAATTAAAGATTTGATAATACTTAATTATATCGTTCTCATAGGTACGTATACTGATCACTTGTATACACGTATGCATTTAACATAAACTGCCAAATAAAGAGGTTTGTTACTTCAAACGTTATCGGCAAAAATTTGCTTTTCTCTGTCACAAGTCAATTAAATACAAGAGGTCTGTGCGGCACCTTCCTTTCACAAGACAGAAGGATCTGAGAAACGTATCCACCACATCCTCATCGCGGAATATTAAATGCAAACTAGTACTTGAGAGGTGTATCCATGATTATCATTCACATCAATTGTTGGATCATCATTTCATCAACCTACCATATTCGATCTATATTTTAAAAATGAAATCGCGCATTCATCATTGGAAGAAAAGTGTCGGCAATCCAAACGATATATATATATATATATATATATATATATATATATATATATATATATATATATATATATGGAAGAAAAAGAATAAGAAATAGATATAACTCGCATATATGTAGAGAATATGGCAGATTTTCATACGGCAATAGCAGACTTTGCAATGTGTCTTAAAAGGTCAGCCTAGAAACACTAGTCAGGTGTTATTATTTACTTTTGAAACCTCGCTGAAAATAATTAAATCTATTAAACATACACAAAGAAATGAACGCAAAACGATTAATTAGAATACGGTAAACCCCAAGAGAGGATTTATATATTGATCATATACAACCTAAACCGATTCAAAATGCAAGTTAACGCGCAATTTTAAGCTCGCTAAGGAATGATGCCACAAGAGGAAAACAAGGAGCTCGAGAAAGCTATAGAAATGCATGTAAGATTATTTTATAAAACCGTTCGTTTCTAATACGAAGGATATAAGGACGGAAATTGATTAAGTTGGGACCGATGAAGCAATGATACGTGACCCAATAGCGATTATGAAGGCTCAATGTTCGCGTATTAAAGCTCAAGAGCAAGGACCCAGGGAGGAATACTGTAATCTCTGAAATGTTCGTAAAAGATTAACTTTTTCTTATGTGCGCAAAGAATATCCGCGAAACTATGTCCACAAAATACACAATTGTAGCTTGGGTGTCAAGGTAAAGAGTGTGATCCCACAAACTTGTATTCCCAAGAAATCATCTGTAGTTTTCCAAGTAAGGAAATACAATCCACACGAATAGTTCAGATTTTACAAATAATTTAGATTTTTCGATTTAATTAGAGTCCGTTACAATCTATGCTAGTAAATTCCCAGAGTGTGTCTTTGCACGTGAGAGGTCCTCTTTTGTGAAAATCGGGAAAGACTAAAATTTATTCAAAAGCTGATGAACTTAATACAATCATAATGAAACAATATCAAATTCTTACATTTATATAATTTGACAATGAAATGCTAAGTTACATTTTTCTGATATTAGCCACTAGGTAAAATCGATAACAAACAAATCTCAATAGATTTGTCTGTATTCACCAAACGAAATAGAATTTTATCACACCACAGCTTGAAGAGCCTATATGTCATGTGTTGAAACTAAAACTCATGATATTCAGTAACTGCTGCAGTTCACCCAAATCGCAGTCTCCAAAGATGACCGTGTATGACATTCCATGACAGGCCATTTTATCCCCACGTGTCCATAATGGGTATTGTCATATTTCCTCCAACCAACTGATGGTTTTTCTTCTCTTCATATAAAATATTGCTCACGAAGTTGGTAGAAAAACGATTTTTGCGACATAGAATTAGAGCTATTTACATATTTTTCAATAGCATATTACTACTCTTTTTATTACATTGATTCCCCCCCATGCCGAAACCACCCGACCGTGACCCTAGGTCATATACCAAAATCCGTTATATATATATATATCTATATATATATATATATATATATATATATATATATATATATATATAGATATATATATATATAGATAGATAGATAGTATGGGTCCTCCTCATATGAATGTATGTTCAAAGTTTGGCCTAAGAATGTTCAAAGGGTCACTGTAATTCCATTTTTCTTTTTATATGTGATCTTTTGAGCTTTCCCAAGGACGCCTGGAAAGGGCATCAAAAATCATATCCCTCTCTCAGATGGTCATCAGATGGGCAATCTATGTTCCACGCTTGATCAATTTTAACCCAGAGGTTTAGGGGAGAATTGATTAAGGACCTACGGAAGGACGGATGGGCAGTCGGAGGGTATCAATATATCTTAGCAATAAATCCTCTTCGGTCATATTTTTTCAGTCAGTTGGACAATTATTGTTTTTGTTTGAGACTAAATGAGGAATTATCAATGGTAAAGCTCACATAACCACCTCCTAAGTGTAACATGGCATATACCTTGGGTGGGCGATTAGTCAAACAATTTCAAAGCGAAGGCACTAATTGTACATTACAATTACTCCTCTAGTTGCCAGTGCAATAGCATAAGCGGTAAAATAAACGATATAAGTGGTGGGATATTATTGACAATATAAAATGTAACTGTAGTTAATTCTCACATAATTCTGGCAGTTTTAATAAAGTTTCTTAATATAAATTCCTGACTGATTTGTGATATTTTCTTTGCAAGGATTTGAATTGTACCTGAATCGAACCCTTGTTCTGAATGTTATCAATCTACATTTTTAGAATAGGGAAACGGAAGAGGAAGGCGTAAGGGTGGGATTGTTCAAATATTTTAGAAAATATGTATTCATATGCCACAATCTGCATTACAGGCTTAAAACGTTTTGCATTTGAATTTCACCCCTTCGTGTTAATAAGTTTACATTTCTGTGCTGTCTTTGTTCAATCTGAATAGCTTTCAATATTCCCGGTATAAGCGTGGATAATCTACAAGTCCAAGGGAATATATATATATATATATATATATATATATATATATATATATATATATATATATATATATATATATATATATATAGTCTTAGCAGCGAAATGATTGTCATTATTATTATTATTATTATTATTATTATTATTATTATTATTATTATTCCTCTTTTCGCAGGATTGCATGGCATTTATTGCTAGCCTTGTCTCCATCAATGGGAACCTTCCCGTTGCATTAGATCTCAAAGACCTTCAGCAGTTAACTTGCTGTTCCAATGAGTGTCTTCATATGTAGTAGTATTTTTCGTTTTATTGCTACAGCTAGAGGTTTCATGATTTGTTCTAACTTGTGATCCTCCTATTTCAGCTGGTATGATCTCTCTCTGAGCTTACCAGACCCTTGAAAGTACTATGGCGAGGTCACTGTACTTTGTTACTCTTTCTTGTTCCTTGTGTGCAACACGAAAATCCCTTAGTACTAATATTTCTATGATTTAGGTCACGTTTCGCTGCTTTTCCACCAGTACTATGTCTGTTCTGTATCCTGTGTACTGCATATATGTTCAACGATTTTCACCTTGTTCACTGTCTCTGCCTTGTTATCGCACCATTTATTTCAGTTATCAAGCTCGTATTTCTTAGACAATTGTAAGGAAACGGCTAGTAATTGTAAGGAAACGGCTAGGGCTGGTTTATCGTGCCGTTATTTGTACCTAAATGCTGACTGTATCATCTTTACTCCTGTAAAATATGCACAAGTTTGATAAAAATTGATATTATACACTTGTCCATAGTACTACGCTGTTATCACCTATTATTCTATTTCATTATTATTATTTGTTGTGTGTGTTCTTCTAGTTGCTCCACCGGCATGTTGTTCTGTTTTCCTTCATCCTGACGTTCTCTCCATACGCTCCATTTCGAGGTGATCATTCTTTTCATAAATTTCCGTGAGAAAGCCTTCTTCCTAGACTAGGGCTAGACACTGGTTGTCACTTTTTCTGACATATTTTCCTAGGCTCCTCTTTTCTGCCTCTACCGTCTTCAACGATGTCAACCCTCTTTCCCGATCTTGTCTGGAAGTTACAGTCTGTTCACACAGTTCTTAGATGCTGTGCACCATAAACGATCAGTACTTTTCTAGTTTTTCTATTCAAGTCTTTTAATTCTCTTTTGCCTTTTAGTTCTCTTTAGTCTGATCCACGACGACAGCTGTCATTACAGAGGCTATCCAGAAATTGACGACTGCAACTGTGGTATCTCCACTTATCTTCGAGGCCATTACTTTCTTTGATCTCCCAATTAGTATCTTCTGTTTAATTCTTTATCGTTTGATGTTGTATAATGGTTGCCTCAAGATTAAGAACGTGTAGTCTTTCTCCACCTCTTTTTCTTCCTCTTTTTGTTTTAATCTACAGTCTGTGGTTAATATTAATATTTGAAGAGGTGACCCTGATTTTTAGAAACCTGCCTAATGCTATCTCGACACTTTTCTCATCGGAAGTAGTGCAATCACAAATAGCAATGGTGACAAGGGGTCTCTGTGAAGTATGCCTCTTTTGATCTTGACATATTCCAGATTATTTTCTCAACTCCCCAAGGTTCGTCCTCCGACACATCATGTTATTTGCTATGATACTTCGTAGGTTTCTCGCTATGACAACAAGCTCCATACATTTAGTGTCAACGAATGGAGTGTGTATTGTGTCATAAACCTTCATGTAGTCTCTCCGCGTCATGCACGGGGTTTTTTTCCGCGATCTACAGCTCAAAAACACCATTTTAACCGCATCTGCACTTATCTCCTCTCAGCTTTCGTCTACAGCCATTCTGCTATGTAGGAAGTATTTCCTTGCTCTGTATGTAATCATACACAATATAAACAATCGTTCTAGTTAGTACCTTCTATACAAACGAATGATATGTTATTGGTCTGAAATAGTTCAGTTTTAGACGTTTCTTCTTATTTTTCATCATCAGAACAATGGGACCTATGATTATCCATTCTAGGCCCAGCCAGTGTTCATGGAATGTTGTAGATGAGCTCCTTCTATGCATGGTTGTGAATTGCTTGGTCCAAAATCTATAAAATTCGTCTGTCACCAATAATTTCCAGATGGGCATTTTTAGTAACTATTTCCAGAGAGATTCGGTTGTCATAACAGTGTCCTTTTTGTTGGTTACATTCCTGAGCTCATTTTTCATATTTAAGAGCAATTTTCTATTTCCCTTATGTTTGGCATTTTACTCCATATTCCGTTGTTATTGGGCATGACCATGCAATCATTTGTATCTTAAACGTTCAGCCCACAGTATACATGTTATTATTTCGTTTCAATAGCTTGTTTTGTTTATACTATTTTACTTATTATTCCTACCTCTTGAATTTTTATAATATTGTTATTTTTTTATAATATTGTTTTAACTTGCTGTTGTAATACTTCTTTCTTCCAAGAGATATTGTGTACATCGTAATTCTTAACTATGTAAGTTATTCTTTTAGTTCTTGTTTTCATTCTTTCCATAGTCCGTTTCGGCTGCCCACTATTTATTATTTTTATTATTATTATTATTATTATTATCGACATGTTTCCTGAGTCCGCGATAAGGAATTGTTCCACCATGACTGTCATATATTGACATTATAGTTTTATTCAAAGCTTACAAAATATCGGTTTATTACTTATTTCTCAAGCAACTGCAAGGCAATAAAATCTACCCTTCAGAAAATGTGGTCTTATTATGTGTTATTAAATCTCTAGTCCTGAATTCCCTATTAGGTTCACATCGTTGACCATCATTCGTTTAAAAAACAATAGTTAAACAATTATGTGTGCTTCCTTCTTACTATTGCTCTCTTTACCAACAAAAAATTAAATTAAAATAATTCTTAATGGAAATTAGACTTTCTTACAAAAAACAATGTGGTTTAAAAATAAATTAACTGAAGCTAAAATCTCATCTATCTGTTTAGATGCATTTCTGAAAGATATCGCGTACGAATAATTAATTCACGTATGTAAAGTTGTGAGTAACTAACAGTTACATATATATGTAATTTCTTGATTAGGTATGTTCGGAGATAGATAAATTGATAATGGATAATATACATACATACATACATACATACATACATACATACATACATACATACATAGATACATACATACATACATACATACATACATACATACATACATACTCCATTTAGACCACAATGAAACATGTTTTCAAATTTCTATCGGAAAATAACTAACGGAGATGTTACCTGGAACTGGGACCTTACCAGTGGAAAAAAGAAAGAAACAAAACCAGAAAATAATTAAAAACATTTCTGGACACCCTAGGGATTAAATTTCGTATGGGAAGTTGGTGTTACCCAGATGATGCTCGGTACTATCTTCACTGACGTCAGTTATTCAAAACTGAGAGGTTATATCCAAAGTTAGTTTTAAACTGATCACCTTATAAAAGTAAAATCAAAACGAGACTGGTTACAATTAAAGCTGGGAGGTGAGGGTGGGGTTGTTTAAATGCTGACAACTGATTCTACGTATAGACACATGAGTCTCCAACAGTCAAAACTCAACTCGGGAATTCGAGCAACACGTGCCATTTTGGATAACTCTTTTTAATGTAGATTATATCAGTATAGAGTCAGTTCTAATAAACGAATATATTATATAGGTTTGCATCTACAACAACATAGCATACATACTGCTGTCCTTCTTGACACTTAATGAGGGTTAGCACTTGCAGAGAATAAATATAAATATAGAGCAGCTAGGTAGATGATATGTGGTCGTATTAAACTGAGATACTAAAAAATATGGGAATTATATGCACTATAATAGAAGAAAGAAGTTTTCCCAACTGCTATTTTATCCCTCAGCACTAATCCCGTCAGGATTAATACTGTTTCGGTCAGTGTAGAATCCTCAACCGACATAATCCTTGCCTGTCTATAAATAACTTTGGCAGTTAATCCACTAGGCCTAATACTGAGAAAGGTTTGGTTCCTACTCAAAGGATACAAAGCAGAAGCTCATCTATAGTTACTGGTAGATTTCATTATATTTAGTACTTATTTTAAAAACAAAAAGTAAAGATCAAACTGTCTGTGGCAGACGCAAATGGTATGAGCTTAGAGAAGTAGCTTTTCCTGGAACGAGTTGATTCTGGTTTTAGAAAGGTACAGACATCGATGTCGACATTATTGTTGTTATTTCTTTTTGACTTTGACAGTTTCAATTTACAACGTCTGGATTCTAAACATCCAATCTTGGTGGACAAAGCATGAATTTGACACCACTCGTGTATATTGTAGTTAGTCGACGTTAGGTAATTCCTGGAATGCGCCATCTCGATAGAATTATATTAATTCTAGTCTTTTGAATATGACAAAGGAATTTACCCTGGACTTCCAAGAAAGTATGTTAAATTATCTTGTCGGCAGATTAATGATCAAGTTCCAAAATGGCATAACGTCGGGGATGGAAGAATATTTTCCCAGTAAGTTGCTAAGAACTATAAACGCTGGGTCAAGAACATTGTAAGATCATGTATGAGGAAATTAATGAACAACTATTATGAAAAATGTGCAAGAACCGCGAGTATGCAAAGCAGTATAAATGTACAGAAGCATCAGTCCAAGACGGAGAGCATCTCTCATACTAGAATTGCATCAACATTTGTGAAAAGGTGAAGAAGATGATTAAAAAAGTCATGCAAGTAAAATTTATTCTGGAACGATATGGGTATTTTAAAAACACCTATAATGTAATCGCTCTATTTAAGGACAATTGTTGAGTATTTTCTAGTGCCATGAATAAGACAGATACACTTAATCGCCAATTCGAATTAGTCAATAATTCGAGATTCATCTGGTGATCTTTTCCATGTATTTCCAAACAATAATGTTACTGAAGAAAAATTCACACAGTTGTTGAGGACACTAAACATCCCAAATGCTCATGAGCCATATAATATTCGCGCAAGCAGCCTTAGCAGCTTAGCGGATTAACTTCCGTCATTTCTTACAGCAATCGTAACCAAATACATTGAATGTGGCTAAGTCCCTGCGCATTGAAAGCAACAAGCAACATCAGAGCCATACTTTAAACAGCCGATAAATATGAACCACGATAATATCGCCCGTTTTCGTTAACGTTCTTCACATGCATGTTGCAGAAACATATAATTGCTAACAATATATTGAACCATCTAGAACATGATGACATCTTGACAAACGTACAACGGGTATTTCTGCATTACATTTGTTGCGACACATAGTAGTGTACCTCCAGGACCATGTTATTTATGCTCTCACATTCTGACATTTTCCACGAAGCTACAAATATCTGTGCCTAACTTTGTTTATTATTTTCCAATCCAACTTGTTATTATTCCATAAAAATGTCACAGACGTTCTAAACTACACATTTCCTTTACGTCTTAAAGAATTCCCATTCCGCAGCAATTACGGATACCCATATGAACAATAGGCTGATTGCATATGCAAGTAGATTGAGGTATCTTATACATATCAGTTGACCTACTAGTCATTTAATGGTATATCATATGAAAGTATGCCAGAATCATCAGATTTATTCACATTTGCCTTTTATGTCATTTTGTTTCAGTTCTCTCCCTCCCGCCCAGAAGACAAGATAATGTTAATGACCTATGTAAACACTTCATCAAGTTGTATCTCCTTTTAACAAATTAATCAGAGAAGCATCTGTTATATTTCATGAATCTATGTCAAAATGTCAAATACAAACTATTACTGATTGGCAATAATAATATGCTCCAAAT
This sequence comes from Margaritifera margaritifera, assembly GCA_029931535.1. NCBI lineage: Eukaryota > Metazoa > Mollusca > Bivalvia > Unionida > Margaritiferidae > Margaritifera > Margaritifera margaritifera. Next base: position 1,462,326 of record JAQPZY010001237.1, read on the forward strand.
TTGAAGTCCTTAATTAAGTATATCGTTGTAGACCGAAAAATCGACATTCCAGCTGGACTAAATTCGACATAACTTTTCACGGTTAGCTAGCTGCACTCTGGAAATATGGGCTATGTAGAAAGGAGAATGATTTCCATGCAATATTTAGGCAATAGTCTTCTAACCTGCGATCATATTCTAAAAATAGGTGATCGAACCTACGAATGCTGACAAATATAAACCTGTTTAGGCAACTTAAGTCATACTAGACATGTTCAGTCTTACAATCAAACCATATGGCATTATTCAAATGAAGACGTAAGCAGAGATAAATAGATATGTGTGTGTATATATATATATAAGGAGAACTTGATTGCCATGCGTTTTTATTCTCATTGAAAGACCTATAACAGAGATGCGTCTAAATGTCAATATGACGTTTTCTTCCCAAACATGTGGTCTGAAATGAAGAAAACCTTTTAGAATGCGCTTAATACAGTTGGGTTCCACAGAAAATCTTGATATCCACCCCGAATAGCTCACTTTAGCTGTTAAGTTCAATGTTTCTTCGGAACATATCTAGTCATTGATAAATTTAATACCATTAAATATTTAAAACAGAAATAACTTTTTTTCGGAAATAATTTTGACAAAAATAACATTTAAAAAGAATGCAAAAGGAAGAGATTAATAGGGAAAAGTTAAATAACATTGCAGAAAACCTCATTTCACATTTTGATTAATATAAGAAAAATTTAGAAAAGGTTGGTATAAAGATTAGTACTATGATATATCAAATGATATTGTAAACATTTAAATGTTCATGTCTTAACAATTTTTAGGAAGTTGTCCTTCTGTTTTACCATCCACTAATGCACAAATACAAAGAAACGACGATGATGTGTATTACATTGCGAGATAAGTTTCTATGTGTTGTTCTTCAATATAGATACAAAGGAAAATATTCCTAGCCACTAAAGCCAGTTTTATACTGGCAAAATAAAATTCATAGCTCAAAAGCACTGTGCATCATTTGTCGAGAGGGTACCAGTCATCAGTGTCAGATAAAGAGGCACCAGCATGACGCAGGACCGTGTCTTTCTCAATAATTTTTATATATATATATATATATATATATATATATATATATATATATATATATATATATATCACACACAAAATACATTTATGAATTGACAAAACATAATAGTTATACCCAGAAATATCAACAGGAAATTATCCCACCTAATAAATTGCACTGGATTCTATTAAGTAAATGTTTGCAAAACTTTGTTGTTTAATGCCGGCATTAAACCACCAAAAATAATATCGGTCAGGATGAAAAATATGTGATAAATAAAAAACTAAAATTTCCTTCTAAAGTTACATAAACTGGAAATCAAGGCTGTTTTAGTCGACATAATTAATTCATCAGATTCATATCCCAAGCATGGTCATCTGCAGACGGTGTATGAAAAAAAGCAATAGTGATAAGGGAAGATGAGCAAATCAAACAAACTTAGTGCACATTATAATGTGTATCTCTGGGAACATATGCATATTGCAAAACGATAATGTATTATTAAGTATATGTTTGTTAAACCTGCAATAATATGATTTCATATTGAGACGAATAGCCTGTCTACACGCATATACCTCCAGCCATCAGTTATTCAGTTTTGTTTAATCATAATCCCAATGGACCGGTAACCAATCTTAACATGGGCTGCGTAGAAAACTCTGACGTATTTATATGTAAGCGGCACAGCCAGATATGTTTCTGTATATAACTTACACATATTCAAATTGTTACGTTCTGCATCCTTTTTTTGGCGAAATTTTCACTATAAACATTACCCTTTATTAGGGTAAATATGTTTATAAAAATATGATTTATAGAAAGTATCGTGCCAATATGTAGACATAATTATCTCAGCATTGGTAATTCATCAACTCTCATAGCAGAAAATTCAGACAAAAAGACACAATACTGATCTCCTAAATTAGAAGTTTTCATTAAAAGCATCGTTGTCTCAGCACTTTTCTCAGCTTTCACTCCCTTCCCATGATCCCATGATATATATATATATATATATATATATATATATATATATATATATATATATATATATGTGTGTGTGTGTGTGTGTGTGTGTGTGTGTGTAAGTACCATCGGATGCGTGTCCTGGTTGTGCCGCAAGGAGCTGGATAAACCCGCTTACATTGGGTTAGACTATGATAAACTTTTGATGATACAATAATAAATTGAAGCAAAACAACCTGTTACAGAATATCTTGTCATAGAACATTTATCAAATGAGGGATTTGCGACTCATCAACAAACAGCTCAACAATTAAGTACACAAGTAGTTGATGAATACACATAATTTATCAAACATTGTTTTGAAACAGTTGAAACAGAATAATGTAACTAAACATCATTTTATTAGAGAAAGAGCAGTGTTTTACAAACAAATAGGCAAAGATACAAATTTCTTAAAAAGAACAAAATATAATGTTAGCACCTAATTATATAGTTAGACAAAGAAGTAGAAGTATAGTATTCATTACGTAGGACAAAAGAAGGAAATAAATTGTATCGAACAACGTATTAGCTATTACAACAACCTACAATGTTACAGCAACCTACTGAACAGCCAGCTAAAGGTACTGAACAAATAGGAATAACTATATTTAAAATAAATGAACCATCAGAGTCAACAGTTACAATCAGGACAATTACAAGTCTTCCCAAGGAAATAGAAATGAAATTAATTAACACAAATTAAACATTTAGCCAGCCAGTAATAGAAGCAGAAATATAAATAGATGCACACTACGAAAGAATTATCAGTTAAAGCAAACCACCTTCTAAATTATATTCGCTGCAAGAAGAAATAAAATTAAGGCGTTATGTAAATGCATTAGGAGCAGTTGATTCAAAAATTGAAACAATTAAATGACAAGTTTAATTGTATTATAAGATATAGAAGAACAAGAAAAACACAGCAGTCAAATAAAAGATCCATTTAAAAATCCTGAAGTGCAAAATTTTTCTTCTCTTTTAAAAATACTGAAAGTAGACAAACTGAATTAGTTGGATATTTAACAGATTTAAAAAATATTTAGACAAAATATCAACAACATAAATTTCAAAGTTAAAGAAATGTGACTATTACGATAAAGGTTGAAGCAAATATATAAAGGAAAAGGTGTAACATTTGCTACCGTTTTTGCAGCTATTGATATGATAGCAGGAACTCTTGCTCTAACAATAGAAAATTGTGTAAAATGTTGAACAGAGTAGGAGGAGGTGGTAGTAGTTACGGAGGTAGTCGTAATTCCACAGATTTATCCATCGATAAATTTAAAAGAGGTATGACAAATATGACAACTATTTGTTTGAGTTAGCTACAAATGCTACAGCAGCATTGCCTGGTATCGTTGGCAGTGAAACAAGCTGGTTTTCTACATTGAGTAGAAAAGGTATTTCGTTAGTGGGTTTATAACGTCATTTTGTTAATTCTTGTGGTTATTAACTTCTTGTGTCTTTTCTCTTCAAAGCTTAATTTTTTGTGACAAAAAGAATATGAAGACAGAAGGTTCCTAGAAGAAAATAATAGCTGTTGGATGTTGGGAGTTGAACCTAATCAACTTCGGAAACTAAATTACACCAGCTCCAACAATTATAAACATAATAATACATGCTTGTTTATTTGTTTCATAACCGATATCTTTTAAATCAAGAAGTATATTGGTCATTTTTATACGTGTCTTAATTATGTGCACTGTTGATGATGCTATAGGTATTATCGTTGTGATGGTAGGTATAATTGTAGGTCTTATTATTGTGACTGTAGGTATGATTGTAGGTACTGTCTTCTTAACTTCATAATTATTACTGACGTTTTCTTCTTTAACTCCTGTTACTGCATAAGCTATCTTTTGACGAATTTTTGCAGATTGTTTATCATGTCCTGAAATTCTGTTCTCAACCAAGTTGGAATTGATATCAGTATTTATTCTGAGATTACTTGTATCTGATGACTTTTGTAAATTGTTATTATAGCCTACAGTGATATATATTTTCACCACCGTGTCATTGGGTAATAAAAAATATCACCATCAACTGCATAGTCTAGTCTATCTTTTGAATCTGAAATATATTGCTGAAATCATATTGTAATGTTTTCTTCTGAGTCTAAACTTTGTTCACTTAATTAAATTTTTTTTCAAAACCTTTGTTTAGTGTCTCCAACAGTAGAAACCGACGGCGTAATCGTTTCTCTCCTTCGTACTTGAGGACCTAAAATGTATAACACATACAACCTAATTCTTTGATTTAACCTAGATAGTTCCTTCCACTGTTAGTCCCTTGCAATCTTGTAGAAAGAAATAAGTCCATCCTATTTCTTCATCAGTTTAGCTTTAGTTAGGCTTCCCAATAAATGATGAATTTATTTCTTCAATTGACATTGTTTCCACTATTCCAATGCTCCATTGCCGTAATTATATTTACGTTTGTATGTACTCAAACGTTAGCTAGCGTAGATTATCAGAATCCTTGATGAACAGTGTATGCTCTTCAGGACTATTATGAACAAGATATTTATTATGTACATTATTATATCTCAATTCATAATTTGATGGAATATTAAAGTTATTATAAATTATGTTAAATTGTTTTTGTTCTAAGTTGTTGTTTGTTGGATTAAAAGGTTGATAAACGAATAATGGCAGTGTGCATTCAGACAACTGTTTGTTTATCTAATGCATGAGTGAAATCTATATATTGTTTTATTAAATCTGGTATAGAAAATGGGATATTGTGGTCCTTATGGTCCTTATTTTTATGAAATATTTCAATAAGAATACAATCTAACCCCTCACAAGAGTGACACCATGAGCAGATATAGAAATTATAGTATTAATGTGCTGCCTATTTTACGATAATTCGGATAGTTAATTAAATGTGTCACCACGACATGGCAAATGAGTTTGTGGTCCATAATCTTTGAGAATTACTGCATTATGACAAAGGTATCGTTATTACGAAATAAGTATAGGTTAGATGACATAAGTCGTTTTCCTCAGCAGTAAGATGAGGGCAGAGTGGAGAGAGACACCATCATATAGCTGAGGAAAATGATTTCCATATTTGTTTATCAATGATAGGCCCATGCGAGCTTGTCAAACAATCTAATACCGAAGATTCAGTGGGGTGGTGATTTCAAAAAGAGCTTCCCAACATGATGAAAAAATTATACAAAATATCACTGGAAGGAACGTTGCTAACCATAGTGGTTCAGTCATTTGCTTATTGTTCTGGATTTGATGACAAAGTCAGGAAACATTTCAGCCCTCAACATCAATTGGATTTAAAACCGACAATCCAATGGTAAATAGTTCAAATTATAATCAGAATAGCTGCACCGTTCCTTTGCCTGCATTCTATAAATCAATTTGGATTGTTAACGGCGACATGGAAATCGAAACTAAAATTTAAGATCTTACAGACCCCGAACTGTGATTAACATCTGAGACTTCGAACACTGGGTGAAAATACATTTTAATTGAATCAGTGGATTTGTTTATATGGTTCCTGTTATAATATTATACTTCAAATTATAATCATATTATGGTTCAAATTATAATCACATCATAGTTCAAATTATAATCATATTATGGTTCAAATTATAATCATATTATAGTTCAAATTATAATCATATTATAGTTCAAATTATAATCATATTATAGTTCAAATTATAATCATATTATAGTTCAAATCATAATTATATCTTCAGTCTTTGAAATTAATGTCTTTCCTTATCTGATTATCTATCTAAACTGCCGTTGAGCTCTTATATCGACATGTTTGTGTTGATACGTCGGTGCCAGATGTCATCAGATATCAGGGCGTGGCCTCCGAGAGCAAAGCAATTCTCCTACCAGAGGACGGGTAATGCAAGACTGAACTAAAGATAATCAGTGGCATTGTCAACCATGAAGAAAGTTAATGGCGAAAAAAGGGCGAGCAGATTTCTTCATAGATAAGACAGCGATAGCCAAAACCTTTGATTGGGTAGAAATATAGGCCAAAACATAATTTATCTAAAGCAGGTTAAATTTACACTCAAGTACGAGTTTCGTCTCCATCCATCGTTTTCTTCGCTGAAATGTTGAGTCGGACATATAGGATTATAATTCAATACGTTGAGTTTCTTCTTTCTATCTTTCTCACATATTGCTGTTTCAATTGTGTTCATGCCGTTTGATCTGTATGGATAAGTATTAATTTTGAGGCAGCCGCATGTAGTACCAGTCCAGCAATCGTGGCTTTAATTCAAAAGATGGACAGACAAATTGAGATGTGAAATCTGTTTTGCATACATTCAGGAACCGTTTTTAATTTAAAGTTAATACATTCCTTATTTTATACGTGATCTCAATATAGATTTTACAGGATTATAATTTGCATTGTTTATTTCCAGTGATAACGCACGTCTTAACCGATCTATTTTAGTATCGCCTCATCCATGGCTGGTGAGAATTTACCAAAGAGTCTGTAAACACCTAAAATCAATAGTTCAGAATCAATTGAATAGTAGAAAGCAGATTCGTACAATATTTCACAGCTGATTTGTCAACCGTGTAATTGATGTATTTGCGTGCCTGTACGAATTATTAATCAAAATGAATTTAATGTCACCAACAAGCTCGATATGTCCACAAAGGTAATAAATAATGTATATGGTACATAGATTTAATGGAAATCCGATGATGATATATTTCGATTTAGTGTCAACAACCTCTAACAACACTAAACATACACATAAAGCATGTACTTGAACAAATTAATGATCGGTTTAAGCGTTAAATAAATTGCTTTAAATCACAATAGTTAAACTTAATTAAATTTTAACTAGGCATAAAAACGACATCAAATTTTATAGAAATACTGATGGACAAAATATAAATGTTGGAAAGTGGTCAATGAAAAGCGATAGACGCAACACAAACAAAATTAAGATGTTTTATTCTAACACGAGGTAATATGAAACTGCACATAACATAACTCGCTGCCAGAAAGGAGGAAAATTTAAACTCATTGACCTCAGTCAGAACATTTCTTTAAAGTGACGTCCACGAGTTGATATATTCAATATATGTTATAATGGATGGTGTTGTGTTTATGAAATGATGATTACTCCACGGTGACAAACTTCCAGAACATTTTCTTCATGGTATACTTCAGGGTTTTATCATACATACGTTGTCATCACACAAGTTTCGTAAGCATATAATTTTAGAGAAAATGAGTTTGCTCTCTATATTCACTAAGCTTGTAAAGTCACGAAAATGTCATCATTACTCAGTATCACATACTCGACCGCTAAGATTAAAAATTGTGTCCACATTGTTACGAAAGAAAGCCAAAGAGCTGGGCAATCCTTCTTAAGAAAACCTTATTATATTTGCAGGCAAAGTACTGGTAGCTTATTCACTTAAATGCGCATTGATGTTAGTAAGGAAAAGAAAGAAAAAAGGCGATTATTAGCAGGAGAAACAAAATTTATCCAATTTAACTGCAGCAAATAATTATGCTTACGTCAATATATCAATCTGTCCAGAGATACGTTCAATGTTCGCAGAACTCTTCCATCATATATATATATATATATATATATATATATATATATATATATATATATATATATATATATATATATATATATATATGCATACTGGTTAGCGTTGCTTCTCCATACTTTCACGAAAGCTATACAAAGTGTGATTGTTTATATTTTATCAATATCTAATCGCATTCATTCTTTATCTCTCACCAAAATCGCCCAAGGTCAACATTTAGAATTGTTCACTTAGGTTAAAACTGAAATATAATAAAAGAGTCTTGACACACAAACAGCAATGAAAAATACTAATAGATACCAATTCCAAGACCTGAAATGTGTAACCATTTCACTCACAATGTTTTTCTTTATGGTGTTTGATGAAGCGTTTTGTACCCGCTTTGCTAACAACGCAAATAACGCAATAGTCATAAAAAGTACGAATATCACTTGACTTACCTGCTCTTGCGACTTGTTACAAGAAAATAATTTTGTAGGCGTTCACGCAAATATAACATGCTTTTGCAGTTAATTTGTCAACACCTCAGCAAAAGAAAATGATCCATATCAGGTAATACTTACGTACAGGCTGATCCATATCAGGTAACACTTAAGTACAAGTTGAAGGCATACGGTTACATTTTCACTGGTTAACTTTTCAAAGGCTATACAGGCTTTCAATCACAAATTTGATTTTATCGAACCCTCTTCTGTGATCTCTGTGGTTAGAGCTGTTTATCAATATCTGTAATTGGATACCGGGATAGTTTCTATCCAGGATTTTGGAACACATCCCTAAAGTACGGCAGTGTCATATGGCATGAAGAACAGGCCAGTAATGCTCAGCTGTGTCATAAAGTGAGAATTCAGTATATACAAAAATATATTTTTTGGCATACGATTACACAAAAATGAGAAAACAACAACAACAAACACATACACACATATGCACAAAACTAATTGAAATTTTCGTTCATTAGGTGTAATAAACACCGAGTCGTGGTTCATTTCACCTTATGTGGATAAAATATAGATATGAAGCATTCTATTATCATCATACCATTTCAAAGACCTAATATATGAAATTAGCATATTGCAACAAGACTGGGGTCTAAAATCAATACGTTCATAAGTTCACATCCAGTTCCAGTGGGGAAAAATATAGAACACACTACGTAAGTTTGACCTGATATCCTTTTCTCCCCTATTTCCAACGACCTCAAGACAACAGTCGTTGTCAAATGAAGTTTTCTTAAACGCTCTAATACCACAAATAACTTTCTTATAATCAAACTTAGTACCACACATTTATCAGACTCCAATTTCACATTTATATTGCTTTTCCTACTTCACATTGGTATGATTATCAAGACGTAATTCATATTAGTGGATCGGTATTTCATACCATGTACCACAAAACAGGCACTAAACACCTAACACATATTATTATCTCCATCTCTCTCTCTCTCTCTCTCTCTCTCTCTCTCTCTCTCTCTCTCTCTCTCTCTCTCTCTCATTATTAAACACGTAAGAGCGAGAATATCGCAAGAATTCCTTACATTAAGAAATCTGACAGGCGCCATTTTATGAAACTAGTCCATGCTACCATAAAGTCATGTGAATATAGTTCAATATGAATGACGCCCGTACCTAACTGACTAATTACTCGGTTTAAGAAATATCGTCTTAAACCCGATTCTCCATAATCAAACAAATAATCACATAAATCTGCCAAAGATATAAATGGAGACGTAAAATCAAATAGCACATATCGTAGGTTTGTGACAATAGATACAGTTTACAAAGCCATGAAAAAGACCTAAAAAATATTGGCCAAGGTTTCGTGTGTCTCATTAGACATGAGATGAGATACAGTTTCCTATCGAATAGTCTACCCGTACCAAAGACTTACAGTATGAAGGACTTCATTGGGTCGTTAAATCCTCATCGGTATTTTCGTAAAGTGGAGCACTCCATCATATTTTCATCTCACTAATTAGTTTAATTGGCTTGAATTAATAAAATAAAAAAAATGCCTGCAAATATGCAAAATAAATACATCTGTTCATTGCGTAAATTATGAAAAAAAAATATATAACGTGTTTTTTTTTTTTGTTTTTTTTTTACTACTGACATATATGGTTCCAGAGTTGTACAGCCTTAGATTCACCGTGTACAACACAGCATATTGAGAATCACTTGTACCTAATATGTTATTACGTATATAAACCAGTTCATCATATTTGCATCCACTATTGTCTGAGGTCGAAGAATAAAACAACAGCAACAAAAACAACAGCAACAAAAACAACAACAACAACAACAAAAGGATAGGAAAGTAGTAAGCCAGAAAAAGGAATGATTCTACTCAATATACCCATATCTCGTAGAATTTTGAAATTAAATTCTTTTTCTTTTGGATATATATTTCAGAAAGATTCAGAAAGATAGTCCATTTGTAACATTTGAATCAGGCCTTGTAAATTCAACTTATTTGCTGTTTTACGTGCACTATATATGTGATATTTTATTAATAGAAATCATACAATTCAGTTCTTCTGGGTTTGTTTTGGGGTTGCTATTATTTCACGTGTCAACGCAAATGATTTGTTGAGGTGAGAATTTAGTCTGTAATCCAGTATGTATGCCTTACGTATTCAGATAGGATTGACTAAAATTAATTATTATGACTGCATTCCCAAAGCAAATGGTGAATGGTTTCTTATTCTTTTTTAAAGAAACTACACGGATTATTTTGGATTACTCATGTCTCGTTTAAATAGCCGTTTACAGGTAATATTCCGTGAAGTATTCTGTACTAGAACCATTTTATTTTAGAGTTTCTATTTCTTTTGAATACATTTTTTTAAATTTGTTTCCATATCTCTAAGTTAGAATTAAAAACCAGCAATTCCCATTTCTGTATTTTTACTCCACTAAAGCATTACACTATTCTCTGGTACAAAATTAGATATGTGTCGGGTGTGTGGACCGAATAAATATAATTCTACCACCTGTATTCTATCATAAGCTTGAATTCTCTTTTGACGTCAATTTTCAGCAAATATACATGCCTTTATTTTTGTAGAAAAAGTCCAAAAATGTTTACCCTCTTTAATTGGAAATAAAAGTGTTTCTTACATGTTAAAGACATTTGAATAGTAGCGAAAAATAAATGCTTACTATATTTATAAGTAATGTGAGATAAGATCAGAAATACTAATTAAAATGTGAAATAAACTGTTATAACATATTTTCCATATAACATTCTGTCAAAGAATTTAAATCCGGCCACTTCGGCTTTTCATTCATAATAACAATAGCTATATATACGAAAAGCAAACAAGATTTACACATTGAATGGGCACAGATGTTAATTTTTTTCTGTTACACAATTCACATTTGTTGAGATTTAAGTTTGCCTCTACTCTTATAAAACTAAAATATTTTCTTATTTTTTTCAAGGGCATATGCATTTTTCCTACTCAAGTGATTTTGCTTAAATCAGTCAATCCAAGGTTAGACTGGAGAACTCTTTAGCATTGTGAAGGTAAGCATTATAGATGGTCTAAAGGTTTCCAACAACTCCAAGACGTTTTATTGAGTCATATCGTATGTTTGCGTTAACTTAAATATTTTACATTTAAGCTTGCAAAAACGTCACTGAAAGTAGAAAATTATTTTATAAATGTAGACGCATATCAAAGGCAAAATTACAATATCTATTTATTGCTGATCTTCTCTTTGTGTATATTGCGTATTTTATTTTTGAAAGCATAAAAAAGGGTATTCTATCAAATACATCTCCGACATGTGTGAAAATGCAGGTAATACGAGTTTGGAGCTAACATTTTGAAGATGGATTACTATATCCTAATATATCCTAATATATTAAGATTTAACGTGTACCAGAAAAATATATATATAACAAATAGCAAAAAAAAAACAAACACAAATATAATTTTCTCAGATATAATCTAAAGCTTCAAAACTAATAAGGCCAGTATATATATTTTGAATGAAATAATAACAATTGATCACCTCCATGCCCTGTAAGAGCTGATATAGTAGAAGAGTCTTCCATAGCTGCATTGTTACCTTAAATAATAAGCGTCAGGTGTTCACAAAAGCTTGAGAAATGTGACGTCATTTCAATGATATTTTGCCTCTTAAAAGTGAGGTCATGTCGTAACATCGTTATAGTAGTAGTAGTTGTAATAGTAATTCTAATTAGTGTCAATTTCGCACAGGAAGGGTTCTGCATAATATTCTGGAATATCGTCCATTTTAAATTGTTTCAAACGTTGTATCATCAGTGAGGTCATGACCAGCGTACCTGTCGGCTCGAAATATGCCCATGGTAAAAATGTTAAGACCGAACCGTCCCATGCAGACCAGATCTTATTAATGAGATGACCATCAACTCGGAATGACAAAGTAGTTGAGTACTTGTCATTCCAGGCAAAGATGAGAGGCGAATACTTATTCTCTGTAAGGGTGAAAAGATGTCCACCATCCCGTTTACATAAGGCACTTGAGTCAAAATAGTTTAAACTTTTCGTAAAAAACTTGTAACAAGTTCGAATTGGATCGGGCAGTAGAGAGTAGTTTAGATCTCGAGGACATTGCCTTTGACAGAAGAGATCTGTTGCTGACCAAAGTCCATTGCTCAGACATATACTAGTGGTTACGTTCCCTGTTGGTAAAAAGCCCTCCTTACAGTTGTAGTTCGCAATTTCTCGAATCTGATGACTCTTGTACGTGACGTTAGCATTGCTTACAGCTTGTGGAGGACTGGCACATTCTGTTTGATGACAGGTTACCTCTCCATATAGACTTGAGCAACGTGTACCGTTTGGACAATTGTTTTGCAGACATTCTCCAAGTTCCCCGCAGGGAAAATCCCAAGACATAATCTGACTGTATACATATTCGTTTGTATCCTCAGTCTCTACCGAAGAGCCATCATTCAAGTCACACTGCAAAACTCTTCTGCGGTAATTGATTGAGACACATTGGGAACGTCTTGCACACTCTTCAGCACAATCCTTTAGGGAGATATTCCAAATCTGACGAATATATGGACCAGGTTTGTACCTATTCCATTGGAGTTTTCCCAGTGAAGGCTTGTTTGTAGTTTCAGTCTTCAAAACTGCCACGAGCAAACCACATACAATAAAAAGGTATTGAAGGATGCCCATGTTAGACGAAAGTTCAGTAAATTCCTAATATTTGGTAGTAACGATTGTATAGCCTTTGACACAGTTTAGGCCACTTGAAATAGTCACACAAACAAGAAAATTAAAAAACAGTTATGTTCTTATCCTCAGAAGAATACAAAACCAGAATGTACCTAATTTGATTCTTCGGCGAAAAACATGTAAAAGCATGTCCAATGTCAAAATTCGATCTTTTCCTTTCTGTTGAGTTTTAGGTCTTTCTATTTCGGGTTTGCTTACACGAATTTCATCTTTTCAAAGAATAAAGAATATTTTGATTCAGTTAGATAATATTGTTATTTCAATCAAACTTACTCTCATTTCTCATAACAACTCTTTAGGCGTATCCACTCTACGACTTTGTATTAGGAGAAAGGTGTGTCCTTTCAGGAATGCAAAAAGATCCCAGTTGATTATACAGGTCTATAGTGAAGTTCCAAGAGTCGGAAGCAATGGTGGCATATAACCCACTACGTCCATTGCTGTTTTGTGATTGCAAATATTATTCAGGTTTCATGTATGAAGTGGAATCCTAATAATATAATGCATGGTTTGTGTTGCATGCAATCCTTACATTTCAAAATATAAAATATTTAAGAAGACCCGAATATTGAGATTAACGTAGCGTTGTGAATGAATGTACCTTGAGTTATTGGATTTTTTCCAATATTACATAAAAGAGCAATTTATGTCTGAATTAATGAAATCTTAAATTATTGATGAGTAGAATGGCTTTGGAGTAGATCGTTTTTATACAACTAGGCGGAGATCGGTGATTCCCGCTGGTGCCAGGTTGACGGTGCTCCTCCGATGGGGCCAAATTCAGAGACACAATACGTATAATTTTAAACCCACAGACAACGAAACATTACGACCCGTTATAGAAAGAAAAACTTCAAGAGGAAAGTCTAGAACGGTATTTGTAAAACTTCATTATATTGGCAAACATTTAACGCAGAAGCTTTTTTGTATGTCCAGTCAATTGAAGCACTTCGTGGCATTGCTACAACATTCTATCTTAGAAAAACTTCCGATCATTGGCGGAAAGATGTGAGCGTGTTTTGACTGATAGCCAGCTTGTGATAGACAATATAACGGCATTTCAGAATGTGGAAGACGACAAGATCCTGTGTAAAATATATGACAGAGACAGCAATGGGGGCGCTCTACAGATAATACATGCTTCTGAGTGAGTGACAGGTGTAAGATGAAGTATTTTGCATTTGCAACATGCACAATGGAGAGAATGTTGGCATAGCTCTATGTTACTTTCATGTACTGTGGCTGAAATTTCTTTACATATTGTACTTGTGGAAACTGGACATGATCTAAGCACACAGCGGACAAAATGGCCGCTCCAAAGTACTCGAAAAATCAGCCTGAATTAGTCAAAAGTGCACTAGTTTCAGCAGTTATTAAAATAGGGAAACGAATTTTGCCAGAGCAGACAATACCAGCCTCTGTAAGTACTATGAATGAATTAAAAAATATCCAAAAAGTCAAAAAAGTTATCGGCTCCTTTTTTTAAATTTACCTTTGAAGTCCAGGAAGTGAAAATGACCAAGCGGAGCTAGCAGTTTTTTTAGTGGTGCACATCTTAAGTAAGACCAAGCTGTATACTCTATAACCCAAATTTCACCCATCAATCATACACCAAAATAAAGGGAATTCAAAGTTCTTTTAACAATACCTAAGATATACAAGGTCTTTTTTAAATAGCCAGGACAGCTGGTGGGGAAAACCTGGGTAATTCTTTTTCTTTAAAAATCTAACCCTAAAGTATGAAACTGGAGAGCGCCACCTTAAAACAAATATCAAAATTTTTGCAATTGCTTTTCTCTTTCTCATATAATTATGTATGCATTTCGCAACAAAATGGTATATTAACATTGATGTTATGCATGAAAATAAGCTAATTATGCCTATTTTGCTCTTGCTTACACAATATGCCTTGTGCCAGTATTTTGTGTGTAATGACCTCAATTATGGGGAAATTAGAAGTCTTAGAACATAGCAGTAAAGTCAACTTAAATTTAAAACTGTTGTATTAAGTCAAAGAAAAATATAGCACAAATGTTTCTTTTCATTCGCTTGTAATAAACTTCTGGAAAATAATGATGATAAAGCAGATTCGCTTTCTTCCATATACTAGTGTTAGAAGAATTAGCAAACTTTGTACCCTTTGACCTTTGACCTCTGTGAACCTGAACTCTTCCATCCCTGTTCAGTCTGTAAATTTTATTAGTGACATCTCATGAATAATTGTGGCAAGTTTCATGTTCCTGTCTTTTACCAAAACATTGGTTGCTATTGTTGAGAAAATGCAAGGTGTAGTTTTAAAATAGCCCACTTTTCATCATGGGGGGGGGGGGGGCTGTGCTTGTGTGGGACTTTGCTACAAATGAATACTGTTCTGTGGGAAAATACATGAGAATTATTCAAAAGGACTGTTTAGATGCTTGCGGCTTAAATGTTTCAGCTATACAACCAAAATTAAATCATATAATAATAATGCATATGTTGTCTATATGGGGGCGCTCTACAGATAATACATGCTTCTGAGTGAATGATAGGTGTAAGATGAAGTATTTTGCATTTGCAACATGCACAATGGAGAGAATGTTGGCATAGCTCTATGTTACTTTCATGTACTGTGGCTGAAATTTCTTTACATATTGTACTTGTGGAAACTGGACATGATCTAAGCACACAGCGGACAAAATGGCCGCTCCAAAGTACTCGAAAAATCAGCCTGAATTAGTCAAAAGTGCACTAGTTTCAGCAGTTATTAAAATAGGGAAACGAATTTTGCCAGAGCAGACAATACCAGCCTCTGAAAGTACTATGAATGAATTAAAAAATATCCAAAAAGTCAAAAAAGTTATCGGCTCTTTTTTTAAAATTTACCTTTGAAGTCCAGGAAGTGAAAATGACCAAGCGGAGCTAGCAGTTTTTTTAGTGGTGCACATCTTAAGTAAGACCAAGCTGTATACTCTATAACCCAAATTTCACCCATCAATCATACACCAAAATAAAGGGAATTTAAAGTTCTTTTAACAATACCTAAGATATACAAGGTCTTTTTTAAATAGCCAGGACAGCCAGTGAGGAAAACCTGGGTAATTCTTTTTCTTTAAAAATCTAACCCTATGCAAAGTATGAAACTGGAGAGCGCCACCAATACAAGGTTTATAGTGTAAATCAGACCATCTTGAAATATTCTGAAATTCAACCAGCTGAATGCAAAGCAATGCAATATTAAACAGAATAAAATGGCAAAGTATAACGAGAACAAATATTATTGTGTAAAATGTAATACATTTTAGATAGTATTTTCAATGTACGTTATTAAATAATAAGTACAGGGGACACAAGCAAAACGCATTGAATGCGAACGTTTGTCTCAGTCTAGACTTATTTTTCTATCTATGGCACACACCTCGCTACTTTTTAACATTAATATCTCATATTAGCAACTGAGACAAAAACATGTTTTAAAATGGTATGGTAATAATAAAGTGATATATTTCTCACTTTTCTTCTGACATATCGTTGTTGACAAAAGTGATTCTTACGCCTATATATTTATCGCTGTTAGCTTGGATCCACAGAAGTGATTCTTACGCCTATATTTATCGCTGTTAGCCTGGATCCAACTTTATTTGCCTTACTTATAGACAATGGATCTATTTCTAGTGATGTATTCATTCTTCTTTCTTTTTTTTTCTTCTTCCTTTTCTTGAGGTCTCTTCATTATTCTGGAGAGATTTGCGACTCCAGGCCAAAAGGTCAATATTTAATCTTATTTGCGTCTTAATGTTATTTAATGTTATTTGCGTCTCACTCTTTGTGTGTATACGTGTGTGTCTGTTAATGGTCTTTATTGAACTCGGAGGAGTTGCCTTAGGAAAATGTATTTCCCTTCGCCGTTTTCCAACTTTTGTATCTTTATATCATTATATATATATATATATATATATATATATATATATATATATATATATATATTATATATATATATATATATATATATATATATATAGAGAGAGAGAGAGAGAGAGAGAGAGAGAGAGAGAGATCGGTCAATCCAAAATACATACAGGTATTAGCCTAACATTTTTATATATTACATGTATGAAATCAAACAATATGGTGCATTAAAATTTGAAAATTATCACAAAGCAACATCGATGAAATCTTATTTTATAGAAAGTAAATGGCTATAAAATTATGTTCGCATTATTAAATATTACATAAAGAAAAATGTTACACACATACAATGTATACCTAATATCAGTTTATAAATATGTGTATCTCTATATGTACTGTATATATATATATATATATATATATATATATATATATATACTTATGTATAAATACAGCCATATGTAACTATGTAAGATGGTATGTATGTATGTATGTATGTATGTATGTGCATGTATGAATCAGTCTCCGTCTCCTTTAACTAATCACCTATAAACGTGACATATTTGTCAGTGCATATTAATTTGTTTCTGTTATAAAACCATATTTCCAAACAAATTTACTTGACATATTTCACACATAACTTTCAATGTGTCCTAACTCTCTGTTGTTCTGTTACAAACTAACAATATAATTCACGCTTGCTTTTCAATCATGTAGTTGAATTTTAGCCTTATCTGATCATACCAATATGCGAACATAATTCATAGATAGCTGAGACCCCTCGGGGGGGGGGGGGGGGGGTATAAATAATGCATCATTAATCCAAAGCAATAAAAACGAAGTAAATGATTCTCAGTCCACGTTTTTTTATATTGAGAGACCGAAATCTCTGTTGATAATATATTTCCTTTCAAGTTTGTGCGTAGTATGTAAGATATGTATTGACCGACAAATCACAATCATTTTCCAAACTCTAAAAACCCCAGCAAAACGTACCCAGTAGAACTTTGGTTTAGAAGATGGGTTATTGTTGGTGCGTTTTTAGAGTTCGAAAAATAATGATGTTTTGCAGATCAATACCCATCTTGGAGAATACTCGTGTATCTGCAAGTAAAAAAAGGATGTTTCTACACATTCAAGTAATTTCAAATGACGCACATGTTATGTGCGTAGATAGCCAATACCAGTGGTCCCCAACGCGGTGCCCGCGGGCGCCATGGCGCCCGCCACTGTGTTTTGTGTGTCCGCGGAAGAGGTTATAATGAATAATAATACTTTTTTTTAAATGGGTCATGTTAATTGGTTGGTGCCCGCCACTCTCTCATAAGCTCACAAATGTGTCCTTAGGCACAAAAAGCTTGGGGATACCCCTGGCCTATACTATTTCTATTATCAAATACATTACCTTTGGAAACGAAGACCGTTTGTACATTGCATTATTAAATACATGAAAAAAGGAAATGGATATACAGTGACTACTGGTATGGGTGATAACCATATAATTATTTATTTTATTACTTTGTTCTACATTTTATCATATTATATTGAGGCGTCCATTAGAGCCCTTTCATAGGAAAATTGATTTATTGTTCTGTTTGCTCCAATAGAGTTGATTGAGTTAATAATATTAAGGTACTATAAAGTTTTTGAAGTCTTCCACATCATATTTTGTATTCAACTCAAACCATTTCGACAGTTTTACACTATGTCTATCGTTTGTACACAATTATGCTAGGATTTCCTGCTTGCGTAAGGACAAAGCGATGTCATAATAACGTCGAGAACGCGCACTGAATTCGTCAAGAAATTATATAGCCTTGCTATAGATATTATCCACATTATGCAAGCTGCAATAAAGCGTAACTGAAGGCTAATGGTATATAGATCATTTCTTGCTCTTAATACATTGTTGTACGGATACGAGGACATTATATATATATATAAATATATATATATATATATATATATAATATATATATATATATATATATATATATATATATATATATATATATATATATATATATATATATATATATATATATATATATATATAAGGAGAAAAAATATTATCATACAGGTTGGAGAATATTTAATTCGTAGTCAAACCGGGGTCCGGCGGTTACGGCACCCATCGCCTTGTCTGCACGCATCAACCCCATACCCCCTCGACCAAGCACACATCTCCCAAAAAGGATGCTACAAAGTCACTTATGTAGGCATTCGTGCGTAGCAGACACGCCCGCTTATCGACCCAGTAATTAATTCTCATCTAAGTACACAGTCATTCCGAATTCCTACGACAGAAATCAAGGTATATAGAGGTTAATATAGTGTGTGACAAGTATACACCATACATAGCGGAAGGGACCAAGGGTAGCCGAGTGGTCTAAGGTGCTCGCCTCTACAGATCACTCACACATTTCACCTTTGTCCTCGTTAATTCGAGTGGAGGTTCGACCAACGTGGACATGTGAGGAAGTTTTCCAGTAGCTTTCCGTGGGTCGGTGGTTCTTTCCGGGATCTTCCAGGGTTCTTCCTCCACCAAATATACTGGCAGCCATATATATATCATATCATGTGCTGAAAAATGGCGTTAAACCCCACAAAGCCAAAGCCACACAGACGGGAAGGTGCTATTCCTGGATACTACAGGAGGATGCGTGATGGATTTTCAAATATGGAGAAAGCATATTATCATAAAGGTTAGAGAATGTTTAATTCGTACTCTACTTATATTCGAACCCGGGTCCACGGGTTACAGCATTCGTCGACTACACCCCCACCACCCCACCACCCGTATGATAATATTCTTTCTCCATATTTAAATATTCGCCTCATATTATCACGCATCCTCCTGTAGGATCCAGGAAAAGAACTTTCCGCTCTGTATGATGTATGTTTGTAACTCACTCGATATATATATATATATATATATATATATATATATATATATATATATATATATATATATATATATATATATATATATGGATACGAAGACATTAAAAATTAAACCTAAATATCACCAGACCAGCACTACTAGGGGTATTTTGAAAATCATTAAAATTACTGGACCACTCAGAATATAAGGAAAATGAGAAAACGGCACACAGGCAGAACGTCAGGTTGTGCATAGAACAATATTAATTTGATCTGTTTACACAACATATGTAATGACACGAAACTACGTTTTATTACATACCCATTTAATCTTACATGCTTCATCTGGCGTTCGATACAGCTGTTCAATCTGTATTTCCGTATCACACACCCAGATTCGAACTACTTAAGTGCCTTCTTTGACTCGAACTTTTATAAATCCCAGATCGTTTTCAATTTCATTCATACAGTAATGCTAAAAAAAATGTAGAAAGCGTGAAAAGGGGGATACTTAATCAATACTGAACCGCATTTGTATTTTGTACTGAGTCGAGGGAAAGAACTCGTTTGATTTGGGTTTATGAATACGTCTCGGCCTGATGACCTCGACGTATCTCTACACCATATCAAACTCGTTCTTTCAGGCGACTGAGAACAAAACAATTATGCGGTTTTGTGTATTTATTACGTACCCTTTCAACCTTGCATGCTTGATCTGGCGTTTGATACAGCTGTTCAATCCGTATGTCCGTATAATACACCTAGATTCGAACTATTTCAGTGCCTTCTTTGACGTCCGCGCATAGATATATTTTGACGCAGTGAATCGAATATTCATAAATCCCAATTCGTTGTGAATTTCATTCATACAGTAAAGGTAAAAATATTTAGAACACGTAATAGAGGAGGTATGTAATAAAAACAAAACGGCATTCGTGTTTTGTTCTGATTCAAGGGAAAGAACTCGTTTGGTATGTCTTATGAGCAGGTCTCAGCCTGACAGCCTCGCCATATCCGTACGCCATATTAAAGTCGTTCTTTCCGCTCAGAACAAAACACGAATGTAGTTTTGTGTATGTTTTTAATTTGAAAATGAGGATTTAAAGCATTTCATGTTTTGATGTGAGTGAATACACAAATTAAAATTCTGCACAATTTACAGAACCCCTTGAATATATTTTAAGTTTTACAAGGTGAGTCTACAACGATTCGTTGTAGAGAACAACATGGTAACTCACTATATGAAGTAGCTCTAGCAATTTCAACAATAGGAAGGACAATATTTTAAATCATTCATCCGTTTGAAAGTATTGAAGAAATGCTGTAAATTGATGAAAATAAAAGTACCCGTTGTAGACAAATAACCTGCTGACTTGTTGATAACAGCTAAAGATAATTTATCAAGTCAAATTATTATCTCTTTATTATACCGTTTTAAATATTGTAGCAAGAGCAAGGCCTCCCCGACTTTTTTTTACTACGACCTGAAGGTCCAGTTACCTATAGAAACATCACTCAGTTGTGGTAACAAACTGAACTGGACAAAAATAATATGAATACAATGACTTAACGGAATGTTTATCTGCACTGTCTGCTTACACATTACACAAAGAAGCTCGAAACATATTTAACAAGAAAAGAGTGTATGTAAGTAATTTGGGTGATCGTGGCAGGTTGAAAATAAAAACAACAACAATTGATACAAGCACATTTCGTCAATGACTGACATCTTCTCAAAATACTCTTCGGCTGAAAAAGCGAAAACGTAGAAGGGTTATGACATACTATAAGCCTTTAGAAAACCTCAAACAGAGACAGCCTGCAAATATAGAGTTTGATGAGGGAAAATAGTTTCACAACAGGAATGTTACGAATTTGTTGAAAACGGGAAACGATGAATACTTTTGAAAATACTCTAACAAAAAGTATATGTTGTGGAAAGGTATGATAGAACACTAAAAACTCGAAGGTGGATGTATTTAACTCAAAATGAAATCAGAAGATGGGTTGACTTTTTACAAAAGTTATTTGAGGGATACAATGAAAAACGCTTGTCACAGATTAATAGATAGGGCTAAAGTTGAAGCAAGCTAGGAAGAAAACATATTACAAGTACGGATCATTTTAAATCATATTGCGAAAATGGCCTTCGTACTTGAATGAGTTAGACTGCGGACGCCTTGCACACTCATCAGCACAGGACGATACTGAGATGTTCCAAATCTGGTGTACACATGGAACAGGTTTGTAGCAATTCGATCGAACTCTTCACAAGCGTATATCTTTTTGCTATTTCAGCAGTCGAAACACCTAGTGTTAAACTGTACAAACTGAAAAGGTGTTGCCCAATTTCCATGGTAAATGGAAGTTCACTAAAATGCTAAAGTAGAGACATATCCTATTTTGCAGCTCCTTAATAGTGGAACAATATATACAACTAAGGCATTGATCAGATCAATAAGTGATATATGCAGTTTTATGCCTCCACACAAAAGAGTACTAATGAAGAATAAATTTGATTTTTGCCTTACGTTAAACAATGTACATGATTGTTCAATGTCAGAAATACTAATTTTTTCTATTGTTAAGATTTTTATCTTTCTGCCCTGGGGTCTTATACGCGAATATACTCACTTAAAGCTAAGTAAATTCAGCATTCGGTCGTAATGAATTATTATTTCAAGGCAGCAATACTCATCTTTATCGTCATAATCGCTGACCCCTATCTTCTCTACCACTTGCAAATAGTGTTTACAAAAAAAAAAATGTTTAAGAGAAACCAAGATAATTAAATATTGTATATGTCTTTGTTCAATTTCTCCGATTCTGACTCACTGTTAAAATGCTCGCCTCTGATCAACCTATCTGATTGGTCTCTTTAAATGGTGTTTTTCTTCCAACAGATTTTATATCAGAATTATTTTATTGATTATATGTCATACGCGCGATCACACTATGATAAAAATACAATACTAATAAAAATACAAAAAAGTGGCTTTAATATAGTCATATGTGCAATTAGTAATCGTATTAATTCCGCTTTGGTCTTACTAGGTTATCTACTACTGACTTAATTACGTGATTATTTATTGACGAGTATAATCATAATATAAATGCTTTGTCGAATTTTGTATGTACATTTTATCTTTCTACAAAAATATGGAAAGCAAAAAATATATAAATAGCAAAACCTCCCAAATGAGACGGACAATAATTAAAGTGGTTTTAACTGAGGAGTGGTTTGAATTCGGGGAAATACATTTAGTTTTTTTAAAAAACTAGAAAGGAATGTCAATGGTTGTAGTAAAGGAGCTGATTTTGATTTCAGTGGATGTCCAAAAAATATAGTTTACAGCATAAATTAATTAAACTGTGTTACGAACTTTGTTCACCATTTAGACCAACCAGTGTCAAGGTAAATACAACTTCTGAGGGAAAGGTGGACAGATTGTCAGTGTTAACAATGTTAACAGATTGTCAATGTTGGACCTGGTCTATACTGATTCCATCGAAGCTGTCCTATAGTAGATCTGTTTGTGATTTCAAATAAAAACAATCCAACAAAAACAACCATATAATATGAAAAGGCATTGAACGATTTCCATCGTAGATGGATTCTTGCTGATATTCCGATGTATTGAAGTCGTTTAAAACTGCACGTCTTCTTGTGTACAGCAAGTAATTTATCAAAGGCATATATTCCGTTGGAAAGGAAAATAATATTTTCTCCTCAGAGGCAACAAAAGGAAAGAAATTAAAATGTCAATCCTGACTGACCATTTTAATCCATTGTCAACCTTATATTACCATAGGTGTTTTGATCTTCCTGACAAAGAGTCAAATAAATTAATCTTGTCATGTTGTTGATCAGTGAATCTCCGTATTAATCTCGAAGTGATGCTGTTCCAAGTAATCTCATAGCTCTTCATATTATCTGCATGGTTCACCAAGTTTCACTCTACAACTTCTAATTGATTGTCCAAGAGAGTTATTCTTTGGAAATACAAAGACGACTGCACGTTTTAAGCGCATCTGTTGAGCTTCTCCGAAGCTATATCACTGCTTGAAATCTCTAATGGCCAATCAGAGTTTTGCTATATATGCGCTTTCGTCATTTAAAACGTTACGAAAATGGAAGAGTTTGGGGTTTCATACATTGACAAAATTGTATTAAACCACAATTTCCAAGCAACAGAGTTTACAGCTAACTAAGCAATTCAATTAATGTTTCAAAAGTACATGAATGTAACTATCAAAAAGAACATAAAAGTGTAGTATTGATATTCATTAAAAATGTGATGTATTGCCAGAATTGTATGAAACATAGACATGAACAATTGGAAAATCATTAATTATGACTCAAAACAACCTTATGGCATGGATTGTAGTATAGATTTTAAGCTCTCGTAAAGCCCAACATATATAATGTCAGTTCTCTTTGGATTGTCAGACAATATTTGAGAAAAATAGATAACACATCAACTTACTACTTTCATTTAGGGCGTGTTTTGGGTTGCTATTAACAATTAGTGTACATATAAGGTGAATTGGGAACTTGATGATCTTACCCCGTGGTCATGATCTGTTTGGGAAGGTAACCATATCAGACCAATCTGCGGAAGCCTGTGGGAAATATCCGGTTTTCCTAAAAAAAAGACCAATATCAAAAGTCAGGCTTCTTATAGATGAACAATAGATAGTATAGAACGGACTGTATAAAGTCCTTAAATAGTATAGAACGGACTGTATAAAGTCCTTAAAAATCCTAAAATGGACACTGGCCCACACCAGTTTGCACTGCCCAAGGCAAGGAAAATAATGTTTTTGAGAAAAAGAGATTAATGTGAAAAGTTAGACTTATTAAACTTAATATCATAAACTTTATAGAATGTTCCATACGATGTACTTTTAAACATAAATAAATGATATTCACGAATTACGACGGGTACAAAGGCGCACACAAGCTCACACTGCGCATGTCCATGAAAATATCAGATTTTTTTTTTTTTTAAAAGAGATTCGTCTCAAAAGTCGGGCCCAAAACTCTGACTACATCTATATAGTTCATAGAGGAGAAAGGGGCATACACCAGCAAACTCTGGGCATGCCCATCGCAATCTTAGGGTGTACAGAAGAAAATAACTTAAATGTCAGTTTTGTTATACAAAAATATAATAGACTCTATAGAACTGACTATATGAAGCCCTTAAAGGACTAAAGCACTGACAACAACCATATCGATCATGCGGGGAACAAAACCCATGCCAGCGCACACGGCTCGTGCCCATGGGAAAAATTAGATAAAGATATAAATGCAAAGAGTGGAACTAATTATACATATACATTCTATACACTAAGGTAATACAAGTCCTTAAAAGCCTAAACACGGATTACTGCTATAAAGGTCACTGAGGGCACAGGAGCCCTACATCAATACACACTGTGTATGCCCATAGCCAAAAAATAGGTTTTCGAGAAAAAGAGATGTATATCAAAAGTTGGGACTATAATGGGAAAGGTGATGATTATATAAAGTCCTTACAAGTCTAAATCACTGAAAACCACAAAATCGGCCATGTAGGGACAAGGGCCCACACGAGCTCAAAATACGCATGTCAATAGGAAAAATTACCTTTAAAAATAGAACCACTGCTAAGAGTCGGGCTTATCATCCGTATATATTCAAAAGAATGGAGTACGTTAAGTCCGACAATTTTCAAGCGCTGACTATCAACATATCAAGGAAACAGCGGTCCAAATCATCTCACACAGCGCATGGACACAAAAAAAACTCAGGTTTTAGAGAAAAGACGATCAATCTCAAATGTCCGGATTGTTAGATATAATATAATATAATAGACCCTACAGGATGGATTATATAAAATCCTTAAAAGCCTAAACACTGACAATCACAATATGGTCATGCACAGGAGAGTGGTTTACACCAGTTCACACAGTGCCTCCCGATGGGAATAAAATCTGTTTTTTTTCAGAAAAGCGATCCAATCTCATTATTGCTTTTATTTTATTTTTTTTACATTTTTTTATTTTTAGAAACAAGCGGCTCACATTTCACATAGCAATGGAAAAGTCAGGTTTCTAGAAAAAGAGATCAATGTCAAAACTCAGACATTTTACATAGCTAAACATGACACATAAACTGACTATGTAAAATCAATAAAACCCTAAAACACCGACAACCACAAAATGCAACTTAAATAGGACAGTGTTCCACACCAACCAACACTCGAAAAAATGAGACCAATGTCCAAGGTCGGATTTATGATTCTGCATAAATTTATTAGAACAGATAATATAAAGCCATTTAAAGCCTGAAACACTGACAACAACCATATGTATCATAAAGTGGACAGGTATCCACACCAGTTAACAAAATGCATGCCATGGGAAAAAGCAGGCGTTCGAGAAATGAGATCAAAGTGAAAAATTGGGATTATAATATATATCATAAACCCAATAGTACCGCCTATGTAAAGTCCTTAACAGCCTAAAACACTGACAACCAACATCTCGGTCACGAAGGAGGAGACAATGGCCTACACCAGGTCAGAATGCGTATGCCCATAGGAAAAAGCAGGTGTTCCAGAAAATACGATTAATGTCGTAAGTCAGGCACATTACATATATACATTCAATATCACGTAGTACATCAAGTCCTTAAAAACCTAAATCACTGACAACCAATATATGAGTCATAACGGCACAAGGTCCCAAACCATCTCACACAGCGCATGACCATGGGAAAACTTGGGTTTTCGAAAGTAAAAAAAAAAAACGTAAATGAAAAATATCAGGATTCTTATACATAATAGACATTATAGAGCTATAAAGACCTAAAAATCTTGAAACACTGACAACCATATTTACAGGTCATGTACGGGTTACGGGAATACACCAGCATGCGATGCGAATGACCATGGGAAGCCTCAAGCTTTCGATGCAAAAGGATCAATTTTTAGAGGTCGGGCTTTCCATACGTAATATTATAGTATTACAGTGTATAATATCCTAACATCGATCCAACCACACCCATATATAACATAAAATGGCATTAGTATAGAACAGTGGTTCCCAACCTTTTTGAGTATGAGGACCCCTTTTTAACCTCAACAAATTGCACGGACCCTCACATGCTAATAGTTGTACTTTTAGGCTGTGGCGAAGATAAACATTGAGCAGCTTGGCGCGCTAAATTCGAACATGCCTTGCTCGCAGCGGCGTGGATAACAGAGGAAAGAAAGAGCCGACTGGAGGATATGTGAATTCGCAGACCCATGGAAATAATCCCGCGGCCCCCCAGGGGTCCGCGGCCCACAGGTTGGGAACCACTGGTATAGAAGAAAAGTGGCTACATGTAAAGTTAAACGACCCAGCTTGTGTTATAAGGGAGAAAACTCGTATATTGCATGTTGGCTAGGTTAAGACCAAGATTTATATCTCTTTCATATTTATTACTTAATTGAAAAGCATCATAAGTGTTTGAGATCTTGTGTACAGCTTGGTATTCCTATCAAGTGTCAAAGGATAAACTATGAATGATTATGACAACTACTGCTGCCAAAGGTACGTCTTGCTGATAGGAAAGTAAATCACTCTACACGGAAAGACTTTGCAACTGCATTAGTGCAAGCTGGATTCCCACCCATGAAAATTTCACACTTGTGAACATAATTTTATGTTCGTTATGTTCACAGTTCTTGTCGTGTTGTAAAATATGCTGTATTTAGTTGTCTCTCCATCCTACGTGGGCCGTTTCATGAGCCTGATAGTCAAATCAAGTTGAACTTTTACAGAACCACATTGACAGAGTATGGCTCAATGCCATAAAAAAAAATCACAAAGTATTGATTGTTACCGCTGTAAATTCTGTAACCGTTTACATTTCTCTTCAAAGAATCTCGTGGCCATTTTGTGATGATTTTATTTACTTGTTGATTATTTATAGGTCTAAATTTTTGTCTTGTTTGAATACGTATTATATTATATTATATTATATATATATATATATATATATATATATATATATATATATATATATATATATATTCTACTACTACTGAATGTTTAAATGTGTGTGAAAAAGATAGATTTACCACACAATTTAGCAAAATGCTCACCTCAGCATCCAAAGTGTATAACCCTGTGAGTAGCACACTGGAAAGAAACAACTTACCAACCACAGCCGATTAAATCCATATATCCTATAGCAGATTGTTTTCCTATACGCTAGTAATTTGTCATATATTATGATTTGTTATGTGGCTAGTTTCATACGGCACTGTAAACAGGTCAAACATGTGACCAATACCTTCTCTGTACCTTTATTACTGACCTGGGCTGCTTTATTTGTACACATGGTTGTTCATGTTGCCGTGTGTTTCCATTTTATAATAAGGGTCGTAATGCATGCACTTTGCACAAAACAGTCTCCTGTATCGAGGTCATTCTGATTTTCTAGGTTGCTTCACATAGCTTTCACGTAGCAACTTATATTATTACTTTTTTTTTACTTGCTTATTTATTTTATTTTATTTTGTGTTGCTAAACTGATGTTTCAGACAGACGACACAATACATGCACATACACACACACGCACACCTTTTACGGGTTCTGAGAACGGAATAAAAAAGTAATATCCCCCTCCCCAATCTCGTTCCAATTAGAAAAGTGTCCTACCAAAAACGATTCAATTTCATCCAGCTGCTTAAGTGTGTTGTTCACTGTGACAGAAGTACACAAAAAAAAAATGTCGATAACATTCCTTTTGAAAAATCAACCTTTCTCTCTCTCTTTCTCTCTCTCTCTCTCTCTCTCTCTCTCTCTATATATATATATATATATATATATATATATATATATATATATATTTGTGTGTGGTTTTCTTCTAAACTTACACTTTAATTTACGCACTTAGCAGAGTATTGTTTCCGTTCTATAAATCAGACACTATGTTCCCATGTAGTGGTCGTTTTTCATTCAAAGCCAATATACAAATGTGCTGTCTATTTACTTAATCCATTTTTTTGACGTAACACTATCGTGTTACCAGTCAATTATCTTTCACAGATCCACATTACCGACTCTTGTTCTTGTTACTCAATTGTCTCCACTCACCGATGGACTTGTATGTGCGTCTCTTGGTATTGATACTGCTATAGGCACATGTACTCCATCAACTTATCGACAGCAGAAACAATGTTTGTTTGCAAAGAAACGTGTGAACGTTTTTATTTTTGCGCACGAGCCAGTCAAAGATAAAATAAATAAAAAGCAAAGGAAACGTTTCAACAGCAAATAGTTTTTGTTCAAAATTAGTTTGTACATTTGGAAATAATGTGTCGTAAATGTGTTGACCGACAAAAACAAACTATCAAAGAAAATTCTTTTGGAAAAACTAATACTTTACTCTTTATTTATAGATATAATTTAATTACATATTATTTATATAAAAAAAATAACTGTGCAACTTGTGATACGTACGTCTAAATATATTACCTACAGAGAGGCTGAATCTTGTCCTCGCATCAAACTCATCGTGAATTAACAAAGAAGGTTTTCTATGTTATTATCTCTACAGCCAATCACCTAATTGGAGACGCAACACAATGCGAATGTTACTCCATTATAGGCAGCGAATTCAATGTACCGTGTATACTCGCTTATAATGCAATACCAACTGCAGACTGCATAGACCCAGATCTGCCGTCGCATAATGCGCTGGCAGATCTGTGTTTATGCAGTTTGTAAGGACTAATCAGTAGAACAAAGAACATAGACCCTGATCTGCCTGCGTACAATGCGACGGCAGATCAGGGTCTATGTTGTTTGCATTTGGAACCGTCTTATATGCGAGTATAGATGGTTCTCCTTGTTGGAAATGTTATTCAATTGTCACGAAAATATTCATAACGCTTAATTCCAAAACACAGGAATAACATCAGCAGTAATATACTCCAAAACTTGCACGTATTGAATTTTCACTTTTTTAAAGAGATTATATAAATGGCTTGTCCTACCTAATGATGCAAAATTAAATAAAATTTGTGCCTTGTCAAGTTTGAAATTTGTTTCTGGAAATTTTAGTTGTGCCGACTTTGATGACAGTATGTTGTGTTAAGCTACATATACGAAAGCAAGTAACATCCATATACTGTTGTATAACAACACATGCCCGTGTACACGCACTTTGGCACTGAGGGGATTTATGATAAATAAGCGGTAAATATATGCGCATGTGTTCCACACTATGTTCAACGATTAGCCACATATAAGGTTTGGGAACAATGTTTGAGCTGACAGTAGAACTCCGTCACGGGGAAAAACAAACAATGTTTGAGCTGACAGTAGAACTCCGTCACGGGGAAAAACAAACAAACAGTAAGTTTGGTTCAACTCACTCTTATTTAGGTCACAATCGGGCTTTCTGTCTTTGAAAAAGCTCAATATCCAGGATAGTGTATCTATGTCTTTTGAGCAAACTAATGTCTGTTTTAAAAAGAAACTGTAATCACACAGGAATGTAAATTAAGGTGTAACAAGGAAGTAAATTAGTTGATCAGGATTAGGGGAAACGGGACTGTTTTATGTAAACGATAGATGACTTGTAATACCTCGGGCGCCAATTTATTATGGAAAAATTCAAATTCAATGTTACAGAGACATTTCGTATTTAAAAAATATGCCTTCTGGACAGGCAACCCCCAAAAGACTGTGTTTTGAGGACATTGCACCAATTGTATTTACAACATTTTCTTTCGTGTTGCTGTTTAAGCTAATGTTGATAATGTCGATGACGTCTTTGTAGAAAAAAGTTGTGTTGTGGTTAGTGTTGTTGTTGCCATCACCTCGGCAGCGATGTTGCTATGGAAGAAAGCATTTCTTTGCATACTTCTATGCCTGTACGGTGTTTGTTTGTTTTTTTTTTTTTTTTTTTTGTTTTTTTTTTTGTTCGTACGTACACAAGTAAGTAAGTAAGCAAGTTAACTGCCTTGACACCTCCGGAGCATATAAATCCATTTCGTTGAGGATGTTGAGCTACTACGCCAAAATTCTTATTAATGTACATGTACATCTAACTTACAACTGGCAGGAGAACTGTTATTGTCATTTTTTTCTGTGTTGTTCAATTTACATGATAATCATGCCACTTATGGATTCGGCAACCTACCTAAAAAATGTACGTTCTCTGTGAAAGTTTTCCATCATATTGGAGAAATAAATAGCCAGTTATTTGAGTTACACAACATTTATCTCGTTTGTTTGTTGTTAAACTGTTCGAAGAATCACACTTCAAATTCTCGGCAAATTTTCATCCCGTTATCTAAGCTATATCACAGATCATTGACAGAACAAGATACATGTAGTTGTTATGAATTGCGTGGCACGTTATCTTTATTGTCAACGTGGAAAATGCCAGCGGTTTTTTCAATCTTGAATGTCACTGCTGTTAAATTTCATATATCCACCATCATCGGAAGTATGTTTTCCAGCCACTACAAGATGCAAAAGAGATAGTGTTATTAAGTGGGATAGATACTTTTCACTTACTAATGCATGATAAAGTTCAATTTGATGAACAGTGCACAGGAGAACTTCGAATATAGACAGCTCATACTTCTAGGAAAATAAAATAATATAAGAGAAGTAAAGCACTTGTACAAGGCACAACTGCTGCCAAATTTTGATGTAATTTACAATTTGAATATAGATGTTTCGCAATTCAACAATGATTATGATCACTACTGGCATTTTTTATGATCAAGTACAATGTATTCCTTTTGATAATGGTGGCTCTTAAAGTGAAATATTTTACGAATTGACTTCCAAAATATGATCAAACTAGACTTATCAACGAATTTAGCAAACATACTTAAAATTCACTATTTTAGAAAGAAATGACTTATCGCAAACTTACAGATTGTATAAACCGATCGATCAATTTATCATGAAGATCATGTCATGAAAAATTTCCTCCTTTCCCGATTTATTCATTTTAAAACGTTGATTAGCATCTTCATTTCGTATATCATATTTTCTGTTAAAACATTTAACTAATGCATCAAAATGTTTCACTTATTTCTAGCAGCTAGCAGTGGGCAAATTAGTGTATCTACCCTGAATACACAATGATGAAATGAGACATATAATAGACATGCTTCCCCACAGTCCTTATTGTAAATAACACATTCAGTCGTCAGTGACCATGTTGAATATGTTTTATAGGAATTATTTTCTAATCAGTGCATCCATCGCATAAAAAGTAAAATGTGTATGCTGTCAATTCGAAGATTGTCCTCTCCTATATCTGCTAAACAAGTGTCAAGTACTTTACTTGTAACACTCAGGTCATGGAATTATCATTTAAAGTTAAAGTTGTAACTAGCCCTGCTAAAGTGGGCTTCAAAGGTCTCGTCCAATAAAAAATACATGTCCCATGGAATAGATAAACCAAAAATTGAATAATTC
The DNA here is from genome assembly GCA_029931535.1 of Margaritifera margaritifera. NCBI lineage: Eukaryota > Metazoa > Mollusca > Bivalvia > Unionida > Margaritiferidae > Margaritifera > Margaritifera margaritifera. Next base: position 1,494,454 of record JAQPZY010001237.1, read on the forward strand.
AAATCCCTAACATTATAAATAGGCTCAAATAATTATATTTTGTCATTGTTTTACAATTGAAGGGAAACAAGTAAAACCTAAAGTGAGGAAAGAAGATAAATTAGTGACGAAAAGGTTCTTATAAACAGGTGACTCAATCTCTTGCATGTATACTAATGCTGGAAAATTTAAATATATTAAACGTTCTGGTCATACAAAGTTATGTAACAGAATGATATCCAGTCTTTTATATGTTGAATTATGTGAGTGACCTTCTCAAAATCTGTTTTCCTAAAATTAAAATTCCCTGAAACAAAGTAAACCTGGCTCCGTATTCACTAAACTACTAAACATATTCAAAATCAAAGAAAGTAATAATGGGCCCGTATTCACGAAACTACTCAACATATTCAAACTCAAACAAAGTAATCCTCGCCCCGTATTCACTCAACTACTCAACATATTCAAAACTCAAACAAAGTAAACCTGGCCACGTATTCACAAAATTACTCAACCTATTCAAAATTTTGACTCTTTGCTTCATATAGTACTTATTTTATTTCCATGAAGTTACTGTCTATATTTTACAACATTATGCTGCAAAAAAAAAACGCAACTTTCAAATCTCTTTAATAGAAATCATTTTTTTCTTCTTCTTCACTGGTAATAATAAATTGAGTTCAAGTTTGCACTCAAGTCGAGGACTTTCATGAATTCCGGGCGTGGTTTTTAAATTTTGAAATAAGAATGTTTACATCGAAAATAAATTTCCAATCTTCACCAAGCTTCCCTTCAAGGCATAAATGTGTGCGTGTGTATGTGTTTAACGGGGAATGGATATCACAGGGGGTGACATTATATGGTATTTTAATTAGTATATAAAAACAAGACCTTAACATTTCTATCATGTTATCATTGAAAACGAAACGTCAAATGTGATTGTTGCTGAACTCAACCTTGGATGCCATGTTCATAAATAGGGTAGACACCTTTTAATTCAGGCTTTATACGACCATGTGTTTAGCGAGTGAATGTATATGTACACATAATTTTATAGAATGGTACGTTCACAAATGCTTTAAAAAAAATCATTAAAGTGTTTTGAAATGTAGCATTTTGATATTTTGATACTGTAAATCGTCATATTTTAGCGTTATTAAAAGTGTGCGAATCCTTGATTTTTGAATGCTAGGTTTTATCTTACCTAATGAAAAGCGATTGACTTGCATACAACGCTCAGTCAACACAGACGAAATAAAGCATGGTGGTTTCAGTCCAAAAACAGGTATTTTGAAACCGCACATAACATGAATCGCTGCGAACAACAAGGGATGTTAGAGTAAAATCGTGGACAATACATAAATTAGAAAATTTGTTCATATTATCACATAGTTGGAACACTTTACATACACTACTGTATACCTCCAAATCAAATCATGCAGATATCTGGCCATAGAACATTCAGTCTATCAATACCTACAGCCAGTTAAGTACAATCCAACACAAGCAACTCTCTTCCGTTCTCTCTTCCATAATCAGTAACACATCCTGCAAAACTTCTACACCAAGTGGTCACTCCTTAGCGCTAGTATCTACAAACTGGAAAACTGCTGCTGCACCAACTGTAAATTCAATATTGCAACTCCTACCAATGCTCATGGAGGAATATGCGTATTTATTTGGTGGCAATGTACACAGCCGTCACATTGAGATATATGTACACGGTCTAGAAGCCCTGCCGTTGATCTGACATACTGAAATAAGTTACATTCCAGGAATATCCCACGGAAGTGTTGAAGATTATAATGACCTTTTATTGATAGTTCTTTAATGAATATTAAACTAAGTGTCTTTCTCTAAGTATTGTTTTGAACAATCGCTATTTATAAATGTTATTTGATATGTTAATGTCAACGCGCGCCTTGGACTATTGATTTTTCGCACAATAATTTGTATGTACAAAGTCTGAGGAAGCAGTAAATGTTGTTGACAATGATTTGTTCTTAAAATACCAACCCTGTGGTAAACTGAATCTCAAACGAATAATGATTTCATACTGAATTTATGAAACTCGTTATATAAATTAAATATTAAATCACTACTCATTTGAGATCCTTTTTATAATTACCCTTCTCTCGTTGGTATTACACCCTAAAAAAAACATGACGCTTATTAAAAGGTAGCTCCTAATATCTAATACCGATTACACGCTTTCAGAACTGTTCTACCATTTAAACGATGGCATTTCTATCAACACATATATATTTTCATCGCATAATTGTAACAAGCATCAAATTTAGCAAAAGTACGCTTGCTCTCTTAATTTACTAATGTGTATTGCTGACTAAAAGTTGCAATTTACAGTACATTAAGATAGCTAATTTTTGCTAATTTTTGAAAACTTTTTTTATTAATATCCATCATTAAAGTTGGTCTCATTAGTAATATAGAAAGTGGTGTGTCATAACTCAGTCATCCAATTTAAAGCGGTTTAGCCACTTTCTTTTTTTTTAAAGCTGGTTCACCAAGATGTGACCCTCCATCATGTTTTGTTTCTTGGAAAAAGGTTGGTCCACCAACTTTTGACCCTCCACCACTTGTATTTTTTTTGAAAAAAAAAGGCTGGCTCACAATCCTAACTCAACCAACCACTTCAAACTCACCAACATGTTTTTTTTTTTTTTTTTTTGTTTTTTTTTTTTTTTTAACTTCCCATGTAGGGTTATGAATATTACATTTAGCATTGTTCTAAATAGCTTTTGCTCGCATACATCTTTATTTTTTTTCAAACTAGAAAGAATGGCACACCAACATTTTTTTTAAACGATAAAAATTGGGTCACCTGGTTCAGAGCATTCACCGTTTTTATTTTGGAAAAAGCTAACTCAAGTGTACACGTGATTCTCGAACTTTCTTTTTTCCGCGACCTTCTAGAGTTTGCACACGGCGTACAATCTTCAAGCTCATTTTAGATTATCCATATAAATAGTATTTCGCCAATGTCTTGACAGTTTAAACAGAAAATCTGAGTTTGACCAAATTCGTTTGAACTGACAAAAATTATTTGCATTGATGTGTGACAGATTTCCAAGGATTGAATTCTAGTAAGGAAAAACTAAATTGACGCTGCCGTTCTTATCTGCAATGCAATCTATTAAATCACAAAACGGATAAGCGAACAAGTTCTAGACAATAAGTTCTTAAGTAACGGACTGTGTCAGCATTCGTAATATCAAACACATTGATGGCTGATAATTTAATTCAGATGCATTAAAGCCGGCAGATAAACCTCGAAGTAGTCATGTAAGCTAGTTGGTATTACAAGCTCAATCTCTAAAATGTACCCAATGTCATTGTCATCCAGTATATGTTGGAGATTTTCTTCTATCCATTTAGTTCATTAATCAATTGTTCATCTAAATTTTTTAACAGTCAAATGTTGGCACATGATGAAAAATGTATTCGACTCATGATATTCGTCGTCATTTATAATTTGTCCATCATCATCCGCATAATATCCTTGAGTATCTTCAGCATATCAATGTGACATCGTATAAATTCCTCCCTGTATTCCACTTACAGTCAACAAAATTATATCATAATCTGTTAACAGCTTATGTTCAACACCAGTGAGCTTTAAATTCACATCATGAGACAAACCGGGTGAGCTGAAGAAAACATGAGCTGCGTCAAGTTTGTCAGATATGTCACACAGTATCAATGTAACGTTTTGTACGTAATAATCCTGAAGATCACCTAACGTGTTAAGTTTGAAGTATCCTATGACATCCTGTACATATTGATAGTCCTATGACATCCTGTACATATTGATATTCCTATGACATCCTGTACTTATTGATAGTCCTATGACATCCTGTACTTATTGATAGTCCTATGACATCCTGTACATATTGATAGTCCTATGACATCCTGTACTTATTGATAGTCCTATGACATCCTGTACTTATTGATAGTCCTATGACATCCTGTACTTATTGATAGTCCTATGACATCCTGTACTTATTGATAGTCCTATGACATCCTGTACTTATTGATAGTCCTATGACATCCTGTACTTACTGATAGTCCTATGACATCCTGTACATATTGATAGTACTATGACATCCTGTACTTATTGATAGTCCTGTCCTACGACATCCTGTACATATTGATAGTCCTATGACATCCTGTACATATTGATAGTCCTATGACATCCTGTACTTATTGATAGTCCTATGACATCCTGTACATATTGATAGTCCTATGACATCCTGTACTTATTGATAGTCCTATGACATCCTGTACATATTGATAGTCCTATGACATCCTGTACTTGTTGATAGTCTTATGACATCCTGTACATATTGATAGTCCTATGACATCCTGTGCATATTGATAGTCCTATGACATCCTGTACTTATTGATAGTCCTATGACATCCTGTACTTATTAACATAATCCGCACGAACCTAATAATGTAACCCAAATATGAATACAAATAAATAAATACACAGTGCAATGATAAAGGCTAATGATTCACGGTAATCTCAGACGACGAAAAGAATAATGTGTTTTACTCAGATAGCAAAAATGATGTATTTTACTCATATAGCAAAAATGTATACCCTCAAATAATGAAACATGAGGCACTTTATTCAAATAATAAAATGTGGTGCAAACAAATGGGATAGATATCATGCAAAATATCTTTACACTCCCAAACCACTGGGTATCACAAAAACCCAAAATTAGCCCACGGCTAAAAGATTACATATATGAAGTGACTCAAAACCGCTCCGTCACTAGCATACGTGGCTGCCAGTCGCACTGGTCAATCAAGCGATCCACGCCCACCAATGGGTCAGCAACGCCCGATCACCTGGTATTCAAGCAACACACTATTTATTCAGCTCTACGGCTGCTATGGTTAGCTTTACAGCTGCTATAGTCAACTTCTATTGTCCCCTCTATAGCTGGGACCTCGTCGACTCTGATCAGCTGAAAATAAATCTAACACCGTGTAGTATGATTGACACGGGCATATACGATAACAAGTAATGACGTTATATACGGTAAGTTATACAAATTACATTATCGGCACAACATTACAAAGCAATAAACAAGTTCAGAAGTGAACCTACACGTGTCCGATAAGAATCTTATGGTACTAAACGTTTCCTAAAAATGCCAATTTATATTGCTAATATAAAGCTCTTATTAAGAACAAACAAGAATAGAAAATATTTGCATTGTACTACGCAAGTCGAAGCTACATAAAAAATATACACCATAAATTAATAAATAATTTACGTACCTGTACACTTGAAGACGTGCAAATCCTTAAGTAGACTGCTCACTGACAAGACGTTCCGTAATGTAGAGATTTAGTCTTACGGTGAGGCATTTATACACAGACGATGCAGCTCTACATCGTCCGTACGCTTGATGCATTCGGTTTTTCCCATCGAAAGCACTTCGCACGTGCGGCATGGGGTGAACCGAACTCACTGCTTCGAAATATTGTAAAATATACATAATTCAATCTCGGGTATCGTTGTTACACTGAAAAACGAAACCCGAGTACATGGATTTAATAAAAGGGATTTATACAATTCCGTGACAATACCTCCCCCCTTAAAAAAAAGTGGTAACACTTTTAAATAAATCACGGAATGTGAACATAAACAATTATTAAAACATTCAACTTTTAATACTGAACGAAAATGATCTGCTAATTACACCCTACTTAAAAAATCAGCACCTACATTTTCCGACCTTCGAATCGCCTCGATTCGGAAAGTATACGGTTGCAAAGACAACGCCCAACGCATCAATCTTGCGTTGGCGACCTTTGCTTTATTCAAGTATAAGAGCGGCTGATGGTCCGTTTGTAAGGTAAATTCTCTCCCGAAAAGATATCTATGGAATTTTCCTATTCCCCATACTAAGGCTAGGCACTCCTTTTCAATCACGGAGTAGTTTTGCTCCCTAGAGAGCAATTTCCTGCTTGAATAAGCGATGGGCAATTTCATCCCCTCTTGCTCCTGTAGCAAAACAGCCCCAAGTCCCGTATCGGACGCATCAGTCCTTAGCACAAAAGCTTTGTTCAATTCTGGCACCTTTAAGATTGGTGCACTTATCAGTTTCTGTTTTAAAGCGTTAAACGCATTTTCCTGGCACACACCCCAGGAAACTTTATTTGGTTGCCCTTTCCTAGTCAAGTCTGTTAATGGGCTGGCAATAGCAGAAAAATTGGGGACAAATTTCCTGTAAAACCCAATCAAACCTATGAAAGATCTTACTTGTTTCTTGGTCCCTGGTCTAGGTGCATCTCTGACTGCTCCTATTTTCTCTGGGTGGGGTTTCAACTGGCCTAGTCCACTTACAAGATGGCCCAAACATTCTAGGTCAAAATATCCTATGCTACATTTGGTGGGCCTTGCTGTAAAATTAGCAGTGTGAAGTCTATCGAACAGATCCCTCAATACTCTAACATGTTCATCCCAGGTATATGTATAAACGAAGATATCATCTATAAAACTGTCGACGTTTTTCATACCGTTTAACAATTTGCTCATGAGACGAACGCACGACGTACCGGCGTTGACTAAACCGAAAGGCATGACTTTAAATTGATAAAGACCTCTGGAAGTCGCGAATGCCGTTAACTCGCGGGCATTATCAGCGACTGGTACCTGCCAATATCCCTTGGTAAGGTCTAACTTGGAAAAGTATTTATGACCTGCCAACTTTGAAAATAAATTGTCTCGCATTGGTTCTGCATCGAACACGGTGATTTTATTCAGTTGCCGAAAGTCAATGCAAAAACGGTTTGTCCCGTCTTTCTTCCTGACCTAACGGTACTCTAGTTATCCTTCCCTTAGAGACCGTCTTCTGGCAAACATCGCACGAACGACAAAACCGCCTTACATCGCTATTGACACCGGGCCAATAGAATTCTCGTAATACCCTATCAGCTGTTTTCTTCTTACCTAAATGACCCGCCATACTCGATTCGTGAGCGACCTTGAGTACATGCGAACTGAATTCCTGGGGAACAACTAGTTGCAAGAACTTCCTATCGTCAGGTGTAGTATATTCCCTGTACATTAGACCCTTTCGAAGTATAAATTTAGAGGACCCCCCGTTCTTACACTTCCTCACAGTACCCGACAACACTTTATCTGCGGTTACGCGTAGAGACGAGTCGCGTTCTTGCGCGTTCAAAAATTCTTCACGGGGGATATCAGTAATTGTTTCCGGTACCTTTAATTTACGTAGGGGTTCGTTATCCTCCTTTACCTGAGCTCTAGTTTGCACTGCTTGGATGATCGGGAATCGGAAGTCTGACATGGTTGGGAGTCTAGATCCCTGTACATTGCCAATCGTAAGTTCATAAATCGGGTTGGCTATGCACAACGCTTCAACGGTTCCGGTCAGAAAAGGTGTTTCGATACCTATCCTTGTGACAGGAACGTGGTCGATTGTTTGGTCCAGTAGCATACAAGGCGATTTGAAATCAAGCAATTGGTCATCGCGAACGAGGCTCCGTTTCACGACTACAGTAGTGCACCCTGTGTCTCGTAACACGGTCACCTTTTTTCCGTTGACAGTGCCATTCGCTATCGGTACCCTTGCCTCGGAGGAAATACACGTGCCGATCGATTGTATAGCGTCGCGACCGATCACTGCACGCACCACTGGCTCGTGTACAGCTTCCCGGTTAGCCCGCTGGGAAACATCGAGTTTTCCATCTACCGACCGTCTGCCTTCAATGGCCACCGCGACTCTCTGGACTGATCCCTTCCGTTTAAGACAATTGGGGGGAGATATGACCCCACCCCTTGCAAGTGAAACATTGCTTGTCCTTATGCCTCCCCTGGTTATCCCTGACAGGTTTTTCAGGTTCCCTGGGTTTTGGTCTTCGACCTGATTCCCACCTTTGCTGTCTCGCGAGATGACTTTCTGCGAACCTCCCCGAGCTTCAGCGAATAAATCCGCCTGTGTGGCCATGTCATATATATTCGAGAAGGACTTTTCCCTCAGGAATAAATACAACTCCTTGCCACAAGTTGTCAGTAGCTGGTCCCGAAGCAAGAAATCGATAAGACCCTCAAATGACTTCACGACTTTACCACATTCCACACATCGCTGCAAGTAATTGCACGTCCTACTGACGAACTGGGTGAATGTCTCGCCTCTCTCGGATTTGCTATACTTAAACTTCTTGCGAAATACTTGCTCGGTAAGCTCGTATTCCCTCAGAAGTGCTTCTTTCAACGCGAGGTAATTTAGCGAATTGAGCGCGGGTAAACGAGAATACACGTCTAACGCTTTACCCTTAAGCAACGCGTTAAGATGGAGCGACCAATCGTCTTTTTTCCATTTTTGTACAGCGGCGTACCTTTCAAACCTGTTTAGATAACTATCCATGTTATCTTTATCGTCTTCAAATGGGGGTAATTTTGGAACTCTCAGTTTAGAATCCTGTTCCCCCTCCCTTTTGGTTTTCAATATCTCAGAATTTCTCTGATACTCTCTCTCTCTCCTTATTTCAATCTTCTATCTCCAAAACTTCTAACCTCACTCGCTTTTCCCCTTCTAATTTCCTATCCTCTATTTCTTTAAGCATTTCTACCTTCTCCCTTTCTGCTTCCTTTTCCCATCCTATCCTTTCCCTTTCAGCCTGTTTTTCTAACTCTATCTTCTCCTTCTCTGCTTGCTTTTCTAATTCTATCTTCTTTTCCTCAAATAGCATTTTCTCCCTTTCAAATTCCCTTCTTTCCCTCTCATCTTGCTTCGCCAGTTTTAACTTTTCCCTTTCTACCTCTCTCTCCTTTAACCTCTGATCCCTTTCCCTATCCTGTTCTTCACGAACAAAAGTTCTAAGAGACTCCCCTTCGTAGCCAAACTGTTTCCCCAGTTCCACAAGTTCTTTCATTGACGACATTTCAAAAATCTGATATGACCAACCTAAAGTGCACTATTACGCAAATAAAATGCGTAATTGCTATGATTTCAACAAACACACCGTATTTTCCTTATCAGAAGGCAACAAAAACATGAAATGTGTACCCCCCAAAAAAACCTTAATAGAGTAATGTTATATGGCTACTTAACCTCACTGTCTTGTCAGGAACGTCTGAAACACACATAAGATCATACAAGAATAATGAAACAACAATTTTAGTGTTCCGTTAAATCCGAGATCCCACTTCTGACACCATTGTTTATGCATCCCGTGTACCGAATTTAGGTACGCGCAGAAGCCAAATGAGATAGGTTTGGATAGGTTTTTAGTGTTTTCAATTATATTCTCTATATGTTTAACCAACACACATTCAAAGTGGCAGTGAATGACGAATGGAAACTTTAGTTGCTATTGATAGTCTTTAATTTTAAGACAGAACCCATTTGAAGCATTATGTCTATTGTGTTACCTACATTGAAGCATAGGGTTATGATCCTTCCTCCAAATACTAAAAATTAAAGCAATACTTACAACGGAGATCGATATCTATGTACCTGACTAGACACCAATTTCCTGATGTCTTTTATTCCAACTTACCTTCCTGCCTCTTCGCCGAAACCTATTACCATGTCAACGTGACTCATTCTCATTTTTGATCACTCAACCTGCCTAATGTATCGGTCCTCTACTTTCTCATACGCATTCATGGATATACAGAATTCATTTTCAAATTTTTTAATATCCTCAATGTTCATTGGACATCTGTCAAACAAATTCATGTATCTGTATAATTTAATTTGTTGGCCATTAATGATCTGTGTCAATCTTATTTAATATCAACCCAATTGAATATAGCAAGAACTTTTATCACCATTTTTAAGACTGATATTTTTAACCTTGTGGGATACATATATGTATGCTCTTCCCTTGAGAGGTTGGTATTTATCGATGTTCATAATTAGATATTCGATCCTGTCTAATACACATTTTCTGCTGTCCGTGATGTTTGGTCAAATTGCGCATGAAGTTCGACCGATAGAGTGTAAATGACAAAATTCATATGTAGTTTGTTTCTAACGCTTTAAAAAGAGTAGGATACAGAATTGACTTCGGTTTCTAACGTTGGATATCCTCATATAATGAAAGCTAACTTCTCAGTCAAACAGTAGTAGCTGAATGAATACCGAATCAAATGAATTGAGTTTCCTCTTAACAACATTCTTCATGTGCGATTCAACCACTTAGAGGTCGTGGTCATTAACCCCGGAAAATTTATATTCGTTTGTTATATTATCCAATGATTATTTTGTTTCAAATGAAATCGGATGTTGTCTAATTAGTTGCCTAAGTCGTTACCTAAGAAGCTTTTGCTTTTGTGTTTTCTATAGGCTCTGCCTTTCCTGTTCATTCCTTCAACGTTGAAAGTTATCTAGCCTTCGTTATCTTTGTTGCAAGGATCTAATACTAATATACACTTTAGATGAAGATGTTGAAGAAATTATTCTCTGAACTGGCAAGGCCGATGAGCTTTGTTTCCTTGTTATTATTTTCATTCGTCAGATTTTGTAATCTGTTGGTCCAAAGGTTTGTGTTTGAGTTTTCTAGTTGTTGTCTTAATTTTTTGAGTTAATTATTGTCTCGTCGTCTTTAGAATTACCCTTGTCGCCGTTGTATTTGATATTTGGTTCTGCAGAGTCTATTACGGCGTTTTTCTCTTACAGACATGTAACTTTTAGTTACCTTTGAAGTCGACTAATTTTCAACTTTATTAACCATATATGTTAAATCGTCCGATTATATTCTCCAAATTGTTTCAGTTTAGTTATGTTTGTGGTCAAAACACTTTCAATCACGTTGAACTTTTTCAAACATTCTTTTAAAATGCAGTCTTGATTTAATATTATAATTTCGTTGAATGAACTTGTAATTTCTTTCAGTACTTGCATTCTTCCAAGTTGTTATCTTTTGGTGGTCTTACCCGTGTTTCCCATTCAGCTTTTTGTTTATTTGCACATCTTGTGCACCTCATCCATCTATAATGCCTCTCCTCTAATTTGTATGGAAATGTATATTCATTGCACATTCTACAATCTAATTTTATCTTTTTACACAAGTGTTTGTAATCGCCATGTTCAACAACATATTATATTTGCAACAACAACCATTTTCACAGTTTCTTGTATATTCAACAACAAAGAAATAAATGTGACTACCTAAACGTTCTGTAAGGACTACATGAAAGTGACTGTCAGCGCATATTAGTGACCACTAGTGACTTCTACTGACGTTGGTTAGTGCCTATAAGTGACCTTAGTGAGAAATAGTGACCACGGAAATTACTAACAGTGATTTAATTTGGCCTTAAATAAATAGGAAGTTTGCCCAAACAATGCCCTTATTGCCCACACTCGTTAAGGGACATGTGGAATCTTTCTCAACATATTAAAAGCAAAAACATTCTAACGAGATGGATGAACTAAACACTCCAGCATGAAAGACTATGTCTGCAGTAGATGAAAGACAAAAAGATAAAATGCAACAATTGGAGTTGAAAAATGTTGTAGAGGAAATTTTCGCTAAAGCCGATAAGAAAATTACAACTAAAGAGGTCTACAATTTAGTATCAAGCAAATTGAAACTTACAAGAGAATAAATAGACATTGTGTTTAGCAAGCTAAAAGAAATAGACGACAATTTAAAATATATTTATTGTGTTTCAAGATGTACAGCAAAAGTAAATAGAAGAAGTCATTTAACAAATCTGTATAGACAACTAACAAATCGAAAATGAAGAGAGAAAGGAAACTGGATTTGTTTGGAACACTTAACATGTCAAAATTCTATCTTGCTTATTAAAATATCATTTACAAACTTGAGACATTATTTAATTCAGTACAGCATTACGTTGAATAAAGTACAGAACATGAAAGAACAATGGCGGGGCATAGCAGACCATCTAAACTTGTGTCATGTATACATATAGTTTACAGAATAAAGTTGAAACCTGTACATATCACGATGGCGACGTCTGTGCATGGTTTTTCAAATACACACGGAAAAGGAGTGCACGGCACAATGTTTGTGCGTACAAGGTGTAATAATTATATTCATGAAATATTGTTGGTGTACCTAAACACAACTAATGAAACTTTAAACGAGCATTATACTATTAGCACATATATATAACATGTTTGCCCAATATAAATTGACATCTAAATGTGATGGAGAAACAATATCATCAGCATGATTTACTGAACAACATAAGAGACATAATTAATTGTTAGGTACAGCATGGTGCTTGAAAAAGTATTTAATTACTAGATAGGTCCGCCATCTCGCCATCTAAAGTATGTATTCAAGATATTCAAAAATTGCTTCTGCCAGTGATGATGTCAGGCATAACTATAAACTGTTTGATTAAACGCAGTTTAAATCTGGTGGAGTAGTTCCGTAGGAAGATATTATTGTTCTTCCTAATGATTTTTTGTGTATGTAAGCTTATTTACAATATATGCGACGTTTGATGCCTTGCAAGCTCATTACGTACTGAATTTCATGTTGCAATCTATATATGAATGAATTTAACTCTCTAACAGATTTTATTACGTAGGATGTAGCTATAATCCCACCTGAAGCAATTCTGATTTTGTCCAAATTACTGTAAACGATGCATATCTATTTATGAAGACCTTGTGATAATATTATTGATGATTTATTTATTTTTGATACATTTATAAATATATTTTTGTACAAGTTTAAAATATTTTATTACACTATTTTACATGTTACTTTTCAAAATATTTTTAAAAAATCTAGAAGACATAAGGATTACATTATTTGACCACAACGTTGTTGTGAAGGCAAATAAGTCGGTTAACACAATAACAAAGCGAAAAGAGCCAATTAACAAGTGACGGCATAATAGTTGATTTGATACGCAAGAGGCTACAAAGACAAAACAGATAATTATTAAACAGATGACAAAATGTCTACGTGTTTAACACTATATTTCACTCCATAAATTTGTGGCACATCATGCATGTCTTGGACATTTAGCTCAGTCATTTAGGTTGTTTAGATTGTGTCTAGAATAGACAGTGGAAGTTTATTGCACACTGCAGTTTTGTTTTGTTAAAAATATATTTGAATATGTAGAAAAGATGTGAGAAATTTCTGAAATTAAAAAATAGAAAATATCCTAGTGTTCCAGAACTCCAATGGTCTACATAAATTTCCAGGCAATCCAATATCACTTAAACATGTATATGTTCGTGTGCATTATCTTGCACTCCTCTTAGTTAAAAATCTAACCTCAAGTAATTGTCATTATATAGAAACATTTTTGGAAAAGTACCCCATCATCAGTCATCCATAATAAAATAGCTAAATAAGGATCTAAAACTGTATTGATTCCACTTAGCAAATACACAAAGAAACGTGTATGTTAGTGAGTAAATTTGATTCAGTATGACATAGTTATTGAGATTGTAACGGCTTTCCTCAACAGAGCCACTTTATCATCTTTTTCACGTGATTGTTATTACGATTATTAAAATTATATAACCATTTGTCTTTTTCATTATTTAATAATAGACTGAAGTCGCAACATCGTCATTTTACGTTCTGTCTCCCCTTGTTCAAAGCACTACAGTACCATACTCCTTACAGTGGGATACCTCTCTTTGGTAGGATAATATAATTGCCACAATGCTGTAAATTTCGTGGTAAAATGACATAGGGAAAATAACTTTATGACACTTAACTTAGAGTGTATTTAATGTTATATTCGCTCTTATTCGTCTCTGGAGCAGAATCCTAAGATTTTGTAGAACATGTCAGAGAAGAAAAACCTTCTACGATATTTTACTTTCAATGATGAAACATAAGGCCGATGATACTATAACGTAGCAAGTGAGCAGACGTCATAATATACCAAGTTCAAAATATGAATAGGGAACAATAGTTGGAATCAGTCAAGATTCTAGTGTACCAAACTGCGGAGATAAATGAAGGCTTCAGGTGACGAAGAAGTTAAAACATCGAAACGGCAGTGATATATTGCAAGTAGTTATAGAGCAATAGAGAGCAACGTATTTTTACAAGCCTGTTTTTCTCATGCAATTATCGAAAAAAATTTAAAAAGAGGTATTTATTGTATTTCAACAGATGAATACTTCCTTGTCTTTCAACAGATGAATACTTCCTTGTCTTTCAACAGATGAATACTTCCTTGTATTTCAACAGATGAATACTTCCTTGTCTTTCAACAGATGAATACTTCCTTGTCCATGTCACAACGTTTTCAAAGTACATTAAAAACTAGTAGTTATCTATCAAAATAGATGTTCATTATCAAGCTAATGTTTCCATATTAAATAATAAAGCAATAATGCAATGTTTTATCTTACAGAACCAACGATTGAAAATTTCAGTGTTTAAGAGGCAGAAGTTAGCATGTCCATTTTATTAAGAGAGCATCTTATTGTGGCAGCTATCGACTTTGGGACGACCTACTCTGGTTATGCTTTCTCCTTCCTCGATGATTACAGAAAAGATCCATGCAAAATTTCTACCAACACGTGGAACGCGGGATCTCGTGGATTATTGTCACTCAAAGCCCCAACATGTGCCCTTTTCGAACCGAATACGAGGTTCCATTCATTTGGCTACGAGGCTGAGGATATGTATGCACAGTTAGCTGAAAATGGCGAAGCAAATGACTGGTGTTTCTTCCGCAGGTTCAAGATGGAGCTTTATAATAAAATGGTATGCCTCCAGTACTAATAGTTGGGTAATGTAATATTAATAGTCGGGTAATGTAATATTAATAGTTGGGTAATGTAATATTAATAGTCGGGTAATGTAATATTAATAGTCGGGTAATGTAATATTAATAGTCGGGTAATGTAATATTAATAGTTGGGTAATGTAATATTAATAGTCGGGTAATGTAATATTAATAGTCGGGTAATGTAATATTAATAGTTGGGTAATGTAATATTGATAGTCGGGTAATGTAATATTAATAATTTCTTCCCTACAAGTATCTAATATTTTCTTAAATTACCGGCTATTATTTCATCATTACTCTGAAGGACGAAAGCTTCTGACATAAGAATTCAAACCATCACAAGAATGTCATCTGTAATGTAGCCAACAATGAACATAAAGCATGATGGAAAAACAACCAGTACAAACCTTTTAAAGTAAGGGTTCCACGGAAGGCGGTGTCTCGCCTTTTCCTGAGTCATAGGTTGCAAAAAACATTTTAACAGTGTGTCGACGCAGATGGACGACGACAATTAACGACTTCATGCTTGTAATATCGCGCACTTTTTCGCCGAAAAATGTGAGAGAAAAAAGAGGCCAAAACAATTTTTTAATATCACAATAAATAGAATGCCGACAGGAATGTATGTACACATTAGGCAAAAATAACATATGTACCTTTAAAAGCTGCGAAAAAGAAACAAAATATCCCCAATCAAATATCCAGCAGCGCAAAGATTGGTGTACTAAGGGTCCACAAGGAATTCAAACAGATTATAAGAATCCAGTGTTGCTAGTTATTTATCTATTAATGCGTTTTTAATAGTCCTAATGAGCTGACCGGGTCAACATCTCAGAATGCCGATAAAAACATATGGATAGTCTGTCAAACTAACAATAAAATGGACCTTATTTATTCGTTTCCTGGAAGAGACTGTCAAGACATTGCTTGCAACAGATAAGAACAGGAATTTAAAAATTCTTTGTAAAACATGTGTGAAGTACTCTTTTACAGAAAAACAAATGGTAGGGCAACAATTTGCATCGTAGTATCCAAGCAATATATTGCTAAGGGAACTCCGAATGACATATCGTCCAGCCGAAGTTCGAGTAATCAAATAGCAATATCGTGTACCGAATATAAGACACTAAATCTCTCCATATATATATATATATATATATATATATATATATATATATATATATATATATATATATATATATATATATATATATATATATATGCTCGTTGCCTTTCAGATCGTAAATAGAGATTTTGAATTGGAATCGTGTGGTGGAAAGAAACTGCCTGCCATGACTGTATTTTCCTCGTGCATCAAGTATCTGGTCGACCATTTGTTCAAGACCTGTGAGGATCGGATCATGGGAATACAGCGGACAGATATACGATGGGTTTTGACAGTTCCCGCCATCTGGAATGACCCTGCAAAGCAGTTCATGAGAGAGGCGGCCGAAAAGGTTTTAGAAAATGTTAATTAAATGTCTTTCCTTTGCGAATAATGCAGAATATATTCTCCGTCTCACGTTTATTAAGTTATATAAATTATGTTAGCATTTAGAGGTACAGTGCTTAAACATTAAATGATATGTAAGGACCTACCAATAAAATATCTTAATGAAGAGTATACATTGATTTTGTGTAGTTCGTAAGATATATTAAGTGTAAAATTGTGTGCATGTGATTTTTTTCAACAGGCGGGAATTCCACGGGATCAGCTCCTTGTTGCTTTAGAACCCGAGGCAGCATCCATCTTTTGCGGTCATCTACCTGTTGAGCGGTTCTCTGGAGTTGTTGGTAGTTTTAAGCCCTTCCAACCGGGATCAAAATATCTGGTTTTGGATGCTGGTGGTATGTTAGACTTATAAAACTTCAATCAGAGGACAGCTTGTTTTAAATGTGAAGAAGCTATTACCTTTTCTGACTGAGCGTAGCAGAGATTGCCATTGTCAAACAAAAATTGGCAATTCCAGGACACCGTCGTGGCACACCTGTTGAGTGTAGAGCGTTTTAGACAGATTTGGTGGTTCTCGGTGCCCGAGGCTGATTAGACAAATTGATTAATGTGTTAAAGAGGTATAATCTGAACTTTACAATTTTGTGCAAGTGATGCTTAAAATCATGTTCTTATTCTTTGATATTTTTTGGCTGAGTATGTGCCAAATATATGAGAATTTCCGAGCAGGAAAACAAAACCAAGGTGATTTCAAGTCCTTTTCTAAGTACTAATTTGCATCCATTCCTTTATCAATCACTTCCCATAAAAGTGCTACATGAACCAATAAACACCACGTAGACTATCTGAGCAGTCGTTACTGCACATTATAAATTGCATCAACTGAATTCTAGATAGTGACATTTCACAGGAATATCGTATTATACAAATATAAATGCTATAGGACATGTTTCTATATTGATGCCTGAGATGAATTTAGTTTGCAATGAATCCACTCCTCTTGCTTTGTCTCTTGTAATTTCAAAATACTTTTGAATAAGGTCAAACTTTTTACCATAGTTCTGCCGTTCGTTTAGAATATTCCCGTCCTTGGGCCGCGTGGTTCAATGTTCACGAAGTTGGATTCGTGACCTCGTGACCAGAAGGATGCGGGTTCGATACCCATCATACGATCAGCCCGGTTCGGCGACCGTAGCATGTCCTTTAGCAAGGTAAATTACTCGGCTAGCCACGGCACGATATAACTTTTAAAGGCTTGCTATCCAGTCAAACCAGCCCGCCTCACCCCTCTCATAGAAAGAAAATACCCTTCGTAGGTCTGATCCACGTTAAACTGATTGTACAAGTAAGTTCTGTATATATATATTTGTGTGATAAAAAATATACTAAAATAAGAATTCTAGTTCAATTCTTGTATACCCGAGGCAAAAAGTGTCCAATTCACAACGCTTATATAGCACATAATGAACTGTCCAGAGACCAGAGTGTAGATAGTGTTACGACTCTATGGTCTAAGAAAAATGTACCAGAAAGAAAGTGAAACCAAACAAATCAAGTAAAAATCAACAGGCAATTTATATCTTGACAAAGTGAAAATTCAAAAGACACTTACAGTAATGTGAATTAAAATCCAAATAATCCAATAATCCTAAGTGTCATAATCACAAGTCCTAAATATAGAATGTTCCGAATGAATGACTCTATTCTTGAATGTGTTGATGTGCCAGTAGTCTTTAATGTCCTGATGTGCCAAAATGAAGTACTCCAGAATATCTTTGAATAAATTCACATAAATCCCAAAATCATCAGTTAATAATCCAAAATCCAAAAAGTCTGTTAGCACTTTTATAATCCACTGAATATTTTAAATAATTCCTCTCTCTGAACTGTAATGGCTCTTTAAAGACTGATGTTAAGGTCGAAAGTGAACAAGTATCCACTAAACATGGTATATATAAAGATAAGTCACATGACAGAATGTTCTAGAAAACTATATGGTGTATGTGATTTTTGATATAACCATAAAGGAATTTCTGGTTTTATCTGTAAACAAAATCAACCGTGACCTCAAATTGAATCAACAACTTGTTTACCAAAACCGTCCTGAACTCAAATACTAAGTAAACAACCTAATTCAAAGACAATAGTTAAACATGTCAACATTATACTTAACATTTGGGATTAAGCAAATATTAAAGTCAAGAAACATTTATAATTTCCTCGAATATTTATAATATTATATAAACATCATACATAACAGTAGTGTCCCGTGGACTTAAACTTTTATAGAAGGTATATAACTAAAAGTAGAAAATAGACCAAAGTTCGCTTTGATAAGCATTTAGCAGCGTGTTTAAAAAAATATATTCCCCACGTAGCGTACTCATTCTATCTGCAACACTTTGATCATATTTGACATGGAGAAAGCTGCATGTACTTTTCATCCGACACGTGGAACGGGTGAACGAAATAGCAGATAGAAATTAGGGGAAGGAACCCGGAAAAAGATGTGCATTTCGACCCAGTTAGTAACAGACGGTTTACCATTGTTACAATCTTCATTGCTCTTAAGTCATTTTAGGTACTGAAATTAATGTTTAAACACCAGGTTATACGACGAGTAAATAAAAGTCGAGCAAGAATTTCATCACGTGCCTCTTACATTCGGCATCGATCTTCTCTTTTGGAGAATTCCAACTATCCACTTAATCGCTTAAAATGTACTATATACTTTTCGTATTCTCTGCCTTGTCGCCATTATACTTTTTTTTCGCAGTGTATTTATCAGGCCTACCCATCGCTAACTCCTCATGTGTTTCGATATCGGAAACGTTGTATGCGCTAACGCGGACTGGTGTCCTAAGTAAAGTGGAGGAGCAAACGAATACTTTTCTAATACCCGTAATTTTTTTTTTTTAATATTCAGCCATTTTTTTCTCCGAAAACGTTAACTTGTGTTCTTTCTAAAGGCACTAGAAGCTAATATCTTGTAATCAGTAACTTAATGATGCAATTGAAAAAATATTTTTCTATTTTTCATGGTGTCGAGATTGGCAGCTCTTCGTTATTTAAAGATAACTTAAAATTATGCATTGATCACATGACTATTGTGTAATTTCTGTTAATATTCCAGCATAATCATTTGTTTCTTATAATTGTTATACATACTAGCACCTAACTACGCCACAAATGACGTTATCACGTCCTGAAAGGCAAAGGCGTAACGACTCAGGATCCTGCGTGTATTAGTCGTTTCATTACACTCTTATGCTGTTTCGTCAATTACAATCAGTATATTTTGTCATATGATCAATAGAATCAAAAATGTGTGCTCATTTCAAATGTAACATATGAATAATTTCAATACTTGGCTCGCGAGAGCTCGCAAATTTAATCTGAGAATTGTTTTCCGCTACCAAATGTCCACCTCATGGAAACACACGGTCTGCTTTATAGTGTGATTTTGTGAAGAAACAGTAAAACAGCCCGTACCTGCAATGGGAGGCGACTCTTAACGCAGTTTATATATTACTGTTAATTTAGGAAACAGACTAGTCTATTCGCGAACAGTAGCAGCTCTGTGAAGGTAGTGTTTGTTTTGCTTTATTCTGTTTTGTTTGTTTTGTTTTCTCTGTCGGCGCGGCAGAGACCAACATTCGGTACTTGTTAATTCGAATCATTAGTGTTTTAATATAGATAGAAATAGTAATAGAACGAAAAACGCATATTTTTATCGAATATTATTTTTTGTCGTGGTCAATCAGTATAGATTGAGATTTCTTAATCAAGTACGGTGTAGTTTTATATTTTTGTTCAAATGTTGTAAATATTTTCTCCAATATTAAACTTGTATTCACTAAATACTGTACCTAGAATCATCATATACTACTTATTAATATATTATCACTTATATGAGCTCGACTCATACGTTTGTTTGCACAACATCTTTTCCTACGGCGAGTTTAAGCTAGGAAGCAAAAGGGAGAAACTTTTCAGTAGTTGCTAATAAATGATGATTGATGTTTCTTTTATCGGTTTTAGGAGTTTTTCCCCCTTAAAACAAAATAAAGTCCCGCAATATCAGGAGATCAGTCGGAGTCCGGTAGTGCAACCCTTTAGATAGAGGGGTATTGTTTTTGAATAGAAAGGTATCTCATTCGCAATTTAAATAAAGACATAAATATCGTTTATAATTCTATTTTATTTTTGTAGGTGGAACAGTAGATATTACTGTACACGAAGTCCTGAATGATGACAGTTTGAGAGAGTTGTATAGGGCAAATGGTGGCGACTGGGGAGGTACGCAGGTGGACAAAGCCTTCACAGACTTTATGTTGGACATTGTTGGCAAAGACGTTCTGGAGCATGTAGACCAGGAAGACAAATCCGATCTTCTAGACTTGTATAGGGAATTTGAAGTGAAGAAACGAAGTTTCAAACATAACCAGGGAAACAAAGTAACAATAAAAGTTCCCATTGCTCTGAGTGAAGCATACCAACAAAAATACGGTCGAAAAATTCAAGATACAATCTCAAACATGTTGAAGTTGAAAGACAAAGTCAGCTGGATGGGCGATAAGCTTCGAGTTGACGCGAATATTGCAGCGACATTCTTTGAGATTTCATGCTGTGCCATAGTTAACCACCTGGAAAAACTGTTTGAGGACCCGCTTGTCCAAGATGTTTCCACGATATTAATGGTTGGAGGTTATTCCGAGTCGCCATTTCTACAGGAGGCGGTAAAAAGAAGGTTCAGGCAAAAGAGGATCATCATTCCATCTGAGGCCGGTACTGCGGTCCTTAATGGTGCCGTCATTTTTGGGCACGACCCCAAAAGGATCAAAGAAAGAATATGCAGATACACATATGGCACATGTATTTTAATACCATTTCTCAAAGGCGTTCATCCGGAATCAAACCTATATGTAAATGATGTGGGGGAAGAGTTATGCGATGGCATATTTCAAATATTTGCTGTGATCGGAGAACCAATCAGAACTGGGGAACCTCAATTTGAAACTACTCGTACACCGGCAGATGAAAGACAAGAAACTATGACTATATCGTTATACGTCTCAACAGACCCCGATCCACGCTACGTAAAAGACAGCTCGTGTTCCAAACTAGGCGAGTTACGAATTGAACTTGCGGAAAAGATTGGATTAGATCGTCTAGTTAAGTTGACAATTTCCATTAGTGGTACAGAGATTGAAGTAGAAATTGTAGAAGTGAATACTGGTAAACTTGCATCAGCAAAGTTTGATTTTCTTGGATAGATGTCATGGATGCGATGTAAAGCCCTCAACAATACATGATAGCCTAAGATCCTGACGTGTCTGGCCTAAAATTTTACACCATTCACTTAAGTGTTTACACTGAGTAACAGCATTTACTTTCTTGACAGGATCGTTTCTTAATACATGAATATTTCATAATTTAATGGTTCATATGTGTAGCTCGCAGATCAAAGAACATGTAACCATGTATCGGAGAGTCATCTCATATATCATCCAGAAACGGGGAACAAATGCAGAGCTTTGTATAAATATAATAACTTTTTGCCTGTTAGCGTCAGACATGCATAGAATACACTGCTTACAGAAAAGAGCCAGGTTGGTTTTATATGTCAAAGATGTGTTGACTTCTACGTAATATCTTTTCAAAATATTAGATGATGCCAATTATGGATTACATTATTTTTAGAAAAGCCTTGCTTACTTTCAAGGTTTTAAATAATTTATAGCCAAAGTTCTTTTTACTATTTTAAAATTTGCATTGGCACAAGCAGCACGCGGTCGATCGAAAACAATGATTTATATATACCAAAAGATCGGACAGAGTATTTTCGGAAATCTTTTGTTTACGGCAGTACATTTTTATGGAACAGTTTGGGGTATGATATTAAAAAAGCACATGATGTTTCATCCTTTTAGAAATTATTCCTCTACAACTCTTTTAATGAGTAATCCTGATTTTTTGACCGCATAACATTTGCACAAATTATATCTCTACAACTCTTTTAATGAGTAATCCTGATTTTTTTACCGGATAACATTTGCACACGGTAGCTATGATATATCTATGTGATAACGGTGGATTAACCTTGTATAATTTATATTAACCTCTGTTATATTTGAATTCTTGTATGCAGTAGATGTATATACTTTATTTATTATGTGTATTTGTTTTAGTTGCAGGTCCGTAATGAAAACTAGATGTAGCTTATTATTATTATTATTATTATTATTATTATTACTATTATTATTATTATTATTATTATTATTATTAAGAACAAACCAGAGTCTTCATTGGGGTTCGTTCAATTCAATCATTTTCGTTCAAAGTCATATATTATGAAGTTAAATAATTTACTTTCTGAAAGTACTGGATCGTGACCTGTCTAGAACATAGTCAGTGTATTTGCTTCAGTAAAAATATTTAGTGATGTCACTCACATTTAGGATTTAACAAGTCCAACACATTTCCTTTACAACAGATGGATCAAGTTTCTCTGACATTTTATATAATGGATTTTAAGATTGATATGTTTTAAAATGGCTCACTTTCAAGAGCAAGGCACATCTGGTGCTAAATAGCCGTACGGTAAAGTATTCACAATATCAACTAAACAATGTTTATCACCAGTACGTGATAGACACACTTTGTTCATTTGGATTGTGCACATGTCATGAGTGTACGATCTCAGCAATGTCACCTGTTAACAACTTTCATTGTGATTGAATCACTTTCAATTTTTCCATCTTCAGACTTTAGCGTAGCTGTAAGGGATCGTGAGCGATTTCCACTTCTAATAATGAGAAACTTGTCGCGGTAAGTTATTAACTCTAGCTTTATACCGGATAAAAAATGCATCCTGGGCTAAATCGGGTGCGCTATAAAAGTATGCATGACCTAGTTTTGAAATTTTATATGCAGGCATTTTGAATTTACTAGAAATGTTGCATAACATTGAACAGTGCAAAGTAAATTTGTTCCTTTTGGGGGTATTAATGAAATGAAAGGAAGTATTCGTATGGATTAACGTCTTTTCGAGAAAATGTAGGTCCAGCTGTTCAACGTGTTTTATTGGTTCAACGAAATTTATATTAACTAAATGTTCAGCTAACTGTTCAGAGGTTTGCCCCATGAATCAATAGCTGTCAACAAATCGAAACGTTCACCTAACAGTAATTTCTGTCCTCATTTTCAGGAACTTATCTACTATAAATTCTTAAGTGAATGAAATAACTCCTTCATCTATGTTAGGTATGATTTTCACATTATTATCGGGATCTTGTCTAACTAGCTCCTATATAAAGAGGTACGAATCATACCCCGGCCGGTTTCAATGAAAAGTGGGACGAAGTTTGCATATGGCTTAGGCTCCAATCGTTATAAGGAGCACCAAGATATTCACCAGTTAAATGATCATAGTCGCGAACGTTGTTTTCGGGGGAGTGGGTGGTCTCATAGACATAACATGTATCTGTTGAATCGAACTGTTTTTGTCTTGTTTTGTGAAGATTATCAATTTTATTTTTTTTCCAATTCATCATATACATGTCTTGCAATCATGTCTAGCAAGTTGTAAAACACCTGAATATAGTGAGTACCTATGTAAACAATTGAATCATAAGTCTTGTTAATTGATTTGAGATACATACAAAATTATGAATGTATGTATTTTTAAGTTTTCTTGTCCAGCTTTGTTGCGTTTCCAATTTCCACCTTTGCTGTATTTCCGACTTCTGACCTTGCTCAGTACCTTCAGATCATATTTCTTCTTCAGGTTTAAACAAATGCTCTATAAATATACAAAGGGACATCAAATAGGTGAGTTTTAAGAGAACTCTTGAATGAGATCACTGTGTCTTTGTGTCTAAGTTCAGAGGGCAATTCGTTTCACGTTGCTGGGTCCTGGTATGCAAAAGAACGTTTTCCGTATGACTTCATTTTGAAAGTGGGAATAATGAGAATACGAGTGTCGGAAGAGGATAGTAAGTATCTTGCTGGTGTGTACACATGGGTGAGGTGAGATAGGTATGTTGGACTGGAGCCAGTCAATGAAACGTAGCATAGAGAACAAATTTTGTGTTTGATTCTGGATCGAATGGGTAGCCAGTGTAGGGTACAGAGCAGGGGAGAGGTGTGCTCTTTTTGTGGTACTCTAAGAATGATCCGAGCAACTGTGTTTTGAACTTTTTGAAGTTTCTGGAGTAGATATTGAGATGAACCAGATAGAATTGAGTTACAATGGTCCAGTCTTGAAAGTACTAAGGAACACACAAGTGTTTTAGTGGCATCAACTGAAAGATAATTGTGAATGGAGCTGATGAGTCTCAGCTCAAGATATGCAGCCTTGCATATGTTCATGACATGCTGGTGCAATGAGAGAGTACTGTCTAGAGTAAAACCTAGGTTTCGTACTGACTGTGTGAATTTAATGTTGATGTTGCTGATATTTATTGTTGGAGGTAAAGGATGTGAATGAGAAAGTCTTTGTGTTGTAATCAGAATGGCTTCAGTTTTATCATCATTCATCTGCAGCTTGTTACATGTCATCCATGATTTCACATCGGAAATGCACCTCTCTACACCTTGGATGGTAGCATCAACTTCAGTTGGGTGGCTAGATTTGTATATTTGGGTGTCAGCGTACAATTAGTGAGACACTGGATGACGATCTATGACACTTGAGAGCGGCTGAGTGTGTAGAATGAAGAGAACAGGTCCAAGAACAGAACCCTGTGGAACACCAAAACATAGATCGACTGGGCTGGAGTGTTTTCTATTTGTGGACACAATTTGTGTCCTGTTGACCAAGTAGGACTTGAACCATAGTAAGGCTGTATAGTGAATGCCAAATACATGATGGAGACAGTGAAGTAATATATCATGGTCTATCGTGTCAAATGCTGCAGACAAGTCAAGGAGGGTGAGGACTGTAATCTTTCCACTATCCAAAGCAGAGAGAAGGTCGTTAACTACTTTCAGAAGGGTAGTTTCGATACTGTGGCGAGGGCGATATGCAGACTGTACATTGCTGAAAAGACTGTTTGAATTCAGATGAGATACAAGTTGGGATAGAACAACTTTTTCTAAGATTTTTGACATGAATGGGAGGTTAGAAACTGGGCGGTAGTTCTTTAAATCGTTATGGTCAAGTGTTGGTTTCTTCAGCAGAGGCTTTACAATGGCAGTTTTTTTTAAAAATGATGGGAATTCCCCGGATGAGAGAGAAGAATTAATAACATCAGTTAGTGAAGGCAATATTGGATCTAAGCACTCAAGCAGCAGTGATGTTGGAATCGGATCAAGTTCACATGACTTTGGGGCAGTCTTCATCATGATTTACGTACTAAATCCATAGAAGAGACAGGTTCAAATGCTGCTAACGGTTGCCGCTGAAATTCTGTATTGCAACTGTATGGCAACGACCAGTCAATTGAAATTGTGTTGTCAAGCTTATCTCTAATGGTTTTTACTTTGTCACGGAAGAAATTTGCAAACTGGTTCGGAAGGTCGACTGAAGAGAAGGTTGTTGGAAGTGGTGTACATTTGTTCCTTGACATTAGCTTGTTAGTAATCTCGAAGAGCTCTTTGCGGCTGGAACTTTCAGTAATCTTAGTACTGTAGTGGGCTGATTTCGCTGCATGGACTATGTTTGTAACATTCTTCTTAGCGGCTTAGTAGATTTGCTTGTGAATAGTGAGTCTGGTGGAAAGCCAAAGCCTCTCACCTTACGGCGGTCTCTTTTAGCAGTGCGAAGCTGGTCCCTAACACTGCTATAACACGGAGAACACTTTTTAATTTACACTCTGCACTTGGTTGCTGGCGCATGTTTGTCAAGCAATGAACGCAGGCAGTTATCAAGTTGTTCTGCTGTACGAGGTAACAATATATATATATATATATATATATATATATATATATATATATATGTATATATTCATTGTTCGATTCTTCATAAGCTGCATGCAAACAATGTCTGCTTGTCACTGGGCATCCACGTAATTTACGAAAACTCTTTTGCGCGGAATATTTTTCGCTTGCTTATGTATGTGTAGGTGGATTTTTAGTTAACCATTCATTCAATACGGTGTAGTTTATTCTCTTTTTGTCTAATTTAATTTCTTCCCACAAATGATTCATATTTGCATATGCATCTGTACTTAAGATCTCTTAAATAATGTCAATGTTTGTTCATTTCAATCTCAATACAGAAAACGTTCAAAGACTATTTCGTGACTGATAAATTGTCTTTAGTTCTTTTCTCGCCAAGCTAATAGGACAACTGTCTAAAGCAGGAAATGTCTTTTACTTTTCTTGTAAACATTTCATGTTTATGTAAAAAAAAATGGTGTGATTCCTATGATTGATTCTGTCACAGCTCCTTCATGCATTGAATGACCATGTCATGTATTTAATCGAACTTAATTTTATATAATTTATATCTCGTCTTATGTCGAATCATTATTAAGTGACCTTGTCAAGTTTACGAGATGTTAAGATGTACTCTAAATATAGACGAATACGAATTCTCTATATATTTCCCCTTCGTATTGTACTGTTTTCAGGCGTCTTACTTTAAAAGTTGTTGCTGCTTATTTAAATGTTGTAATTTTTAAATGTTATCTGTAATTCTGTATTATTTCTGAAACATTTTCGTTCATCTATTTTGATGTTTGAAATCAGCAAATTAACACTGTTGTGAATGTTATATATTAGCACAACACATTTGTAAGCAAACAAATATCGTCTTTTGTTGCCGACTATGTTGCGTTCAAGTAAATGTCGTGAAATATTTATATTACCTCACTTAAAACTGTACATTTCTATACATTGTAGATTCGTGCCATTATTTCTGATGTCTAAAAACGTTCAAATCATTGTGCGTTTTCATTATTTGACTGGTGTAGACATTTTTACATTTTTGGAAATAATATCCTTGATTCTGATTGGTCGAGTAATTTAAAGGTAGTTTACATTCAAGGAGTACCGGAATAAGAATTTCTTGACGTTATCATGTATTTATGTTCAGTCCTATAAAATTTAAAATGTCCTGAAATCCCTCACTGTACACTACTGTTAGAACATGTTTCAATACAAGTTGGTCTCGCTTGGAATGCGAGTCACTTTTAAAGATCACTAGAAGAGCGTTATAATCAGCGAATACTGTATGAGTAGTATATGATGTTACTTGAGGGACAAGGCGAATCCTATGTTAAAAAGGGTCTGCAGATTATAGGGAAAAGATTGGAAATCTTATGTTACAAATGTCCATAGGTTTAACATTATTAGTCTGTTTGGCGGAAAATTTAACATTATATCATAATGGATCTGATTGGCGGGAAATGTAACATTATTATATGATGGGTCTGTTTGGCTCGAATTGTAGCATTGAACATTATGGGTCTGTTTCACTTTTAAAGGGAATCCTATGTTAAAAAGGTCCATAAGTTTAAAATGTGTAGGCCTGTCTGGGTCATAAGGGGAATTTAACCTGGTAATGGTTCTCTGGAATTTAGCATGAATTTAACATGGCGATTGCTTTCCAGCCTCCAATGGGAATTAACGTTACACCGTAGGTTTAAAATACGAGGACACTCTGGCCTCTAACGGAAATTTAACATGGGAATGGCATTTTAGCCTCGAATGGACTTTTAACCTGCAGAGCTCACATGGGGGACAAAACTGTCATCTGGGGACCTATGGGAAATTAGTATTATCACCCCATAGTATCGCTTTTAGGTATTTGGGGATGAAGAGAATATAGAACAGTATAGAGCCTTACGGGAAATTAGTATTATGATCCCACTGTGTCGCTTTTTGGGAATAGGGGGTTAAGAAAATAGAGAAAAGTATAAAGTTTAACGGCAAATGAAATGTTAAAACTACATCTACTATCCAATACCCATTTACCGACTACCCATTATCCCCATCCATGCTATCCAATACCCAGTTACCTACTACCCATTATCCCCATCCATACTATCCATACCTCTACCATTACTAACACACACACCGTTTTGACTCACCAGCACTCATAGTTTCTCATCAACACAGGGCAGGAGGATGTAAAGAAAGGGGTATAAAAATAAAATTTAAATTCCTTATTTTAAAAAAATACATTCCTATCCCCTTACCTAATATTATTCCCTTATTAACAACGTAATAAAAACCTCCCACTACCATCCTCTTTCAAAACCATTTACTGACCCCCAACTACTTTATAATTCCTATAATTTTACCAGTGGAGTGAAAGAAGAAGATACAAGTAGGAATATATATGCACATACACATTTAAGCACAGGTAACTGACCTACTTTAAGAGTCCATACACAGACATATCCATTATAAGTTCTCTCTCTCTCTCTCTCTCTCTCTCTCTCTCTCTCTCTCTCTCTCTCTCTCTCTCTCTCTCTCTGTGTGAGCAGCGGCAACAACTATAACTACCACAACAGCTACCTGGACGTGAGAAAAGGTTAAACACAGTTACAGCTGATGTTGTTAAGTCCATAATTTCAAATGACCTTTTCAGAAGCCAGATCTCTTGGAAAAGATGAGAATTCGATCCTTGTAATTGCACATTATTGAATTGCTTGGATACGGCTGTAATACTGTATTTCTTTGATTTTCAAGTCATTTATGTAATGTTCTGAATAAATTGAATACTTATTGTCAGCAAGTTGAATTTTAAAAAGTATTCTGTGTTAAGTCAAGCAAATATTTCATTCCTTAGTTATTTATCTTTATTTTGTTATCTTGTTGTTGTTGTTTTTTTGTTTTGTTTTGTTTGTTTTTTGTTATAAATGTTCGATGTGTCGTCCTTGCTACATATTGTCGCTCGATGCACGCACGGACAAGACCTTGGCTTTTCCCATTGTTACAAATAGTGTGTCCTTTGGCCTAGATTTAAGACAGTGAGTAAAAAATGTTGTTGTTCAGATCAAAGTTATTTTTTTTGCTATATTTTCAAGCTGACGAACTTGTCGTGTGCCAGATTTGTTTATTTTATTTTATTTTTTATTTTTTTTATGGGGGGGGGGTAGTTTTGGTGAAAAATGTTACCGTTTTAGCCAGCCTACAGTGACTTGACCTCGGCTTACCTAACTTTACAAATCGTGATTTTTTTTTTTTTTTTTTTTTTTTTTTTGGCCTCGATTTACGACGAAGAGTGAAAATATTGCTGTTAAGACCAGAGTTAAATTTGTGTTACATTGTCAAACTAACGAATCTGGCCTGTGTGAAGTTGCAACATTTGATATTCAACTTTTTTAAAACTACAATGCGTTAATGAAGAAAATACACACAGTGTTGTCCACACACTATATAGACTCTGGTCCTTCTAATCTCATATTATTGAATTGAGTAGATACAGCATTTCTTCTCATAAAGTCAATGATATCGTCTTCCAAAGGAGGTAATCCATAAGAATCAAAATATTCCACACTGTGTTCTTTAGTCAAGTAAACAACTACCCAATAGGTTCCTAGAGTGGAGAGAGAGAGAGAGAGAGAGAGAGAGAGAGAGAGAGAGAGAGAGAGAGAGAGAGAGAGAGAGAAAGAGAGAGAGAGAGAGAGAGATTGACACAGAGCGATTGACAGAGAGAGAGAGAGAGAGAGAGAGTGTGTGTGTGTGTGTGTGTGTGTGTGTGTGTGTGTGTGTGTGTGTGTGTGTGTGTGTGTTTGAATATCTTATCCATACTTAAAAAGAACAAATTCAGGCACTTATGTTTTCTGGTATATTCTCTTGAATAAAATTCCCAATGGTATTTCAAAACACATCACAAAAGTCCATTTTTCTTCTTCTTTACTTTCTTTTTTGAATTTCTTCACAAGAATTGGTTCTTCTTTAGCGTCAGTACATTTCTAATAGGAATCCAAGGCTGGGTTGATGAAAAAAATACACACAATATTGTCAACACACAATTGGGAATTCGATCTTTGTAATCTCGCATTATCGAATTGGGTAGATGCAGCATTTAAGCTCATAATGTCGATGATAAAGTCTTCCAGAGGAGGTAATCCAAAGGAATCAAAATAGTCCATCTTTGTCATGCTTGGTACATTTCTTTGTACATTTAAGCACATTCCCTTTCCCCATATGGGTAGACTGAGACCAATGTCTCATTTAGGTCCAATAACAAAACGTAATATTCGTGTCACACCAATGTTAAATTCTCGTTAGAGGCCAGAGTACTCCACGTGTGTTACAGCTACGGAGTAATGTTAATTCCCTTAGAGGCTAGACAGACATCTCCAACCCTGTCCATGTTAAATCCCCCTTATGCCTCAGTCAGGCCCACACATGTTAAATCTATAAACATTTTTAACATAGGATTCCCGTTATAGGCCAAAGAGTTCCATAATGTTACAGTGTTACATTTCTCTCCAAGCATACCCATCATGTTACAATGTTACATTTTCTCGACAAACAAACCCATTATGTTACAGTGTTATATTTCCGCCAAAAAGACCCATAATGTTAAACCTATGGACAAATTTAACATAGGATTTCCCATCTTGTCCCTAGAATCCACATGCCCTTTTTAACATAGGATTATCCTTGTCGCTCAAGTGACATCCTATAGTATGTATGTGCTTCTCTTAGCGGTTGACCTTGCAGATACGATTTAAGCTTGATTATGCTGGCTCTTAATATCAAGTTACCATGGAAATCTGTTGATGGTTGTATGTAATTTGATTCTAATAAGCTGAAGGTTCAAAATGACAAACTAGACAGTCTAGCTGAGAAACTAGGCTAGACAGTAGACAGTTTGATTAAGGTAACTATCAAAGAGAATGAAGTCGAAGAAGACTTATAATAAATTGAGGAAGACCTAGGATAACTTAAGGAAGACTTCAAAGAGAATGAAAAAAAAACAGAAGCAAAAGAACAGATATTACTCAGTTAATATGCAGTAATCATTAATCTCGCCTTGATAAGTCTATGCTATATCATTTTCAGGTTAGAATCAAAGACAACGTTTAAAATAAAACATGAAATTATTGCAAAGCAGAATCTTGAGAATAAATCAAGGGAAGTAAAGAAAAATATTTCCTACATTCCTGAAATGCTTTAGTTCAGAGAAGAGCAATGTGTTACGTGTCTTTTCAGTGCCCTTTTGTTGTTGACTCTGTTGAGATTTGGGGAAAGTAACTTGACTGTCCAATAATTTTCTCTCTTGAGATTCGACGATGGTCTCGTGTTGTCTTTCGCCCAACCCGTGGATTACTGTTAGTTGCCCCTGGAGCTCCCAGATAGATTTGCGACATTGTTCTTTAGTAACTAATTGATAAACTGTCTTTATTATATTTCATTCTTAAGTCTTTGAACATCTTTATTTAAATATTCAGAGACCTGGCTTGTTCTTGTTTCGTCCATAATACTCAGTTGTGGGGGTGGGTTGGGGTGGGATTGTGGAAGGTGTAATTAATGAAGATGACTCCTGAAAATAAAATGGATACATTTTGGTTTGTACCTGAAAATCACTCACAACTCTTCTTTACCATGCAAATAAAACTGAGTATCTCTCCTTCCCGAGACATACTTCATGTGCGCAAAAACGCATATCGCGGATATTTAAATTCTTTTTGTAGACCGATTTGCTATTTAGTAACAGGTTTTGTGATGAGTCTGCCCTAGAATTGTGTACAATCACCCACCACTCTATATACAGATTTTCCATTTCAGAACATGTTCTTGCTGCGATTCAGCTCTAAAATTTTCCATTAAAGAATTAAAATATTCAATATTTTATTCTCATTGTATGCATTTCTGTATTTTATTTAACATATAATTCGCTTATTTTTCTCAGCAATGATAATAAAGCCACAAAATTATAACAATAGGCATGCAAATGTATGTCACCCGACTAAAAATTAAAGTTTAAATTCTTTGGAATTTTTAAACATGCCAACATATTTTCGTATAAAAGTACATAAATTACTCAAATTTTGTTGCTGTTACCAATTTTACCGTGAAAGACGTTTCTACATCATTTTAAGTAAACTTTCGTTGTCGCTAAGAAGTTGTGACCAAGCCCTACACAAGCCATTTATAATGCAGGTGACCTGATTCAAAATGACAAATCCTTATTTATATACAATTATCAGGAAAATTATATCCTATATTGTTGACAAGGGGAAAAAAATTTAATTTGATGTACTCACCAAATCTAATTTAAAATACTAATCCAGCTCCATTTACTTTGATTATGTTGTCCATACGTAACAATCTTGGAAAATGTGGCCGATAAAATAGTCTATAAAAGTTGCTGAGTAACAGAAAAGTTACAAAATGCGGACTGGATATTATGCTAATTAAGCATTGCAAACCAGTCTATAGTTTGTAACGCACATGAAGTGAATTCGTGAAAACTTGGACGCGGAAATAACGACAGTGTAGGGTGTTAGCTTGTTCAATTTAGTTTTACTAATATTTCAATACAATGCAAGTTAGTGCCATTATTTATGATGTTCAACAAAGTTCCATCTATTATCCACTCTAATTAATGCACAATAAATAGATTAGTATGCAATCTAAAAACAGGAGTGTGTTTGTTGTGTGTTAGAAATTTGCATATGTTCTAGAGATGTTTTATTTTCACCGTTCTACCTTCCGTCAAAGCCAGATGAAAGGCGGAGCAAATGGAGCAGTTGCTCCATGACCCCAGCCCGGTGGGGTGCCCCATAACGCAGTGAAATGTTTATTTTTATTTTTATTTATTTTTATTTTTTTTCGGGGGGGGGGGGACTATTTAAAATTGCTCGAGGGCTTCCTACCACCTTAATCTGGATTTGTTTTCGGTAGACCATTTACACAAAGGTTTCAAAGTTATTACTAAGCAACATCCTCGTACCCTTGGTTGGTTGCGATTTATAAATTGCAAGTGCTCTAGAGATGTTCTCGTATAGAGAGGTGGGATGATGTTTAATTCAGTTTTAACCAGTTGTATGTTTCAGAACGCTTAATACCTAATTATGTGCATTCACGAATACATACTAATCACTAAAGTTTTAAATATTCCTTTTTTCTCTACATCGATGGATTTATTTCTGAAATGAGATCATTTTAATTTTCACACATTAATTGTATCAATCCATCGATATGAATAATAAATCTATGCAATTTATGTATGTTCCTATATGCATTTATACAAACACGTCTTCCTAAGCATGCGCATCATTGTTATAGTAATAGCACACATGAACTGCTTCTAAACAGGTTACCTATTTCACAGCATGACATTTAAACAGAACCCAGCTACAAACAGTTGTGGTTCTCCGGAAACCAACTAAATTAACCAATAGCTCTTGTACGTGATATGTCACACGCAGTGATAACACCACTGGAACAGTACGAAGTCCTGAGCATGCATTGCAAGGTATGGTTCTTTTTATAACTTATATTCTGAATGTAGTGTTGATATTACATTTTTATCTACGTTTATGTTTCTTTTTTACTAACACAATAATCTGTCTTACGTATGGACTTTGATTCATCGCATACAATGTGTTTCCTGTTTAGATATTACATATCACAACACAATTTTATATATAGGTCATTTGCTGCGCACAAATGCATTTTATATATAGGTCATTTGCTGCGCACAAATGCATTTTATATTTTAAGGATTGTATCAGTTTTGCATTTATGTTTATTTTGCTTTTTGGGACCGTTATTGAAACAATTTTACTTTTGATATCTATTCTAATGGTACGTATTTACTTTTGGTCAGAGGAAATTGTCTTTGTGGTGATTTTTGCAAGGTTTCTGACTTTAAAATTTTTGCTACTTGGCTTTTGCTCGGTACTTCATAGCCAAGCTTGTACTGATGCGCCATTAAACTACATACATAGATACATACATACATACATACATACATACATACATACATACATACTTGCTCTTACATACATAAATACATACATACGTACATTAATGCTTGCGACATACATTAAAGCTTGTTACATACATACATACATACATACATACATACATACATACATACATACATACATACATACATACATACATACATACATACATACATACATACATACATACATACATACATACATACATACATACATACATTAATGCTTGCTACATGCATATATTAATGCTTGCTGCATACATACATACATACATACATACATACATACATACATACATACATACATACATACATACATACATATGTGATTTTTTGTTTCCTCTTTACTAGATCCCTACTACTAATATATGTGCTGACTATAAAGCATAATAGAGTTGCGAGTTTTTTTATACCTCCTTCTGTATAACATAAACACCATATTATATTGATACTATATTGTTCCTGGTTCATACTATATTGTTTCTGCTATAAACATTGGCACAATCCCAAGTGGGAAGTTGGAGCGTGGGGTAAGGGATTTGACACAGTGAGGCATTTGTTGGATTTTTATTTTGTTTTATTATTAAAACCAGAAACGATATGCATAATTGCCATTTTTACATAACAAGTAAAAAAGCTATCGCATTTTTAATATATATATATATATATATATATATATATATATATATATATATATATATATATATATATATATATAGTTACGACTCTAGGGGTAATGTAACAGAATAAAAGACACAAACAAGCTTTCAAGATTAAAATGCAAATCTTTAATTTCCTAAAGTATTAAAAGAATTAAAATAGTTCAACAAACAATCAAAGTGAAAGAATTAAAATAACTTACAGTTTAGAATATCCTAAAAAGTCCTAAATTGTTTTAAAGTTCACTTCCTGATGTTAATCCGAGTAATCCGGATGAAGTATTCCAAATGAAAATAACTTGTACTGTGCTGAAGTTGACAAGTTCTGATTTAATCCAAAATAATCCTTGCAAGTCTGGAATCTCACAAGTTTTAGAATAATGTCCGATAATTCCACGGAACTGTATAGTAATTCAGATGAATTACTAATTAAATAAATTCCACACTGAACTGAATAATTTCAATAACCTCTCTTCATTCAAGCAACTGTAAAAGAATGATTTATCACTAGATGAGTTGCTATATATACATAACAAGTGCGCAGATTTAAAAAGGGAATACCCTTTCTCCGTCTTTAATAATATGGTATTACAAAATAACACAACCCTCTAAGAACCAATCAGGAACTAGGTTACACGTCATTTACCCAAAGGTCTAGCGTACTGAAATCTTAAAGAGTAAACACAATGTTATTATAATATGAAATGTGACCTTTCAATGTTGATTTCTAAAAGTACAGAGCTAGGTCGACTTCATTTTCCCGCGCAATTGATCATGTGACCACTTATTGACCGAAAGGATGTCGTATATACACTCATATGACAACCGCAGTTCAGACTAAAAACAGAGATCATAAATTAGTAAATTAAATTATTATAAAAAACGTAGAGGCATGATTCCGTAACAATATATATATATATATATATATATATATATATATATATATATATATATATATATATATATATATATATATATATATATATATATATATATATTCCACGTGAAGATACCGACCGTATACCAAAATTTGACTAAATAGGTTCGACAGCCTGAGCAGGCTATATTACGCGTTATCCATTTATTCGAGATCAGTCGGTACACGTTTACGCTCGGCCGGAAGATAGACCGATACTTTTCAAAGCAAAATGCAACTATAACAACTCATAAAAGCATTTATTTGAACTAATGGCCAATTTCCTGTTTGACCCATATTCGTTTTGCCCAATGTTTATTCATTTGCCATGCACAAACTAGGCGTAGGAATATGTAACTGTTTCTTCACAATATCGCTGTTACTTTGTTCAGTGACAGATTTTCGCTGACAACTGTGTCACATCTCCGGTGCTAGTGAGACCGCAGAGAACTAGCATCCTCCATCTTAGTGAAAATACTGAATCTGTCTAACTTTTTTCTGGTATAATGGTACCAATTGCGCAAGCACGGGAGGGAGGGGCGGAGCTAAAGGTGTAGGGAACATTGCATTAAAAAAAATATCTGTGATTTGTGCATTATGTGTGAGTTGTAGTTTCTGTCAGGTTTTTAAAAAAATTGAGTCTCTTGGTAACATGTGAGATTATGTTAATTCATATCCAGATCATGTTTTGTATTTTTATGATTTTTATAAAAATGTGACACGCATCATCGATAATGTATCTGTTGTGACTGGATAACTCTTTTCCCTGTCTAGTTTCCAGTAGTAGTTATCTCTCCTATCTTCTGTTATGATTATGTCTTTGTCAAATTGACAGTCTAACATAGCTTTCTATGTCAGTGTGTGACACGCATGCTGAAGTAGGATAGAAGACATATTTATTTCACCAAACGCTTACATTAGGATCTATAGAAACATAATTGGCAACGTGATACCTTCTCACGATGCGCCACGCCCATTAGTCTGGTTTCCCGCTTCGTATGCTCCCTGCTATGTACTCTGCACCACATATTTACTAGTTACCGATCTAAGATAATGACTTGCCAATTTAGGCCGGGCATCAGCGCAGGAAAGAATGAGGGTCCAAAAGTGCAATTTGCTCTATATAAAACAGCCCAGTAAATGTGCAAGTGAGTGAACTTTATTTGCATTTAGCCAATTGGCCATCATTAAGTATATACATATACATTTAAGTTTGTTACAAACATTGATGGTGACACGTTTAATACATAAAGGAAAACAAGCCTATCGAATTTACATACATTCGATAAATACTAGGATATATATTTATGCATGCCTACCCACATTCCCAAGCACACTCATACATGCATATATCCACGTGCACATTATATATTTATATCCATATACCTATATACTTGTTTACATAAACCTATACACATATATGCACATACATACATATTCACCGAGAAAGTGAGATAGGCACATAAACATACATACCTGCATTCATGTATACATGATGTATGATATGAAGTAAGAATACAACACGTTGATGTGCGACCTGTCAACTACTCCAGACTATGTTTGTTGAATCACATGCGCGCGCTTAAATACCAGCTTCTTCAGGAGAAGACATAAAAAGTATTATCAATATATAAGTAGTATTCACAATGATTTTCTTATTAGTATTATTAGAACAGTATACACGAAATATGAGAGATAGTAATGCATGTATGAATCAATGAAATGAAGATGAGACGAAAAGAAAAAAAAGAAAAAAAAATAATAATAACTAATAACGAACTAATTAAATCTTGTAATTGTAAGTCGCATCCATCATATTATTACTTTCAATTAGTGCTTTACGAATATAATTTCCCAGATTTCTAACCTCGGTAGTTTTAGTGGAACTGAGTAATTTAATAAATTTCAACATACCTGGTCCTTTCCAAAAATAAGAGTTTATATACTTCTTTCTTAGCTGCAAATAACATTGGCATTCTAAAACAAAGTGATACTCATCTTCCAGCACGTTGCAAAAAATACAAATTCTTTGACTTAGTGGGGTGCAATGTGGTCTCTTCCATCTCCCTGATTCAACATGTAAAGTATGGTCAGACATTCTTATTTTTGAAAGGGATTTTCTAAATTTTGTCACTGTTATTATATCTAAAATACTCCTTATAGCCAAAATTTTTGACAAATTTCTATATAATCTAGCTCTTGAAGATTCTCTAATTCTTGATTGCCAGTTTTGAATAAACTGGTCAGATAGCCGTTGTTTAACTAATGATAAGAATACATTTATATTCCCAACAAGCTGCAACCTTGGTAACTTGATACGCATACTCGTGCCTGGGAAAATAATTCAGGGCTGTGACTGGCAAAGGAAGTGTTACAACCAAATAAGCGATTCCGGATAAGGGTGCATGGTGGGGGTAGGAAAGGGGGTTGCGCATTCTTTTTTTCCAACGGACAAATTTTTTAAAATTAGATGACAAACAACAATTATGAATATTTTGTAGACATTGGATCAGAACTCTCATCTCCAGATTGGTTTTATTTTTTAAAAAAAATTTTTTTTTTTTTTATTTTTTGCTAATCTTTCTGGGATTTAATGTAGTATATTCTAGCCATTGTCATAGTAGAATTCATACATTAGCAGTTTTGAAAGATCTAGCACAGACGCGTCAACGTAGATAGGCTTTATCAGCTTCATATTTTATTTTTTACTATGTACAGCAACAAGCCCACTGTTATATTATATATCTGATATATATATATATATATATATATATATATATATATATATATATATATATATATATATATATATATATATATATATATATATATATATATATATATATATATAGGTTACTATAAGAGTTGCCTCTGTAAGTGATTACCCCTTGGGTAGCAATTTTCCTACGATACCGGTCGATATGATCGCGCCTGCTTAATATGCAAGTGTAACAAGCTGAATGGAATACGGCCACGCCTACTGATAACCTGATTTTCAGGGGGTGGCATACATGTGACAGTAACAGACGGTGTGAATAACAGGGGTCGTTCACATATGACGTCACGCAGTAAGGGGAGAGGGGGGCCAACATTTTGTGACGAAGTGTGACGAGGGGGGGGGGGGGAAGGGGGTTGAAGAAATGTGACATCGCACAATAAATATGAGTGTGGAACGCTTCTTTCAAAAATAATGTCGGAACAAAAAAGATTTTGTGACCTGCATCCTCAGTCCATTTTTATCCGCAATAGATAACAACTCTCGTGGACGATTTATATTAATATTGTTATCTCAGCTGAAATATTGGGTAATTGTTATAACCTTTAACTGGTTTAAATTGTTGTTTTTTAATTATGTAATTCTTTTTTAAAATAATGTAATATACACTTTAAAAACAAAATATAGACTAAAAAACAACAGGCCTACTGGTGATTAAACTTCGATTTTAGAAAAGTAAAACAATAGGCTATAAACAAG
Organism: Margaritifera margaritifera; assembly: GCA_029931535.1. Classification (NCBI taxonomy): domain Eukaryota; kingdom Metazoa; phylum Mollusca; class Bivalvia; order Unionida; family Margaritiferidae; genus Margaritifera; species Margaritifera margaritifera. Next base: position 1,533,578 of record JAQPZY010001237.1, read on the forward strand.
TTGTCACCATCCTGACAAAAGTCCGACGAGATCAAAGACACGAGTTTAGCAAGTTGAAAGACGGTATTCGGTCCGCAGTGAACGTTTAATCTTTTAAATTTTTTTATGTGAAAAAACAACAAATGTAATTAGTTGAGTAGCGGAAAGGTTGGGCCCTGTGTCGCGCTGGGACGCCGCACATTAAAGGGAATAAATATATCAAATGTTAGCTTTTTTTATTTCTTTTTGTTGAAAACGTTTTGTTAACACCAATGAAGTGCTAGATTATAAACGGTCCTACTAGTACAAAGAGTCTTTGAAGCTTGATGACATTAAAATAAAAGCAGTCTAAAAAAGACGGGGAGAGAAGAACTTTGAAGATTGAGCTAGCGTGCGGCACTAGTAACATTTACGCTATTGAAACCGTACAACGTAAGGTGTCCAGTGTTACATTAGTGTTAATTTTCATGACTTTTCGGCAGCCCATGGCAATAGATAAAAATAAATTAGATCAGTCTTTATTTAACGCTTATGTGCTAGCATATCCTACAAAAACCAAAAAGATGCGCCAAGATGAACTTATTATAAAGTGGAATAGTATCAAGAATGACACAGATTTGGCTGAAAAAGTTAACCATATGTTGCAAGAGCTCAAGGCGATCTCCGTTGCGAAAAAACATCACTTCTTAACTTTTGGACAAAACAAGTACCATCAGTTTCAAAAAAAAGTTTCTACTCAGGATAATTTAGAGTCCAATAAACAACCGACTGATGTCATCATTACTTCTGAAACATTGCCTTCTACAAGCCATTTGGCTACTCCGAGAAATGCTACTGTTCAATTACATTTGAAGTCCCAAATTGATGTCATAAATTCTGACCTCGTTGGTTTGTATAATCGACAGAAACAAGGACTACTTTCAAATGAACAGAACTTAGAGTTAAAAGATAAACAAAAAAGAAAAACTGAGTTGGAAAAGAAACTAAAGAGGAAGATTGATGATCAAAGAAGATCCCAGAAAGCAAGGGATTTATAAAAATCAAAACTGAATGCTTTATTGGAATATAATCCTGAACTGCGCACAAAACTGAATATCAGGGCCAGATGTGGTCAACCAGAAATCGAAGAAGAACAACCATTGCTTTTGCAAACTATACTGGATATCGCGATGCATGGTTCAGCTTCTCATGAAAAAATACAGTTCGAAGTCTACAGAAGTATCAAAACCTCAGATCAATTAACAGAGCATTTAAAAAAAGATGGCTTCAATATAAGTCGAAGTGGACTATACCTTCGTCTACTTCCTAAGCGTAGTTCGTCGTCAGAAGTTAAGCGTCATGTAACCACTGTCCCAGTAAAGTTAATTAGAGCGCAAAATGATTATCACACTAAACATATTGATGGCCAGTTTTGCACAGCTACAATAAGACATTTGGAAGAATTGTCTTCCATGCTTGGACCGGATGAGGTTTGTTTTATCAGCCAAGACGATAAATGTCGCGTCCCAATTGGTCTGGTCGCTGCCAATAAGCAGAGTCCAATGCTAATGCACGTTGAGTATAAAGTAAGCCTTCCTGACCATGACTGGGTAGTTGCTGCCTGGCACAAGCTTATACCCTCGGTGTATGCCGGCAATTAGATCCATCGCAACGGTCTTGGAAACAGAGACGCTGTTGGCTTTTCTGGCCCAACGTTTATAGCCATCCGATCTGGAAAACACTCCACATCAACAGCACTCAGTCATGGATTTGACTTTGAAAAGTTGCTGTGTCTGACAGAGTTCGATACCATAACCAGGACTAGTATTAATAAATTGGTCAAGCCGATTCTCCTGTTTACTGTTGATGGTGGGCCGGATGAAAACCCACGGTATCAAAAAGTAATTAAGGTTGTCATCCACCATTTCTTGAAACATGATGCTCCGGGACGAAGTGCTTTTAACAGAGTGGAGAGAAAGATGGCGCCACTGAGCAGGGAATTGAGTGGATTAATATTACCTCATGACAACTATGGCGGCGATTTAGACGAACGAGGTAAGACAATTGACATTGAACTAGAGAAGAAAAACTTTGAATTTGCCGGAAAAACGTTGGCCGAAATATGGTCACAGTTGACTGTAGACAATTACCCAACCATTGCTGAGTATATGGATCCATTAAATTCAGAGCTCATGGAACAGGATATATTGTGTAGAGATCAAAACTGGTGTGACACCCACGTCCGCTCAAGACAATACTTGCTTCAGATTGTGAAGTGTGACAACAACATGTGCTGTTCGAAAGCACGAAGCTCATACTTCAGCGTGATAAAAGACAGATTTCTTCCTCCTCCTTTACCCCTTGTTCAAACATGTGAAGGGCTTAAAGTTCCAGAACGAGCAACAGATGGAGCCTTACGCAAATTTCCATCCTTATTTGCAACTCAAAGTCTCCAAACGGTGGACATTCTACCTCGGTCAGCAAACACATTTTGGACAATGCCCTACGATCTTTATTTCCCTTCACTTCAATCTGTGTTTAATGAGAGAATTTGCAAGATATGCCACGTGTACTTCAGCTCTCTGGTCATGCTGCGCAGTCACTCAGTCCTTCACAAACAAATAGCAGTTCCATCGAAGTGCATCAGATCAATGAGAGTGCTGCTAGAAGGCAACGCGAAATGATGGTCATACTAGCAAATGCGGAGAATGGAGAAAGTGTGGATTGGAATGACGATGAGGAGCTTGATTAGGAGGGAATATCCCTTCCAATAAACGATGTTAATCTAGAAGCAAATGGATTTCTTGTTCCTTCAATGAAGGAGCATCTTACTTTGCCTTGGGATAATGATAAATATGAAGAGAAGTAATTCATTTACAAATACCTCAGATTTTAAACACTTAGAATTTTTGTGGATTTGTTGAAACTTTAATGTTAGTAAGAATTGAAGTGATTGGTGTGTTTAATTTACATTTCATTTTGTTTTTTTGTTTAAAATTAATAAAATATTTTTAAATAATTTTATACACTTTTAACTAGCCAAGCAGTCCTTGTAAAAGCCTGATTAATTAAACACTATTTTACATAAAAGATTGCTGTTTTGTCTGTATAGTTAACTGATTTACATCACATTTACTTTTCAGTATTACAAATAATTGTGGAAAAAAAGGGGGGGTAAGAGATTTGTGACGTCACATAGAGGGGGTCTAGGTTTTTGTGACGAAATGTGACGAGGGGGGAGGTGGTAAAAAAATGACAAAAATTGCGTGACGTCATATGTGGACCACCCCTCAGCTGACATTGACCAGGATATAAATTGAAAACCACCAAATATAACGATCGATCTTATTAGCTGGAAATCGTTAATTTCTCAATAGTTTGTTTTCTCTTTTCCTCATGAGCTTCAGTAATCATTATAGATGTGAAATTTATTATGTACATTTAAGTACATGAAGCGAAAATGATTATAACATATGCTCATTCCACTGCAGTAGGCTTAATTATTAGAAGTGTTACTTGAACACTTATTTATTTTACGAGGGAGACGTTATATTATGTATCTGATATATATATATATATATATATATATATATATATATATATATATATATATATATATATATATATATATAGGTTATTATGAGAGTTGCTTCTGTAAGTGACCTTGGGTAGCCTCGTTTGTTGGTATATAATTAGCCTGCGGATGTAACTCAGCCTCTTCCACACGTTGAGTTAGGATATGAAGGATGCATATTAAAGCTCTGGTTAGAATACCACGTGGTTGGTCATTCTTATATTTTCCCCAGCCCAAGCACGTAACACAACAACCACCATCGAAGATCTTTCGGGATTCGAATACTGGGTTCGCGATGAGCCTTCGAAGCTTATTCGGTTCGGGATCAGTTTGCCAAACACAGAATTGTTCAGTAACTTAAAGAATTCTTTTTCAAATTCATTGTTAGCATTCGTTTGCAAATTCGTATGCTTCTGGATATAAGGAGCCATCCAAGCGTGCTGGCAAAATACGAGCCCTGATGAATTTTATCTACACGCATTCCCAATCACAGATACAACTGTAGGCTTCGTACGTAAGCTACATAGTTGGTTTCCCGCCGAAGACTTGGAACAAGTTTGGTGCATTCGGTAAACTTGCGTCCGGATTCGTCCACAATCTCGCACTGATACGGGGACAACCATTCGCTGGGCACCGACAGCGCCTCCGGTGCCAGCGGGTAGTCGTTGTGGGTTTGATGAAGCTCATCCAGTTACTCCAAGTCGACTTCGAAGAAGTATCCGGGGTCGCTGTTGCTCTCATGATCATGTTCATGTTTTTGAATGTCTACATCCGCTTGATTTATCCACGAAAATCCAGCAACAGCAGCGGCTTCATCATCGCTCAATCTTAAAGATTATTGGGGTAAAGATACATGCTGTAACTGTTTGGAACAGCGGGGTCATATCCATCCACGCGCGGATTATTCGCGCGAACGCGACGATGAATCACCATGGAAATCCGGCCGTGATTACCACGCTCAATAAACAGATGTTGATCACTGTCGGTGAACAGTTCCAATTCTATTTTTGTTTTCAATAACAGCAATGCATCCCAGACAATCCACGGTGCCGCAAAATAGTGCGAGGGTTCAAGATTGTATTGATACGACTCTAGGTTTTAAAATAATGAAACAGAAAGAAATTTTAAAAAGACATGTAAGTATAATCAACAAGCAATTTATTTCTAGACAATTAAAGTGAAAATTCAAAAGACACTTCCAGTAACGTGAATAAATGTCCAAATAATCCAATAATCGTAAGTGTCCTAATCACAAGTTCTAAATATAGAATGTTCCGGATGAATTCTAGTAGCCTTGAATGTCCTGATGTGCCAGTAGTGTTGAATGTCCTGATATGCCTGAATGATGTAATCCAGAATATCTTTGAATGAATTCACATAAATCCCAAAGTCAAGTATTAATCCAAAATCCGAATGAGCACTTTCCAATGAATGTTTTAAATAAATATTTCCTCTCTCTGAATTTGCTCTGATTTCACAATTTTAACATCTGATTACTCAAATAAATTCCTTAATAGACTAATCTTTATAACATGAAGTTTAATATAAGAATGAAATCTTGTTTACCAAATGCTTTAAAATATAAAGACAAGTCACCTCACAGAATATTCTGGAATATGAGTAACTGTAATGGAAAATTGCTGTGCGTACTTGCCTTTCGCACACCAAGACATGGAAAGTTCCACTCTAAGTACTATATGCTATGTAAACAAGACTGATCTTGAACATAAATATTGTAGATATGTTGTTAACAAAATGACCACTAAAGTACAACTTACCTCAAGGACACATATTGTAAATTCATGTACATAACGGTATATTCTATTGGCGGTCTCGAGAAACGCTGCAAAGACATTCGCGAGCAGCAACACGTCTGTGCGCAAATCCAAACAGTGATAGTCACCGAGGTTTTTACATTCGAATGCGGACGAAACCGCATTTGCGTGGTAGTTGGCGGAAATACCTTCGCGAGTCAATGACGAATGGAATGCCTTGATCAGTGGTAACTGAGTTTCATCAAACTTTTCCCATCCACTTATTTTCTGGTATGAGTACACTCCTTTTCGCGTTATCAACTTTAACTCGTCAGCGTTGAGTGAACTTTATTCATCAATGGCACCATATCGACTGGTGATTTTAAAGCTTTCAACCACAAATTAGCTAACTAGCTTGTCCAAGCTGCAGTTCAAAAACTGCAACGAATCAATGAACTGCAACTGACCCACCGAAAACGTGATGTAGGCCTATTTTTCCATGTTGCTGGGGATGGCGCTTATTGGCGGATTCGATGCTATTGCGATCGCCTGTGTAATCAAGTGGCTATCATACCCGCTCAGGTTATGAAATACCACAGGAACATTTATTTTCTTTGGGCAAATCCGCAACTGTAGATCACATTCGTTGTATACGGCTCCTCTGTACGCGCCAATGATATGATAGTGATCGCGAATGTTTGCATCTGTGGAGCTGAAAGCTCCTTCAGAAATCCAGCAATGAGTTCTCTTGGAAAACGCATCAATATCATTGCGGGTCATAATCATGTCTGCGGGCGAATCGAGCTGTTCGCGGACCCATTTCCTGATAACATCGAGCGATTTAAGAAACACCTCAACCGAGTTCTGGCCAGGATATACTATTGGTGGCTCACGTGCTCCGTCACATCTGATGACAATGAAACCAAACCCGCATGGGATTTTTTCCGCAACTTTTGTTGTATTTGCGTTAACTTCAGTAGAGTTCACTGGAACATTCAAACATTTAAAGTCCACATCAATCACATACGTTACCATCATCTTTCGCTGCTACGGAGTGAATTTTAAAATGGTTTTGACAGGTTCTGGCATAATCGTTCGCTGAGATTTTTTACTGATTCCACCACAAGAAAAGTCATGGTTGTCAAGTAGATATTGAGAGCTAAATCAATGCAGGCAACGTTCGCATGGAAACATTTTACCGTATTGCGTACTGTGTCGGTTAAGCAATCGGGAAAGATTCTTTATCCACACGTAATGAGATAATGACTCTGAACCTTTCATGCCGGGTATCAGCAGCAGATTAATCTTGGTCGGTCCATTATAATCTCCGCTTTGCGTATGTGGCGACAGCGCAAACGGATAAAAAAAAAACCTTGTCCCAAGAGTACACGTTAACGGCGATACCCGGGTTAAGTTCTTCAAACTTTTTCAGTTTAGACTTGATAACCTGCACCGGAAATTCAATGTTGCCAAAATTGAGTTCACCCAAATATTGCTGTTATTTCCGCGGCTGATCTGCACGATCTCTCGCGTAATGTAACGTGGACAGGATCGCCCATTCGAAACATCGATTGTCATCGTTTTCTAAATTAACACTGACCGCGTCGGAACATATTCCGGCGTTGGTATATAATTTGATCCACGTAATGGTTCATACAGGGAAATATCCAATTCAGCTTCCGTACATTTGTCAAGAGTCCATCCCGAAAGTTTTATAATGCCTTTGCTTGGCGCATACGTGTGTGGAATAATCGCACGGTAATTTTCTGAATCACCACTGCGCTTGTAAAAGTTAAACTCGGGGACTTCTTGTTCGCAGACATCCGCAGCATCCTCAGCATCGATAACAGCTGCGGTAGGACGGCGGTCTTCTTCGTAAACATGCTCAACTGCCTTAGCGGCGGCGACACGTCGACGGTTTTGTTCATCCGCAATTATATTTGCATTTTCCGCGCGCTTGACTTGTGAAATAATTTCAATATTGAATAGTGCTGTTGTTTCACGAAGCTGTTTCACGGTCTGGCGCGGTTCGGCTACGGTGCCTAATAACACAAATATGTTAGCTTTTCTTGCACCTCTCGGTATTGATATGTTACGCTCGCGTGCGAATTGTCTCAGTTGTTGTACCTTTGCTGTTGCAGCAACTGGTTGTTGCGGTTGCGGCTGTGGTTCACTTATAGGTCCTAATCGCGCAAGTATGTCAGCTTTTCGCAGAAGACTTGCTATTCGTATCCCACGCTGTTGCACGAGTTGTTTTACTTGAATCACGGTTGACATACTGCTATATAAGGGAAAATCTTTGTCTAATTGTGAATTCCATCAATAAATATTTTAAGAGTTTTTACTTTACCGAGCTTGGAAACGGCAATTGCCTCAATCCTGGTTCTTATTTCACTTTACTTTTGTATCGTTTTCATCAACGTCGTCGGGGATGTTAACGTTGGATATTTCCGCAATTGGTTCCACAATTGGTTCCGCTGCTGCTGCGCAGGCGGATCTTTGAGACGTGCACGATAATACTCGCGAACAGATTCACATGGTCAGCAAAGCTGATTAGGAGACTTTACTCCGATACCACATTTGAGACATGGTCGAGCACTCGAACCTTTACGTAACGCTAGCAAATGTTATGTACATTATTCGTAATGACATTTTCTGCCGCAGAGTTCATATTTTCCAAGGCATACACCTTTGCATTGATTGCGTCCAAATGCCATTGTACTTCTTATATATTTACAAATTTTATTCTCTAATACAGATAATCATCGGTGTTTCGTTGATATCGTCATCTGTGTTTCCGATTGAAGGCATCCATATATTCTGGTATGTATGCTACTCATCCTTATCATCGCCAGTAAATGGTTGCAAACATGCAATGAATAGTGTTGATAGTACGGCCGTTTGCGGTAAAATATTTTTCAGCGGTGTGATAGTAATTTCCAAATTCTCAGCAGTGGGATATAAACGCACTAGTGCACCAGGCGGCATCGACTGGGAATCATTCCGGTAAAATATATTTTTGTGTTTGAATATAACTTTCTTCAGATCGGTATTTGGCCAAGTCGCTGCATACTCATCAGTATCCTTAAATATTATACCAACTCGTAAAAGACCGTCGCTTGTACAATGACATCCCATAATATAAAATGACTTGTACTTTCTGTTGTGTATTGACCCTATAGTCGATGTGTTTGTGCGAGAAAATATGTTTCCATAAATATCGTTACATTGTAACATTCGCTTAGAAAAATGGCATCGCTACCGTCGCTTTAAATCTTCCCTCTTCTGCTTTTTTCAGCTGGAGTTTTCTGCATCTCTCTAACAATTATTCTATTACAAGCCTCTTCAAGCATTTGCGCCCACCATTTCCTTTTTTCAAAACATGCTTCCGCCCATTTTGTATTTCTGATAAATCTACGCGGTTTATAATTTATTGCAACTCATCATCATCAAATGTATCTAACAACTCGTCCTAATTCACTTTTGTGGTCATTTTCCTATATTATAATACCAAAGGCATCTTTCGAAATAATTTCTTCTTGGTGATCTTCAAGACTACTACAATAATCGCTCGATGTTTCGTTGTCATCGTCATCGTCATCGTCATTGTCATCATTATGATCATTATAGTATTTGCTTGTTTTGTTATCTGTACTAGTCGGTGCAGCCAACGTTAGTGGTGTTATATTTTCTTGCACAATATGAAATAATGTTTTTGCAGGTTGCTTGTTATATTTTTCTCCAAGTACGCATCGCTGTTTTACCAAGATAATTCCTTAGTTGATTATTTTATCATTATGCTCCGGATACATGTTTGAAACATCATACAACATCTTTTGAGCTTTTTTGATAAATCTGTATGATACATTTAAGCGAACAACGACTTAATCTTTTCTGCGACGGTTCGCAGACTCCACTGGTTTGGTAGATTTATTCCAGAGTCGGATATTTTGATAAATTCTTTCAGAATACCATATGCATCGATCTGTCGATTTTTTGTTTTTGATATATACGAGAGTAAATGTCTAATATAAAATATTCGCATAAACTCTGCCACAGTCAATGGCAATAATCCTGGAGTGGTACCGTTGATAGAAAATATAGCAACTATATTCGGTGTCGAATATTCAGCTGCTAATAATATCAACCTAACTCGGCTGTGGAGAAAATATTTTTCTGCTGCAGATAAAACAATACAAGCAAAATATTTTATACAGTCGGTGCCAATCAATAATTGTGTTTTCACAGTAGTATTTTTAGTCTTACAAAAAAATGAAACTCTACATGGTAGTATAGTCACACTCAATAATATAGGCCTGACTGAAAACTTTACTTATGCGGGTGATTATATTTTCTAAACCCAACCGCGCATGCACTAGCGTGAAAAAAATACTAAAGTCATGGGGTATAGAAGGCCTGACGTGTCCCCAGCTCTCAGGTCTAAAATGCACAAAGTACTTCTACTTAAATAATAATAGGAGGCGAAGATGAAATATAAGTATGTTTATTAATTACGAAAATATAACTGGAGAGTAGGGCATGTTGGCTCTGACATAAGATTTCACGATTTCAGTATATTTCAATACTAAATGAGTTAAGGTTGTTAAATGTTTAAAAGTCATGGTTCATCAACTAAATATAATAGACCCAGATGTTCGCGCTGTTCTTTAATTAATGACATTAACTGTGCAACATCTAATATTATTTATTTGATAACTTGTAAAAAGAAATATGTTCGACAAACCCGTCAGCAAGTATTTAAACGCATGAACAAACATAGATCTGACATAAATAATTGTATCGATCCATCTTTTAATATCGACGGCTTCCATAATTTAGAAGATTTTTCATTTAAGGCAATTTATATTGTTAATTCAGAAATGGAACTTCTGTTAAAAGAGACATATTGGATTTCGCCGTCTGGATACTACCTATCCAATAGGTATAATACTAACATTATATATGAACTTGATTCATATATTTATTGTATTTGGTCACTTTATTGTTATTGTTGTGGGTCAGAAACACTTTCTCAATAACTGGTTTAGTTTGGCTGAACCCGCTTTAAAGTATATTGCCAACAATGTTTTGGGGTATTTCTACTACTGAACGGTAACTTATAGAACTCAGCTGGGGTTCTTGTGTGTGTTTTTTGTTTTTTGTTGTGTTGTTTGTTTGTTTGTTTGTTTTTGTTTTGTTTTTTTGTTTTTTTGTTTTTTTGTTGTTTTTTTTTTTGGGGGGGGGGGGGTCTCATAAAATTATATTGTCATATTTACATGATAATTTTTTTTATCCAGAATAACATATACATGATATATGATTAAATACAGAACCATCGCATTTCCCTACTGCTGTATGTACGTACGTATATATATAAATAATGAAAACTGCCTAACACATAACAATGGAACTTAAATTTCATAAATTTCTTTATTATTTGTACAAAACTGACAAAATTATCGATACAAAAATATTGTGCAATTTAAAAATGTACAATCCTCTCTATGGTGCTTCTTTTTAGCTATTTTGTATCAAAATAATAAAAAATAATTTCAGAGTTCCTAATTTTAAAATCTGACATTATAAAATAATACAATCTTAAAAATTTTGTACAATAATTGTACAAAGGGGCATAATTTAATATTAATTCTGAAATGGAACGTCTATTAAAGGAAACATTTGGATTCAGCGTTTGGATACTGTCAGACATATCTGAAAAGTTCTATTTATAAGAAGATTATTTATATTCTTCATTGATAAATTCATAATATTTAATCAAGTATACTTATTTAAACTGTTTGTCTCTATTTCTTTATATATATTCTTCTTTGTATATATTCTACCAATACATCAGATAAGAAGAACTTGTATCTACCTAAACCTCTTCCGTTGGCAGATATAGTTTTACGTTCAATTTGAACGAAACACCTCAGCTCACAAGATGCAGTGCTGCGCATGCTCAGCAGTTCGCATCCAGCGAAGAAAGCTGAAGGGAATCCAGTTGTTTTACACCCTGGGAGATGAGCTATTCTACATCTATAGGCTACTCTACTCAATTTACGGGGTGTCTCACGGGTACAGTATTCAGTTATTACATCACATCTTTTTGTGTAATTATGAGAAATACAGTCCAGCAAAGGTAGTACTCTTCTACTTAAAGAATGAAAACAACCCCAAAACACCCGGATGCCAAAAACCAAATCTAATAAAGAGGACGCTCGAGCGTAGCGTTCTCTAACAAGAAGTTGATATTTATAACTGCCCGCATATAACACCATCCACTACAAAACCGGATGCGGCTGGAGCCGGGCTACATATAGGTAACAACATCCTGTTTATATAGTCCTAATCCTACTTCAAAATTTCAAAATGGTTTAATCGTAGAATGTCTCAACATTATTCTCAAAGTCTATAAGATTAATGTTAAGATGGTATTTACGATACCTATTCGGTGTTAGAACAAATCAACCATTTGAACGGACAAATAAATCCAACCCGTTGGTTGAACGCCAGTGAAGACATACTAGTAAAACTATGGATAATTATCCTGACAACCACTACTGTCACTACTAGCAACTACAACAAAATTTAAACTGTTGTGTCTTCAGCTATTAGTACAATTCTTACAACTACTAATGATGATGCTGCTACTATTACTACTACTCCTGATGTTGCCTGTGACGAATGTCGCAATAGGTGAGACATGGCAGACCATCTGTTGTCTGACTGCCACCTGTCTGTCTCGTGCGAAAAGTTTTTTGTCGGATATTCTTTGGAAAAGTATGTGATTCCTGTATATTGTTATTATTATTATTATTATTATTGACTCACTTGGCCATTTAGTCAAGTATGTTTGTGGTATGGCATGGTCCTATGTTCTTTCATGCGTTGAATCTCGTCTTTTCAGAGTTTGTCTGTGTCTTTACAGAGTTGTCTGTCATGAGTCGTTCTTTAGGGAATATCTATATTCCTAACTTATTTAAAAACAAACAAACAAACAAAAACAAAAAACAAAACAAATAAAAAAAAAACACTTTTGTTATCAGCTTCACTGTTTGGCATACACCTTATTGGCCCGTTGCATAAATAAATGATATTGCCAGCGCACCTTCCTTTCCTAGTCACACCTTTTAACGACTCCATCAAACCACAAGACGCAATTGTTAAGACTAATGCCACCAATTGTAAAAAAGCAAGTGATATTATATAAACATGCTAATTAAGTGGAAGATGAGGAGGTTACAAGACCAAACTGATTGTACGTTCACCACTGTACCTTCAAAAAAGACGGAAGGACTTTGATGGTACATAACCTTTCAAGTCTGTTCAAATTTGCCCAATCAGTCAACAAGAGCAATCAAAGTTGGGGAAAAATGAAAATTAAAAAATAAAATCTTACAAAATGGATGAGCCAATTCAGATCAAATGATTTAAGAAATGTTTTAGAACATTCTGGAAACCGTTATTGTGTATTCATTAGCAATAATGTAGCTTCCATAGCAACCAATATGAAAATCTATTTTCGACTTTTTTTCTCCAAAACGAATGAGCCAGTTTTTCTTAAACTTTGGCAGCAGTTAGAGATCATCATGGCTGCAAGGCCTTACAAGCATGTTCAAACAGAACTGAAGTACATATTAAATATGGATGCATATATGGTAATGATCCCGATCGTTCATTTAATAATATCAGCCAAACTATAATAGAAACAGATGTCACCTCAGATAGCTTCTCAGATCTCAAATAATCTCACCAGTTTATCTATAAGTGGACAAGAAAAAATGAATCATTGATGTTTTGACAAGGCTCTAAATGCTGAGCGATCTCAGGTGCACTGCTTGAGTTGTTTAAACCCAGAAGACTGGTCGACGACTTCATTTGGGGGCTTCGATCGATATCGTTTTAATCATGATTATCAGGAAATCGACCTATGAAGGTCAGTGAAGTTGATGCCTAGAATCGATAGTTCTTAAGCTGCCTACACTTGAATTTAGGTGGTACACTTCCCTATCAATTAGGTCTCAGTTAAATCCAATCAGGTAATTAGAAAATTCTAATACCTACAAAATAGTTCACCCTGCTAGGCTGATTCATAAAGTTTTAAAACACCAAATATAATACTGTAATATCTACCGCGATTATTGTAACTTTACTACGATCTGAAACCTTACCACATGTTATGTATCTTCTTTACCTGTTGGGAAAACAGCTAGGAGAACAGCTTCCTTAAAATAGTGATATAAATCATCGCTAGCCCTGAAGCTTGAGAAAATGCAGTGCATACAGATGCATGCGAGTGAGGAGCACAGGCACTTACATGTACAAGCTCTAGAAATGACTCGTTCAGTTTTGTCAATAAGACCCAGATATCGCACCAAATGGCGCTTTGTTGGAAGGGCCGTAACTTAACAGATCACAACGACTGAACTATAAGCACAGCTGCAGAATATGATCGTAATGACCCCTAAGTTTGGCCCTAACCTAAAAAGGACTGTCATAGTAGTTCCGCATGTGTAATATTTAATTTCCAACGTTCCAATGAACAAACAGAGAGACGGACCGACAAACATTATTAATAACCACACCTGGTAAGCTACAGGTGGATACACGAGAAGAAAGGTTCACTACGGTTAGATACGATTATGTGCTACTGAGAAAGTGTAAAAGCAGGTATCCGCAAATAAGATCCCAAAACTTGTAGTAAAAATTCCTTAGATATTCCTATATTTTAAACACCTTGATCATATACAAATATAAATTAGTGTCCACATCCACAGAAAAGCATTTTGTGAGTTCAAAACTTTATTAAAGTTAAAGATATATTTTTAGGTTGTAGATCGCGTCTATATTCTCATATTTTGTTCAATAGTGATTCATTGCTAAATGCTGAAATCTGGTTCTTTACACATGCGTAGAATAAATGCTTCTGCAGATATCAACGTTCGCTGCTCAAATTCAAGTCATCTCTGAAGCATTTCAAAGCCTAAAGAAGCTTCCTACACTCATACACTTGTCTATATTTTCTCAGCCTAAAGTTCTGATTCCAACCGTATTAACTACCTCTCGTGTATCCGGTCTATCAGGGATGGTAACTATGGATATATTCATAGCTGGTCCATGAACATTGCTACGATTCTGGTGTATTTAAGTTTATCCCAAGCGTACGCTTACACCTCTTATTTAGACTTCCCGATATGTTCAGTTTAGGCAAGGGTGAGCATTGCCATCGAATAGAATCAATAGCTTGAATCCATGCTTTTTAATGCAGACAATGTTTTCAGTTTAGGCAAGGGTGAGCACTGCCATCGAATAGAATCAATAGCTTGAATCCGTGCTTTTTAATGCAGACAATGTTTTCAGTTTAGGCAAGGGTGAGCATTGCCATCGAATAGAATCAATAGCTTGAATCCATGCTTTTTAATGCAGACAATGTTTTCAGTTTAGGCAAGGGTGAGCATTGCCATCGAATAGAATCAATAGCTTGAATCCATGCTTTTTAATGCAGACAATGTTTTCAGTTTAGGCAAGGGTGAACATTGCCATCGAATAGAATCAACAGTTTGAATCCATGCTGTTTAATGCTGACAGTGTTTTCAGTTTTGTTTTATTTATGAATACCATTATCCGCTGCATCTCTGTGTGGTCCAAACTTAACAAAAAACAAAAACAAAAAATTGGTAGTAGAAATTTGAAACATTCAACCTCTTAAATACAGCTAGAGTAACGAAATTCTTTCTTTGATTGTGTATCGGAAATTTTAAAACTGACAAAATTGAATTATCTGCAACTCTGAATTTGTGAAATGACACAAGTTGTTATTTTCTTTTGGTTTTTTTATCAATCGGAACTTGATTCTACCTTGCTGATGACACCAAATCCCACAAGCTGAATGCACAAATCTCTTTTCTGACTGTGCCTTGTGTTCTAACCAGTGTAACCATTGGACTTTGTTCTCGTCGTTATTAGTCGTACTGACTTACAAAATCACACAAACGGAAGAAGTATATATTTATAGATGCGTCTGATAAAATGTGATGTCTCGGGTATGTATGTATGTATGTATGCATCCATCCATATATATATGTATCTATTAGCGTCTAAAGGCACCTCAACTATATAATGGATATATGGTGCCAATTTAAAGTAAAGGTGTAAAAATGTAAAAGTGAAGATTTTTCACCTCCTCGAGTATAATATTGCCCAACAAAACTAATCAAAGCCACTTTAAACAAGCAGGCCGAACTCAGCCAATCAATTTAAACAAGCAGCCTGAACTCAGCCAATCAAAACGTTATTGTTCTTACCTGATGCACACGAATAAGTTTAACTGAGTTCACATCAAACACCTTCTGTCGGAATCAGTTTCAAAGATACATTGAAGACATCAAGGCGATGTGACAAATATCAGTAATCGATTTTAAAACTAATTAAAATTATCAGTTACAATTCATAATCGATGAAAGTTAAATTTTATAATAAAATATTAAAATTCAACATTTTATACATTTTTGCAAAGCTACCATATTAATGCATGACTGACATCAGAAACATGTATGCAGATATTAGTTTTACATGTTAATCGTGGCCCACAATCCATGAATTCGTAAAGGAAGAAAACAAATATGTCATCATTTGTTAAGTTTTGCTCAGTGGGCACGATGTCAGTTATACAGTGAATTCTAGTACGGTAAAATTGTCATTACACAAACTTTTCAAATATGCAGGGATATAGAAAAGAGTTACCATGAATCTTTCCCAATATTTCAGCCATTATTAAATCATGTCTTATAATTTTCATTAGAGTACATGAAACAAAGACGAATCAAAACTTTTTTATGCATCGCACTTTTTCATTATATCAGATACATAGTTATTTATATTTTACTGAATATGTAGATGCATGAGCGGTTCTTTGATGGAAAATCTCAAGTCTTGATTGCTGACATAAATATCCGGGTTCTTGAATATATAGATATGTCCTTTATCTCTCACACAAAGCTGGTTCAAAGTGTCAATAGCCACACTTGTAGCCCAGAAAGATAAATCACTACAAACAAGAGTGGCTTAAAAGTTGCCCCTTATAGCAATAATGTAAAACCCCGTATTTGTCCCCAAGGAAGAATGCCCATTGTTGTCAGATATCAAGCAATCGACCTCCTGTTTCTCGAGTTACGCTACAGTTTGATCTTTGCAACAGAAACGATACACAGTTGTGTTACCTCTAATTTGTCTATCAACAACTGCCAGGATATTAGTGTACTTACAAGTAGCGGTAGACTGTAACTTGTATAATGAACCATTATGTTATTGTACAGATGAGAAATTTGCTCCATCCAGACTGTAGACAAGAAGTCTTTATGAATTTTCATAAATGACAAGCACCGTTCCATCTGGACGAACGACTATTGATCCAGGGGCGTCTCGTAGCGTGCAGATGGTAGTTGGTGTCTGAACTCCACCGCATTGAAGACCTTGTTTTTCTTCAGGTACAGATGCATGGAGATTGTCATGATTATCCAGATCAAGACCGCTGATGAAGACGCGTTTCAGTATTTTAACTCTTTTGGACCCATTATCAGTAAATATGCTTAGTCCATTATCATCCTCCTTTGCTATCCATAATCCCCTTGTCGCTGTCAGGTAAAATGAATATTATCTCACGGAAGGAGGATGTACTAAATGTGCGGACAAATTCCTTTTGTATCTTGTTTTCAGTAAGGAGCCTGCGCGTCTGAGATCTTACCTAACCTACACTTTCAGCATCTATATTCAGATCAGTGATGGGGAAATAAGTAACCTAAACAAATGCAGGTACTCATGTCAGAAGTGAGGCATTGACTTCCATAATATTCCTCCGCTATCTGCAAGATTTTGTCAATATTCCCTTTTATTCTGCACTGGAAATTCATGTTTTATTGCTTCATGATTCTATCGTGCTGTAATAAAAGATGCCTTATCGGATTTAGTGTATCTAACTCACTTTTGCAAATGTCTGTAGTTTCTGAACTTTGTTTCCACCCCATTCAGATTTATTCCATGTAATATATTTCAAACATAAGTTCTTTTACTAAAGCATGTACATAAAATGTCAGTGATATGTTGTCTTCCAAGTATACTTACAACCAGACGATACCTTGTGGGAAAGTTCGTGTGTTACGTCATGTCTCTTGACGAATATTCAATTAATCTGCTTCTACCCATTTTACTGTTTTACGTAAGATCAGTATTACATATAAAATAAAAGCTTATCGGGAGAATCCCAGAATGAAACTTAATTTAGCATTCCTAAAGTTGTATTTAATTTTATCATAATTTTGATTTTGGGGGAGTTTTCTTTTTAAAGGCTAAAAGAATTATAAAAAAAAAGTATCATGATGATAGTATTAGACAATATTTTACTTGTAAGCAACAAAAAAAAAAATAAAGACAATAAATAAATAAATATTAGGTTTGGGTTGTGAACTATATTGTTTTAAATTTAATTTACCATGTGAGCATACAGAAAATTTATTTTTGAATGTATTGTCTTGGAACTACAAAAAACCTATTGGTATTCTTCAAAACTCATTTCACTCGAAGTGCAAATATTGAAGGTTAAAAAGCAAAAAGTCACAGATGAACTCTTTATGTTAAATGTATTATCAGCTTAAGCCTATCTACACAATTAAAGAACAGTAAAAATATAAGGTCAAAATAAGTAACAATCAACATTCAGTTCAATAATAATAATAATAATAATAATAATAATAATCTTTAAGTAAAATTGCTAATTTGCCATCAGATACAAAAGCACTACTGTCATATAATTAAATGACGCAATGCAAGAACTCTGAATTAACTACGAAAAATATAATAATAGTGTGTTTGTCTTGTAATATGCACAGATCCACCATTGAAATTCAGTGACGACATCACCACATGAAATTGTATAACTCAGTACGTCATGCTAAACAGTTTTACTGATGCAGCTGTCCTCTGTAAGCCACGCTGCTATCACGTACTCATTTGCTGGCCACATGGTGACAGACCACCATTAATTTTCTTATATAGTACATATATATTGCTCCTAGCTGAATTCAGAGCAACGTTCCAGTAACACTAGGATTCCTATGGGTGAGAGTATCATGGTAGACCATTATACACACTAAGTCATGAGAGTATCATGGTAGACCATTATACACACTAAGTCATGAGAGTATCATGGTAGACCATTATACACACTAAGACTTATGAGTACCATGATAGACCATTATACACATTAAGACTTGAGAGTACAATGGTAGACCATTATACACACTTAGACTTGAGAGTACCATGGTAGACCATTATACACACTTAGACTTGAGAGTACCATGGTAGACCATTATACACACTTAGACTTGAGAGTACCATGGTAGACCATTATACACATTAAGACTTGAGAGTACAATGGTAGACCATTATACACACTTAGACTTGAGAGTACCATGGTAGACCATTATACACACTAAGACTTGAGAGTACCATGGTAGACCATTATACACACTAAGTCATGAGAGTATCATGGTAGACCATTATACACACTAAGTCATGAGAGTATCATGGTAGACCATTATATACACTAAGACTTATGAGTACCATGATAGACCATTATACACACTAAGACTTGAGAGTACCATGGTAGACCATTATACACATTAAGACTTGAGAGTACCATGGTAGACCATTATACACATTAAGACTTGAGAGTACAATGGTAGACCATTATACACACTAAGACTTGAGAGTACCATGATAGACCATTATACACATTAAGACTTGAGAGTACCATGGTAGACCATTATACACACTTAGACTTGAGAGTACCATGGTAGACCATTATACACACTAAGACTTGAGAGTACCATGGTAGACCATTATACACACCAAGACCTGAGAGTATTTGTCCAGCTTCTTTACGTTTAATATCTGTTCAATAGCTCCTGGAGTCAAAGGTCATGTTTCCAAGTCAGTCAAAACATAGGCTGTGACCAAATCACACACTGACTTCAAAACACAGATGAGACAAAGCAAGTCTGAACAATATAGAATTTATATACCATGACGAGGGAAGTTAAGCCCTTACAATAAGGCGAAATTTGTCATGGCATCATCAGTGTCTTATAGACAATTATAAAGTTTTCAGTTTGGAAAATTAGTTCATCGTTTCAAACGCTTAATATTTTTCTTTCATTATAAAGGGCGTTATAACGGATGTAGAAATTATCATTTGCTTTTAGATGTGGCTTTTGCATGTTGTTTAGACTTATGACACATGAAAACACCATGTATCATCCTTCAGTTTGTCTATCTCTCTGAGTGGGTGATGTCGCCTTGTACATTATTACTTTTGCAGTCTTTGATTAGATAGATAGATAGATAGATAGATAGATAGATAGATAGATAGATAGATAGATAGATAACATTCAACTGATTTTAAAATGGCAAGTCTAAGAAACAAAGGTTGTTCGCGGTGATGGTGGTAGTGGTGGTGGCATTTTCAATTATGTGGATCTTATAACGCGATTTTTGTTTTCAATTGGGAATAGGAAAACTAATCACAGTGTGGCTACAACGAACTGCTGCCCAGATTCAGACCTAAACGACTTTTCCCAACTCCTGAGAGCACTCAAACACAGATAATTACACTGCATTGTGTATACATTTTCTATCCACCTGACTGAGTGCTTTATATGTGTTGGAGGAGCACAGAAGGCCTAGCTGTGGTATCCAGACTTGTTTTTTTGTGTTGCACCACACTTAGTTTTTCTGCATGGTAGTAACAGTTGTGCAGCAAGCTAATTTTAGCCAGAACTGAGCTGCAATTCGTTTCAATGGTCTTCACCGGAGTAATTGACCTTAGATCGCTCCGCGTACCGAATCACGTGACATGACGAACCGGTTAACCTCCGACAAACATTCAGAATTTGGCAAAGAAATATGTTTGGATTTCAGTGATATGTTTATTAAAAATGATTTTTATTATTCTGAAAAATGTAAAATTACCAAGTTGCTTAAATTATACTGCAGTAGACAATATTTATATTTTAATTTTTCGTATAGCAATAACTTGCGTGTTTTATTTCAGTAATCATGAAAATCAATTTTAAAGCGGCTGGAGAACATATTCATGTAAAAGGAAATTCACTCCAAAAGATGTTAATGTATTTAGTAGACAGTCTTATCTGTATTAGTTTTATCTGACTTTTGTTTATGCTGCCTTAAAGGTAAACGAATTAAAAATATATAACAAAATCGTAAATAGTTACTGTTTAGAACTTTAGAAGGATACTGTTGTACAAAATAATTTGTAAGTTCCACTCTGTTCATGAGATGGAATTTTGATTAGTGATGTATGTTGATGTAAATAATTAAATATATGCTTAATACATCGGAAGATAAATATTTGAAACCAGTTTTTGTATATCTTTATTATTAATTACAATTTTCATCCCCACTCCTCCTTCAACTCAATGACTAAAAGTAAAGCGTCAATTAGTTGTCTAAAGATCGAGATGATAGAGCATTTGTGTGTGTGTGTGGGGGGGGGGGGGACAAACCAACATTAAAGTGTAAACTTTCAGACTTTAAACTAATGCAATCTGGAGTTCAGTGCTTCCTAAAGAAGAAACAAATACACAGAACAAAGCCCGCAGTTAGAGGGTTCTCCACCCATATCCTAGTTACATCCATTGTTACATATTTTTTCTTCAGTTTCTGTTTTCTTATTTTATCCCTTCAAATTATCGACGGGACATGCTTTTCTGCCTACATTTGTGCAAACACACACCTGGTAATTGCCATCAATTGGATCCATGTTCAGCTGATCGTGAGGGCGACCACAAGTCTTTATCCATCCAGTTTCGTCTAGGTTTCGGGAAAGGAATAAATCTAACTCCTCCATTTAGACCAGCTCGATATCTACTGTGAGAATCTCAAAGCCCTCATTGACTCCTTTTTATCATTATCGATCGAAAAATCGAAGAACCATTGCAAACGTTTAAAATATTTACGATAATCATTTCATTATAGAGATCATTAGCTTGTCGGAGGAAAATGGCCGACGTAAACGATGCCTGGAGATGTGTATAATTTATGCTCACTGATTGTATAATCGAACAGCGTGACTGACAAGTGGCGATAGGTCAGTTCAGGAGCTAACCCTACTAGCTTCTGATTGGTTAACTTGCGTTAAGTCAGCCCACAGTGCGTATTTTAAGTGTGGGTAGGCTCCATTCCAGCAGTGCTGTTAGTACATCAAGACATTTTGCTTCTTGGATAAATTCATTTTGGTTGTAAATTCATTTAGAAAGTACTTTTCGCTGGGCGCACTTTCTCTGCACAGTTTCCATATACGTGACATACGTACAGTTGGATAGTTTACCTGATTTCACTCTGTCTTCTTCCAAGCGGATCAGTGGTGCTGCGATTCCGTATTTTACGTTGGTGTCTTTGTTGAATTGATGGTATGTCTTTAAAGCCGAAAACTGTATGTATTGGCCATAATTTTGTCCAACGCTTGAGCGAAGATATCTCTGTAAATTATGATAATACTTTAAAGCACAACTTTTGGCTTGAACCAGTGCGAAATTTATTTGTTTGTTTCAGGAAAACTCTATATTTTTTTTACTTTAAACGATTTTTTTTACTAAATTACATCCAGTTTTTTTTTAAAAAAAACTCTCCCCTATGTATATGTTGTCTAAATTGGATGTAGTGATTTATGCACATCGTTGGTCCCTCCTCCTTCGCTGGACAATTTTGCAGATTTGTTGATAAATTAATATTGTGTTCACATTGTTTATATATGTCAAGTTCCCCAAGAGGTATGACCTACACAAAATAAAGCACGTCGCCATGCAGTCAGTCACTATCTTCAGATCATATTGTAGGCTACAGAAAAAAAATACTGACCACTTTAACATATTTTTAAAAACACTCCATTGCGCATTTTTCGACATGACAGTGTGTATTTGAGTCCTATCGGCACACGAAAAATCTACAAATCTGTACAACAAGATGGTTTGCTTTCTGCTGCTGGCCAACTTCAATGTATTACTTACTGTTACTTTCATGCATTGCAGAGTTTTCAACCAGACACATCTGTGCGCATGTTAATGCAGTACTTTTTATCGACACTGTACATACAGAGCTGATTATAACGTTGTTTCTATAAATAGATTATTTGGGTTCTTTAACATAACAATTCACAAACAAGCTATTCTATTGTGATCTCATGGAGCAACTGGTTATGAGGTTACGCTGCCAATGGCAAGGTTGGCTAGAATTGTTTATTTCAAGGGGTTGTCGGTTAGAATTTTCAAACATGAGTAAGACTCGGCCGGGTCTTCTCTCTCATCTAAGTACAAAGATAAACATACATTCACACATACGTTTTAACAAAACATCAATAGCCAGTCAGTGTTTAAATTAAATATATGGAGACATTAGCATTCCATTGCATTTGTATATTTGTTATATGAGGTTGTTGTTGGTTTTGTTTTTTTGGTTTTGTTTTGTTTTTTAAATTTCGGCACGGACTTAGGTTGTATGAAGACCGTTCGCTGGCCACATGCTCTAATTAATTGTAAGTTTCATGGGGTGCATTTAGATTATAATTGACATTTCAAACTGAAAAATTCAAAATTTCTTTCCGGTGTTAGTGTAGATGGAGTTCCGGTTTGCTGAATTAAAACTTATTGCGAAATTCGTGACAAGAACCGTTATTCGTTTTCAATGGGATTTGCGTTTAATGAGATGTCGGTCTTGAGGGTTTCGCTCTATGTATGTATGTATGTATGTATGTATGTATGTATGCATGCATGCATGCATGCATGCATGCATGTATGTATGTATGTATGTATGTATGTGTGTGTGTGTGTGTGTATGTATGTATGTATGTATGTATGTATGTATGTATGTATGTATGTATGTATGTACTGTAACGGCCGAACTCAGTCCAGACAATACTACATTAGAATACAACACCAGGGATGAGTACGCTTCTTACCAAGTGACTAAGGAGGGGAGAGTGCAGGAAACTCGAACTCTTGATTTCTTTTCAATCATAACACAAAATGATTCATTTATTAAGAAAACACATGAATAAAGTTGCAGATCATAACCATAGAAGTTTCCTTGTTTTATACAATGCCAGAATAATATCATTGTCTTCAGGTATAGGCCTGTATATGATAATCTCACACAAGGTCATGCTAAATATTACCACCATATTATTAATTCATTGTATTAATACCACTTCTGACAAATGAAAAATTGTACAAGATTTACTCTGTTTGGATTCAGTTGCAATATAGTTTACTACAGAAGAGACAACATGACTTGACTGTAATTTGTTAAATGTAAAATCTGCAAGGAAAACACTTGCTTGACTTTACACTTCAACCATAGCATAGTAGTTATTTGAATTGCATTGATATAAACAAGATTAAATTGAGTGTCAAGTCGGTGAGGATAACACTCACAATGACTTAGACAACTAGTAAATTATATTTAAAAACACCTCAATAAATCATGTTTTGGGAGTGTTAGATTAATCAGGTATTGAATTGAATTGAGAATGTCAAGTCGGTGAGGATAACGCTCACAATGACTTCGACATTCGAGCTTCTTATGAAAATTCTGGAATTATGTTTAGGAAATGTTAGACTAGGCGATTATTGAACTGGATTAAGAATGTCAAATTGGTGAGGATAATACTCACAATGACGACTTGGACATTCTAGGTTTTTATGAACATTTTGGATATATAATTTAAGAAAATGAATTATCTATTTGCAGCATAACGAAAATTCTCAAATATGGAATCAAAACAAAATTAGACCCATTTCAGCATAGAAGGACATCATAAAGATGCATTTAGCTTCATAAAAATAATTAACGTCATAAACTAATACATAACTAAATAAAGGTATTGATCAGTTAGGACAACACTCACTTGGACCATATAACTGAGTTCTTATAACAAATTATATAACAATCTATTGTTTGCTTATAAAAATAAGTTAAAAATTAATAGAATTCATATAATTTGAAAGAGCATGGAAACTTCCGTAAATAAATATTACTTTGTGCTTAAATAAACCATAAACAAAAATTTACTCTCCAAAATATTGCCTAAAGTTCCAAAACTGTATACAAAAAATTAACAAACTAAAAATAAATAAATTTTAAAAAACCCCAACTCAGTATAAATGTGATATGACAAGTTTGAAAGCTGCTGAGCCGACTGCCCACAAGCAGCCCACAACGCCTTATATACTTTCGACGAAACCCACAAAATCCACAACCCACAAGTTTGTTAGAATCTACCAACAAGCATGAGCTACTATGGCAACAGTACATTTAGTAAATTTCCACAAAGATTATAAAAAGAAATTACCAACTCGATATTTTACACATTATTACCTTAAAATTATATTGCAGATACAATAGAATCAGTTCGTTTTTCGCAGCACATACCCGGCTGTCGCCCAAAGCAATAGTTCGAAGCCTGTGTTAAGTCATGCACTCTTTCAACATTCCGAGGTACACCGCATGGCAAAGAAAGTCAGGATGTGTTCGTAGCAAGTACACTAAAGAAGCGAAAATCATAAGGTATCACAGTACCGTTGTTTTTCCATAGATCTCAATGCTGATGTTTGGTGAAAGAAATATAATTTCTATCGTACTTCAGCATGCATGTCACACACTGTCAAATAGAGCAATGTTAGATTGTCAATTTGGCAAAGACAGAATCAGGTACTCCATTGCATTTATGAGAGATAACTCCACTGGAACTAAACGGGTAAGAGTTGTCCAGTCACAACAGAATCATTTTCATTGATGTGTATCACACTGTAACAAAAATCATTAAAAAAATACAAAATATGATCTAGATATGAATTTACATAATCTCATATGTTGCCAAGAGACTCAACTTTTTTTTAAGCATGACAGCATTTTCAACTCTTTGTATAATGCACTAATCACAGCTAGTTTTGTTGTTTTTTTCTAAATACAATGTTCCCTACACCTTAAGCCCCCCCCCCCCCCCCCCCGGGCTTGCGCAATTGGTACTGTGATACCTATAGCCAACCTTACATTGTTTAATAATCTGTGATATAGCTCGGGACTGTATAAGTAACAAGTGCACTAAGTCTCGCTTGTCAAAAACAATTTTATGAGGTATCAAGCTATGTCTTATATTAATGTGTGTGGAAATGTCATTGAGCTGTTTCAACTGCTGTTTTTATATTTGTGCTTTACTACCAAACTATCTTTTCAGAATAAAATGAATTTTTTTAACTATGTATTGATTTTTTTTTTTTTTGTCAGCACTTATTGAATTCACATGGGTAGTATGGGATACATCACATTATGTCATATTATGTATTAACCAGGTCAAAGGTCAATGTACTAATTAGAATGTACCTCTCCTATTTCAAAAAGGAGAATTAATCTAAAATAAAGGACTTTATATTTGTTTAGGAGACAAAGAACTTAACATCAGAGACAGGTGGACATGACCCAATCTTATTATAAAGTATAAGCTTTTAACACTTTACACTGACTGTAGATACATGAGGTCACTAACCCCCAGTCCTTGTACAAAGGTCAGCCTACCTATCCCCTCTGTAACACTTTGTGTAGTGAATAAAATTAATGTAATAAGCCAATCTGTCACCAAATATAGTAGATCACAGCTTCTAAGCACTTATTTTGGATTTTGGGCGAAATTTAAAGGAATAAAATAAAGAAAAATGCCAAGGAAAAACAATAAGTATAGCAATTCAAATGGAGTTAAAAACAGGAGGAAAGTGTACATCTAAAAGGAACATGTAGCGTATAATAAAGGAATCAAAAGAGACAACAGCAACATAGAGAAAAATGAGAAGAGAAAGTTTCATCACCTTACCTTAGACAAATGTGTGGAGGTAGTGCTCATTGATCCAAGGACAGTCCCAAGGCAACGGTACTATTAAATCCCATACAAGCACCAAAACTGAACTAAAAGCAGAGTGCATTCCCATCTGAAAAAAGGTACATAACTTAAATCATATAGGTGCATATAATTTATATTGGTCCTGCACATAAAATCAAAAACAATTGGCTTAAGTTAGGCACAAGCAAAAAAACAAAAACAAATCTGTATCAATTTTTAAACCTTTTAAACTTTGCTGTGAGAAATTATTAAATCGGTTGTACTTATATTTGCATCAAGATTCAGGGCTACTATTATATTTTAAACTAAATCTTCTCTTTATTTTCATAAACAAGCACTGAAATGTGAGTTTTTATTTCTTCAAATGTCATGTATGGTGTAAGGGAGATAATGAAATACATAAAGGGTGGTATTTTTATTTCCTCCAATTTATTATCCATGTAATACAAATTAGTTCACGAAAACATGCATTAACTTGCATGCAATTAAATTATCCCAAAATAAATTATTGACGAAGAGAGAACTTTAAATTCAGGCTTCTGTATGTAGTGGAGACCATGAGAGTGATTTAATTTTGTTTTCAGAGATGAGGAGGCTGCCTCATATCGAATAGTTTATGTTCTCTAGAATGCCGGTATGTGGAGTGCAGTCTTCCATAAACATGCCAATATGATCCCATGCTATTCTGGATTCTTGCGATGGGACCCAAAGTTTGAAGAACAGTGTGAACTTGAATGGAAGGAATGGGCAATATTTGACTGATGTGGTTACCACTCAGAATAGTTTGGCCTTATATGAGGAAATTCCAAAAGAAACAGTTGGACAGAAATAAATAGGATTACCGGTAATTGAAAGTCGGTAGAGGATTATGAATGGGCATATGGAAGTGTCAATGGGAAATGCTGATTTCAAGAAATTGCTTTTGTCTGATGATATTCCTGCTACTTATACAAAAGGGAATGCAACAGAACTTATCTTTATAAACTGCATGAAGAATTTCCAGACAAGAAAGTGTTCAAAAAGGGGCAATTATTGCATGGCAATAAAAAGAAAAGTGGGAAGGAAGACCATATCTATAATAAGTTACCTAAAATTATATCCTATATGATGCAAAGTGATCTACAACAACTGAAGCACCTTCCTTGAGCCCTATAGTGTTCTCTATCTTGGTTTATGGCATGCTTTTCAAGAAGCAGGTAGTTACTGTTTATACATGATTTATTATGATATGCAGGTGAAACAGTTAATATTTGGTGAAAATCATTCACATTGTGTTTACATAACTTACTTTGTTGCATGTATGGCAATCTCTGAGCTGACTCCACTGATATAAAGCCATCAGGCCATACAACTCTCTGTCTGCCATAGCTATATTTATCAAAAGCCCCCCCCCCCCCTTCCCTCCAAAGCCAACGTGTTATTTTATGAAGATTTCATACATTGTTAAAAGCCTGTCAATATTTGACCAAAAATGTTCCATGTCCATTCTACTACATCAAACTAGTACAGTTTATAAATGGCACTCACATGTATGCGTTTCTATGGATACACTGCGAGTCTGTTGTTCCCTATAGGTATCATGGTACCAATTGTTTTTCCATATACCTAAATGCTAATGTTTGGTGAAATAAATATAATTTCTATCCTACTTCAGCATGCGTGTCACATACTGTCATAGAGAGCAATGTTAGATTTTCAATTTGGCAAGGACAACTCTGCTGGAACTAAACTGGTAAGAATTATCCAGTCACAACAGAATCATTTTCAATGATTGCACAATTGGTACCGTTATACCACAAACTAAACACAATGTCATACAAAAACTAAACAGCAGGGGCTATAAACACATTGAGTATGTATCATACAGTCTGAAATGGTTAAATAAAAATAGGTGTTTGTCAAATTCTCAAAGATGCCGGCTTCAGAACTCACTAGTTTTGATAACTCAAAACCTATTGACTAAACCAGGTAACAATAATTCGAAGAAGAAAACAAAACATAAAATCAGAGAAAATATTAATGTTCACTCATGTGACAAATTTGCTAATAATGCATTCAAAAAAAAAAATCGAGACTGAGTTGGGCGGCTTATATGCATAGTCTATATACATGCATGTATATTTTACTCCAGAAGTACAGGTTATTACACTACTCTCTGCCAAAAGAGTTCGGGTCCTCACAACACTTAAAACAATGGATAACTGTTAAGGACAAAACTAGGGAGGATGAAATATCTGATGGTTTGCTGCTATGATACCAAAATAACCGGCATAATGTCTTTTACTATGGTTTAGGCCTTGCAGAAAATCTGATACATCAACAGAAATATCCAAGGAACAACGTGTGTGAATTGTGGAAAATTCTGTTTGGGATATATATCCTGAAAACCAGTTCCTGAATCTATTCCGACTGGCCATAATTGCAACGGTTCTGCCTTTATAAAAAGCTGATTGTGAAAGGTGATTCAGTTCTCAAAGCAAAATTTACACCACTCTGAGGAATAGGCTAACCACAGATCTTTGAAACTATATCATTGTAGTAAGAAAATGTCAGAATATGAGAAGAAAATGAAACAAAATAATATATATATATATATATATATATATATATATATATATATATATATATATATATATATATAAATATGGAAAGGATTTTTTTCCATTTTATTTAACTAAGTTTTTTTGACATTTCTTACTACAGTGATAGAGTTTCAAAGGCCTGTGGGCTAACATCTGAAACAGTAAATAAATTGATGACTATTCAGATGTGTGTGTGTGGTTCAATAAATGATTTTCCATTTGCAAAGGCTTTTGTGAAGGGGAGTGATAAGAAACAAAGAAGAATATTTACCAGCTGAGCAACAATTAGGTATGCAGACACCTTATACATTTATTTTCATAGAAGTGATACAAAAATCATTAAATGCTTGCTTTAAATTCGGTGTTTCTACACCTTATAATAATGTTGTCACCCATTAGCTACCATTTTGGTATAGTTTACCCCCCCCCCCCATGATTTCCCCACCCTCCTCCCTGCCCCCTCTTAAGAAAATTTCTGTGTTATGTGTGGTACATTTTCACATTTTATGCAAAAAGTACACTCAAAATTACAAGTATAATGAAACAAATTTATAGCTTCTTGTCTATAATGTATATATCACTTTATGAGAGAGAAAGAGAGGAGGAGGAGGAAGTTGTTAAATTGCAGGCGGATATATCAGTTGAATGTTTTATATCTAAAATTGAATAAAAAAGAGTTTCACTAGATACTTTATATATCTGTATATGGACAAAAAGGGGATTCTTTTTATGGAAATTCAACTTCCTATTTAAATGATAAATATTGCATTTTTTCTGTTCTATGTTGCTCTATTTGATCTCACTTCTAGGTTTTCAGTTTCATATTACTATTATTAGA
The DNA here is from genome assembly GCA_029931535.1 of Margaritifera margaritifera. NCBI lineage: Eukaryota > Metazoa > Mollusca > Bivalvia > Unionida > Margaritiferidae > Margaritifera > Margaritifera margaritifera. Next base: position 1,563,246 of record JAQPZY010001237.1, read on the forward strand.
TCTAAGCACTCATAAAATATAGTTAAGAAGGTGACAGTTGCCTCAAAAGTTTTGTTTTTTGATTGTTTATGGTTGGCAGAAGTTCTTTAAGATTCTGATTATGTTTTGCAGCTAAATTCTGATATCGGTTCTGAGATCTATAAGCAGCTGACATGATAGATCCGTAGCATCATCATCCTAAGGGCATCATTATGGCTACCATAACAGCCCACCCCATCAGAAGCTGGGATCTTGTCAAAGTAGGAACTGTGACACTACAAGGTATTTTGTTAGCTAAGACATATACATGTTTACTAGTTTTTATTCAAACAACATATCCATGACAAGTTTTCATAACACACTGCATTAATATCAAAGCTTTTCTTCCATCAAATTTATCAATACAATGGAATTATAGGAATAAGAGGATCATTTTTATTTACACTTTTTTTCCGTAGGAAAATAATGATTTACAAGAACATTTGTATTGTTTTGATCCAGCTTATCACAGTAATTATTGTCATCGCTGTCGTATTTATCATTATCATCATCAAAATCAATGACGGAAGTAAGAAAATAATGCTTGTTGTGAAATGTGAAGTATTGTTTTTTTTTTTTTTTTTTTTTTTTTGGTGCTGATTTTACTTACGATGGACATATTCCTAATGAACTCTTGTATCAATTATAAAGATATAGATTTAAGTAATATTAAACACATTTATTATTCATGAATGTTAAACCTGTCAGTGGACACATTTAAATGGGTTACCTTGTTCGCTCTTGCTCACTTACAGCTCTAATCATATTTCCAGATTATGAAGTTATTTTGTGTCCTGGACAGAAACGGGGCCATTTTTGAAGTTCCAACAGCAGTAATGAATTAATTCGGTACTGTTTATATTTGAATTCCTGACAAAATATAAAGGCATAGTAATACTGAAACATAACAATTTCGCTTCAAAAAAGGCCACCAAATGCTCTTAATCACCTATTAAATACTGAATAAAATCAATTATGAGTAGTTTGCAGTTTGGCATGAAAGTATTTGTTGGTGTTAAAAATCATCCTTACAGTTCAAAGTAACAGGTACAATGCTGCCCTTGGATAGAAAACCAAAATTATGAAATATTCGTTTTGGCACACCTCTCCTCTTCATATAGTGTCTTCCTCTTCTAAAGTAATTGATTGCATAAAAAGAAATGTACTGATGCACTATGAAGTTTGAGCGAAGCTTTTGTTTTTGAAAATTAAAGCAAAATGAATGCCACGACACATCTTATATAGTACCAATAATAGCTAAGCATATAAAGATGCAGGACTCACTGTACTAATTATATGAAACGACTGTGAACCAGTCTGGAAATGGGTGAAGATACAATACAGTATATATGGGTTTGGTGTCCATAATTGGTTAATAAAGAAAAGTAAAATTTTAGTAAAAAAATTTTTGGAGTGCTTATCCTATCTGTACCTACAAAAAAAAATTGAGACAAGATTCTATTTATGCAATTTTAGTATTTTTATAGACTTGACTTAGGAACAATCAATAACAACAGTAGTACCTGATTCATTAGGTGCAGAATGGATAACACATTTTTCATGCAAATGTAGATCCAAAATATGCCATGGCTCATGTGGTTTTCGTAAAACAGAAGCATGCATCAAGGATGGGTCTATACTGATAAATATAGATTTGATCATGAGCATTTAGAAATTTATAGTTATTTAATTTTTACTATCATGGTGTTTCCATAGGTTTACTACGGGAGTTGAATTAGTACCGTGAGTCCTAAATGGGCACTATACCATACCAAGAGCCTGTTGTTTGCATGGTTACCACGTGCATCCAGTTATTGTTTTGGTGGTTTTTGGTTATGAAAATCACAGTGGAGTCTTATTTTCATAATTTGCATATGATTTTAGAGAAAAATTTTTAAAATGCAGTGTTGGAAAGGGTTGTGTGCAATGGACAGGTGTGGTAGATGGCTCAGGCTATGGAAAAAAGAGAATAGTATGGCTAGATGGCAGAGTTTCATATGTTGGTGTCCACAGATTGGCTTTTATGGCTAAATACCGTTTAACATATGCAACTATTCCCGCAAGGGGGTGGAGGGAGAGATTTTAAGCGTAAGCCACATGTCAGAATTGCTCATGTATCAACACTGATCATTTAACTTTAGAAACACATTCAAGAAATCAAAGCAGGGGCATTGTAAAAATCAAGGACTGTGCACACAACTGCACATGCCACATTCCATCAGCCTTTCAAAAAATGCTAAAATGGAGGTGGCTTATGGTAAGAGTGTTCATTTTTTTTTTTTTTTTTTCTAGCCATAGCACACAGCAATTTGCCTTTATCATAAGTCTTTTGTTCTTGATATTTCTAATACAGTTTGTAAAGAAATGCCCTTTTCTCAGATCTTTTCTTTTCTTATATACTTTACTTGATTTGTACATTGTATCTCAGAGATATATATCTTGTTTGGTTTTCAGATGTTGTGCCATGGAACTACAGCTGAAACCAGACAACTGATAGATTTACATAGCTTCACCAAAGATTATCCAGGTCCATGGTTACAGTTATGAACAGCACTATGAGCCCGACCATGGAAGTTTCACTTGAAGGTTATATTTTTAGGTAAGCTATGTTTAATCCTTCAATTGACTGATCCCACTTTCTGGGTATTCTTGTTCAGTTTTGTTTTCAGCACTGTAGATTTACCTAACCAATACTCCATAACATGTGTAATGTAGACTCTTCACTCTCTTTTTGATATTTTCAGCTTGAAATGACTTGGCAAGAATGTGCTTCTATACACTCAGTAGGAACCATCTACCCAGCACACATTAGACTGCTTAAAAAGTATAGGCCTTAAACTTTCATTTCCAACAGAAATCTGTGAAACTCCTATCTGTATGGAGCTGTTCACACAGACTGCCTTTCTTCCTTTCTTGCTAGTCTTCTGTACCTCATCATAGAGATTAAACATTTTTAATGCATAACTGCATGTCAAACATATTGCTCTCTCCCGCCACACTAGATCTCTTTTCTCTTCATGACTCAGATCCTGGGAGAGAAAACCATTACACTGGGGGTATTTTAACTGGTGTTAATGGAACTCAGTATGCAACATCTGTGCATTTTTTCCTGTGTGCACTAAGTGATATGTGTTGTCTTCTCGAGATCTGTTGATGTGAATAGAAGAAAACATGTTTCATGTCAGAAATGTGTGCTCAGATTTTGAAAGAAGAGCTATTTAGAGAAGGAAAATTGCTCTACACTTAGTATCAATGGTAGTATAGACTCATTTAACTGTAAATTCAAGTTTGCTACTTGGTATGTCAAATTAAGGTATATTACCTCCCCTTTGACTAACTGAGTAATTGCAGGATTCTCGTTATTTCTCTGTTTCTCTATAATTTATGCATTTTAATCAGCTTTATCTTGATAGATAGGTAATTTAACACTACTTGTAGTAGAACATTGGCACAATACTGATTCGGGGGGCTTTTTCTTAACTTTTTATGATCTTTTGCTAAACGTAGGTATAGATTTATGTATCAGAGAACTTTAACATGTAATTGAATCCTATTGCTTAAATTTACTGTGTATCTTATGCAGTCATAAATTATATCATTGTGTATATATTGTCTTGAAAACATGTATTTACCTTGGTATTGCAGAGTTTTCTGTATATTTCTCCACCTCCAGCTTACTTCATGGCTCGGGCTGCAGCAATTTACATATTGGCCTGCTGTCTCCAACATCAATTTCACCATTATAGGAACTTTAAGAAGCTTTTTCCAATTTTTCTCTTGTTGCCCTTATGTAACAAACCTCAAGTGGCTTTGTTTTTCTGGTTGATGTACATTTCTTTCCATTGTTGTGGGGAACATTACCAGGCTTGAAGAAATTACTTTGTCTATTTTGTGTTTCCTTACTCTTTCCCATAGTGTTATAATAAAAATTAGCACTCAACTATTTAATTTTTCTATGGAATAAAACTTATGGTACTTGTTTGGCTTTTTATACATTACTGTGCAGATTTGGGGGTGATAAATCACTGGTGTTGATAGTTTACATAATTTTGGAATTTCAGCATCACTTGTTGTTTCATGGGCGTGTTGGCTTCTCTTAGTCCCAGAAGGGCAATGACCCCTTATCATTATCCTCTGTCATCTGGCACACTAATTAGTTTGATTTTGAAAGATGGGAATAGGGATACACAGTATTTTTTTTCTGTGTGAGTCAGAAGGAAAAAAATGGTCATTTTTAATTGTATAAGCTATTAAAACTTGTCTTATAGCCAGTGAGAGATGAAAATACAAGGTATCATGTAATTTGTTACCCAGTTATGTAATACTTGCTGATGTCTGCATGTTTGAGTTTCTTTTGTGTAGCATTCATGCCATAGAAATATAACATGAAGATACATATGCAGAAAACAAAGAATTTAATAACAAGAATAAATCACTAATATGTATGATACAATACAGCAAAATGTTATGCAGATACAATTTAGCTATAGAGAGTGTCCAATTCTTTATTACAAACATGTCCAACATCAATGAGTATAATACATCTCTTTGTAAAACATTCAAATCTACTTATAGGACTCACGGTACTAATTATATGGAACAACTGTGAACCAGTCTAGAAATGGGTGAAGATACAATAGAGTATATACGGGTTTGGTGGTCCATAATTAGTTAATAATGAAAAGGGAAATTGTAGTAAACAATTATTTTGAGAGCTTATCCTATCTGTACCCCCCAAAAATAGAGACAAGATTCTATTGATGCAATTTTAGTATTTTTATAGACTTGACTTAGGAACAGTCAATAACAACAGTAGCACCTGATTCATTAGGTGCAGAATGGATAACACATGTTTCATGCACATGTAGATCCAAAATATGCCATGGCTCATGTGGTTTTCTTAACACAGAAGCTTGCATCAAGGATGAGTCTATACTGATAAATATAGGTTTGATCGTGAGCATTTAGAAATTTAAAGTTATTGAATTTTTACTATCATGGTGTTTCCATAGGTTTACTATGGGAGTTGAATTAGTACTGTGAGTCCTGCAATTGCATTTCTATTGTGATCATTTTAATGCAGAATTTGCCTCTGATGTTTGAAAATACCCTATATGCCTCTGTTAGGGATGTCCAAGCACAATTTTGCTGGTAGGGTAATGTTTTTTCTTTTAGAATCTTAATGGGTAATTTTGTTCACATTAAACTCTTTCATGCAGATAACTTTCGGTTGTTTCTATAGATCTTTTCTTTTTACCATCTGGAGATATTACATACATGTACATTGGCTAGTGAGAGTGAAGTTTAAACTAATAATTTTATCATTGGGTCTTTTGTCAAATAAATTTTGAAGTTTTGCCAGTTTTACTTGCAATATCAGTATATAAAATACATGCTTACTGTACATGTATTACATTATTTATGCATGCGTGTTATACCTGTCAGAGGATACATGTACATCAAATATCTTTTAACAAAATTAACGATAAACTTTACAATGAAAATGTATGAGCGAGAACACCTTGCATATAAACATAAATTATATGCAACAGTTCATAAGATACATTAAAAGCTTATCACGTTTATAATGGAAACAGCTAAAATGTCCAATATTTATACAGAACCTAAAATCCTTATTTCTTGATGACATTTTAGTTCCAGCTTTAAGCTCCAAGAACAAAGAAATAAAATCCTGATATAATTTCAGGCAAATGAGATAGTATAGTTTGGGAAAACAAGTAAATTCAATTTCTTCTTATGATGAGTAATGCTGCCTGATGACAGTGTATGTAGCAAACAATCATAACTTTAATAATCATACATATTGGGTAATGGCATGGCTTTGCACAAAGTGATTAATGAATTGTGATTGTGAGACATCTTCACTATTTTAGGCTAATATTATAAATCAAGGGACTATATATATATATATATATATATATATATATATATATATATATATATATATATATATATATATATGGATTAAAATGTCATTATTAATATGTCATCTGAAATTGTTTACTGCAGATTAAATTACTTTGATGGGCATCAAATTGCGTAACTTTGAAGAAAGTGACATTTCCATCAGTGCTTGAAATCAATGGAATTTACATTGTTTGGGAAATGGGCCCTATTGTCTTCAGATCTGGCTAATTGTTAGCTGGGTCTTTAGAAATGTGCTGACTGGCAAGAATGAGAACCTCCAAAATTGTTACCCCATGAAAACTAGTTAATTCGCAGTATTTCACAACTGCTTTAATATTTTTAATATTCTCTTGTTTTGCAGTACACACATACACACACACACACACACACACAGACACTAATGTAAAAGGTATGCAAGAATGACAACCAATGAGAAGAGGAAGTGCATTTTCTCACGGATCATGTTTTATTTATATGATAATTGTATTGCATCTGAGCTAGTTTCTAATAAAAACAAAGCTGCATTTTGTTTACTTGGTTTTTTAAGGTGTTCAATTACTGGGTTATATTCTTGAATGTAATTATGGTTACCCGTGTTACATGATATTGTTGACAAACCTGACTGATTGGTCCAATATTTAGGCTATGTAAAATTGGAGTGAAGAGAAAAAGACATTACTATCCGTACCATGTCTGCTTTGCCTTACTGTTTCAAAGTCTTGCAGGATTTGTATGGTTTAGAACTTTTTGTTTGGTATGAGCATTGTTGGTACCCAAAAGTGCATTTTTAGCTTCTTAATCACAGGCAATAACCTTGGGAATTAGCCTATTGCCATTTTTAAGTTAGACTGAAACACCCTAATGGTGTGAGGCATTACATAATGACAGGCGCACTTGAAGTTTGCCAGACAGTCATGTCTGATGTCTGTCACCTAGATGCATTTCACTATGTATTGCATACAAATTCTAAGGGAATTGCTTAATTCCAGGTGAAATAAAATCAGAGATTGTAGATATATTGAAGCAGAAGAAAAGAAGAAAAAAATTATGAGGTTAGAGTTTCCCTTTTAATTCAAGGTACTGTTGTGACTAAGGTAATGTTTTCAATCAAACACCTAATGTTCTCAAACAAACACCTAATGTTCTCAATCAAACACTTAATGTTCTCAATCAAACACCTAATGTTCTCAATCAAACCTAATGTTCTCAAACAAACACCTGATGTTCTCAATTGAACACCTGTTGTTCTCAATTGAACACCTAATGTTCTCAATCAAATGCCTAATGTTCTCAATCAAACACCTCTTATTTTCATACATACACAATGATATTTTGTTCACTATGATGCTGAACATCTGGTGAATGTATGACCTGAGTAATGCAATTACCTGGTAATGTTCCTTTTGATTGAATATCCAACCTTCGTACATCTAAAGATTATATAATTTTCAGCATGCATTTTTTTATTCCTTTAAAGGCTTTTTCATCTTTGTCAGTCTTTTATGAACAGAGTTTTGTCCTTAACACACAGAACGCTCTTACTGGTGTGCCATATAACTTGTCCTTGAAAGTTCCCAGCACTTTCTTTTTCATTTGGTACATGTTAAACACATTCTCCTTGGAATAGTCAATAGTGTTGGTAGTGTCATAGAACACAGTGTCGTTGTCAGTGTCATTCTTCATGTCGCTGTACAAGGAGTCTGTCTCAGTATGGATGCATTGAGAATCTGTTGTGTTAGTCATGAGTTGTCTGATATTATCCACATATTTGCTTTTAAGTTTGGTGTAGCAAAATGTATACATCAGCCATTTTGATAGATCTCGCACAGTAAACCCACCAGAGATAGGATTGGTTGATTTGATCTTTTTGTTTTTCATACTGACTAGTACAAAGTAATTATTCATTACTGTCCTCCTTGGCACCTTGGCAGACAATGTATCTTTCTGGCACTTGAAACAAAAATTTATTTACATCTGAACATATTTTACCTGTTGTTTTTCTCCTGAGATTTTCCATCTGTTTACCGAACACAGAATTACTCATGAGCTTAAAGAAGTCTTTTTAGAATTCATTGGTAGCTTTCTGTCTCAAACTCAATTTGAGCTATATACCTGTATGAGAACAGGTTGTTGTTGAAACAGGACAACTCTTTGTATCTTTTTTTTTCAGTTCCAAACCCAGTTGCAGGTAAAGCATAGGTTTCTGTAGTAAATGACATACCTATTTTTTTTTTGACACAATAGTTTTGGTATTGTTGGCCAAGTACCATTGCAATCATTTATTGATTTCGTTTGCAAGATGGATAAGTCATATTTATATGGAATTAATTTCTCTGGAGCAAAAGGGTAGTCCTTGAAATGGTCATGTAAATGTGTTATTATCTCCAAATCTAATTGACAGATCCTCCATGTGTCACTAAGATCGGGGATGTTTAAAAAAAAAAATGTGTCTGCCTACATAATTTGTTCATCATTTCCCCGTCTAAAGTTTTTAACCAGCATATATTGGTTCATTGCCTAAATCTATAAATTGTTGGTGAAAAGATACACAAGATACGACCTTGACTTTGACATTTCAAAGCCATCGTTATATCTTTCTATCATGACATAACATTCATTATTTGCCTTGGCGTATGTGTGGTATTGTGCTAATACCACCGCTAGTTCCACTCTCAGTCATCAACAGCATGTCATAATATGTCAAATGTTCACGCTCTCTACTTCGTATCTTTAAACTGGCATCATGAACTAAACGGGGTGCACTGTAATAGTGTACTGGGTCAACTGTTATCTGTTATGTTTGAATCACTCAGACTTGAGTAAAACTTTTGTATGGGTGATACAGACATTTCAACGAATCTATCAAAACTATCCACGTATTCATATGAATAAATGTCTTTCCGCAAAAATGTAGGTTGCATCAGTTCAAAAATGTTTCAGTGTTTCTGTAAATATGACACCAGTTAAAATTATTTCCAGCTGTTGTAATAACTGCCCTCATGAACCTAAAGCTGTCTATAGATATAATGGTTCTTTAAGCTGTTATTTCCTTGCTATCCTTCATGAACCTTTATACTAAGATATCATTGCTGAATTAGATGTATTTCTCATCGATGTTCCATATGATTTTACCACACCATCTGGAACATTTTTAACAAATGTCTTCATGAAAAGACGACTGTCATAATCTGACAAATTATGAATAAATAGTGGGGTGTATATACAATTTCAATTAAGTCTCTATTGGAAGGAACTCTGTAAGTGCCTGTTAAGCGATTGTGGTCACTAACTTTGTCTCTTAATAAATTCTCATTCACAGATAGGACATTTACTCGCCGAGTTAAAATGTTTCTCATCTTCACTAGTGAATCCCATGTGATTTGCAATTTTCAGTTTGTTGTAGACTAGCCTATTTTGCCCAGATTGTTATAAAACACCTGCATGCAATCAGCACTTCTGTAACATATTGGTTTGTAACATTTGTGAATTGAATTCATGTATATACAGAAACCTGATGGGATATGGTTACCTGTTGTACTGGTGTGATTTGTAGCATAATTCAATTGTGTGGTGAGTAGCTGTTATACACCAAAGTGTTAAGGTGTAATAATGCACACAAAGTCACAATAAGAGACAAATTAAGCTTTCAATCGATGATGATAATTTATAAATTAAGCAACTGATCCCTTTTTAGGCATGATATGTATCGAGTTTTCTACACATCAGCATGCTGGTCTTTTTTTTTCTTTCTCTCCACCCCTCTAACTGCTCTAATGTATTCAACTTCAACTATTTCATACATGTTCAGAGAAATATCATATTTAGGCTCATTTGTATGCCCTGTAAATATGACACCAGAGCATCTGTCAAACCAGTGACTGTATGTAACCAAACTATATTTTGATGGCCTAACTACATGAACACTCCATGTATTTACCGCATATTAAATTGCATAGAAACTAAAATACATGTCATCCATGTTTTTGTGTCAACACAAGCCTTTTTATTTTTTATCCATTCAAATAAATGTATGAATGAGCTCCCTTGCTGAGATTGATGTAAAAAGTTCAATCCTGTCAATCAGCCACCTTGTGCTTTCGCTTATTTCCTGCCCAAATTTGGTTTTATACCATGTAAATTGTAAAATAAACATTCCATCATTACCGCTGTTCATTATGTTTATATGTCTTGTTCTGTTATAAAATTCACTGTATTCAATTCTGTGTCTCTATCTTTATAAACAACTTTGTACAGAACCAAATTGACGGATTTTAAAAATTATAATTTTTAAAGTTGAGTTCAACGCCATTGTAACATTCATAGAAATCTTGATTGTTACAGCTGTGACATCTGTACTCATTGACATTTTTCTTGAAGTACTCTCTTAGCTTTTTAGTGATGATTCCGTTTTTGTTTTGCTTATTTCTTCATCTCAGTTCTTTATGACATGGTATTCATATTAATGGCTCCAATAATTAACGTACTAACAAGTTTTTGGATCGGTTGCAAAATTTCAATATGTTTTACTACTTCTAAATCTAAATGTGTATGAAAAAAGATATACCTTTTGCTAGAAATTGTAGCAGAAGACACCTCAGTACTGAAATCTTCTTTGCTCTGTGGGTAGAACACTAGAAACAAACAACATACCACCTAATGTGGGAACCAAATGTTCTATTACAGATCTTTTTCCTAAACTCCATTGTTGAAACTTGTACTCTGATTTTGTTTTTCTGTCTTTTGTTTTGTTTGTTTCTTTGTTTACATACACAAGATTATGTGTTATGCTTTATCATATGTCAGCCGTATGATTTTAGTTTTGGCATGACTTAAGAATTTTCTTGTTCTTGCTTTTTTTACCTACTTTTTATGTGGCCAGCTTTAGATACTAAGGTGACCTAAATTATATAAGTAAAATATTTTGGAGTAAGTAATACTTGATCTATCAACCTCTGATTTAGAAATCCAGCTCACTACATGCCAACTGAGCTATTTCAGTCAGTTATTATTACTGTAATTTCTAGTCTAGATGAAAATTTGTTTCCTATGTCTATCTGCCTGTGAAATGTGCTAAATTAATTTTATTAGCTATTAATCTGTGTGTTTATATGAATATTTTCTGTCTGTGTTTCAGAATCTGACTTCCTCGGAGTTAATATGATCAGGTATCAATGTTTGTTCTGTTACAAATACTGACACTGATTTTCCTGAGACGTTCTAGAAAAGTCTGCAACTCAGTGCTCTTATTACAACTACAGTGCAAGTTCCATTGCTAAGCAACAATGTCATGTACATATAGTGAGAGGTGTGCATATTATGTAATTATATGAAGATAGATGCAGTATGAATTATTTGGTCAGTCATTCACTTAAGCCAGACAGATTAATAACTATTATACATTGGCCTCGGTATACGGCTTGTTCGTTTGTTTTGGTTGACTGATAAAAGCATTTTATTTCTCTCTAGTTTTGGATATCATTATTTATATAGTATTTTGAATGTATACTTTATTTGCCTTTTCAACTTTTTTTGCATATTTTTGTTTTAGTATTCTGGCAGAAATATCTGAAGCTGTTTGCAAAATGAGCAGTCTCTTCATCGTTGCTATTGAGTATTTCACTATTCCATCTCAATTGGTGATTTTGAATTACCACAATTGTGGCATTTTATCAACTCCATTTAATTCAGTATCAAGATTTAATATTAATTCATTATGGTGGTGTTTAAATAGTAAGGTATATGAGGGTTCTGGTGCACATCTCTCTCTGAAAATCCAAATGTAATGAGAATTGTCCAAGAGTAAGTTCTAGGAATATGATGGTGTTTTTGCTTTTATCCATAGTTGAGGAAGTGGTTTAGTAGTATGGGATGTAGTAATATGGAGGTGTTTTATGCTGTAGTAAGGAAAGTGATCCAGAAATTATGGTGTTTATGTGTTGCTTTATTCAGTATTAAGGAAAATGGTCCAGCAGGAGATGGCATTAAAATTAATAAATCAAACGTTTTTTTTCTTTGTTGTGCGTGGGCACAACCCATGCTAAATAAAATCGAATTATTTTACAATGTAACTAATGTATCATATATTACCTACTAGGGGATCATGTTGTCTTGAAAGATGGATTCTGGGTTTGGGGGTTTTTAAAGCAGTCTTTGTACCAATCACGAAATTCACAAATAATAGTGAGTTCACAGTATTTACTGTTTTGTTATAGTGTATAGAATTTGGATGTAATTTTGTTGAAGCTTTGCAAACAAATAGTTTATGAGTTACTAAATGTTTCAGAATAGTCACTAAATGGGGATATCATAGACATGTGCCAAAGTAAAGGGTTCATTTAGTAAAGAAAAGAGCTAATCATGTAACATTACTGTATTCGCCACTCAAGCTACGTATTTCTAGACCTAAAATGACTACTATGTTCTTCGCTTAGAATATCATACATGCTATGTTACGCGGGGTACATTTTCACATGTTATGCAAGAAGTTCACTCAAAATTAATAGTATCATGAAAAAAATGTCTAGCTTCTTGTCTATAATATACATGTATATATTAATTTATGAGAGAGAGAGAGGACGAGGAGGAGTAAGTTGTTAAACTATAGGTGGATATATCAGTCAAATGTTTTATATCCAAAGTTGAATAAAAAAAGGAGTTTCCCTAGATACTTTATATATCTGTATGTGGGGAAAAAAGGGAATTTGTTTACAGAAATTCAACTTAATATTTAAACAAAAATAAATATTGCATTTTTTTCTTTTCTGTGTTGCTCTATTTGATCTCGCTTGTAGGTTTTCAATTTCATATTACCTTATTAGATCTAAGCAATCGTAAAATATAGTTAAGATGGTGACAGTCATCACAAAAGTTTTACTTGTAGATTATTTGTGGTTAGCAGAAGTTCTTTAAGATTCTGATTATGTTTTGCAGCTAAATTCTGACATTGGTTTTGAGATCTATGAGCAGCTGACATGATAGATCCATAGCATCAACATCCAAAAGGCAACATTATGGCTACCATAACAGCCCACCCCATCGGAAGCTGTGATCTTGTCAAAGTTGGAACTGTGACGCTACAAGGTACTGTGTTACATGTAGCTGAGTCATATAAATGTTTGCTAGTTTTTATTCAAGCAACATATCCATGACAAGTTTTCATAACACACTGCATTAATATCAAAGCATTTCTTCCATCAAATTTATCGATTCAATGGAATTATTAGAATAAAAGGATCATTTTTATTTACACTTTTTTCCATTGGAAAATAATGATTTACAAGAACATGTGTATAGTTTTAATCCAGCTCGTCACCACTGTCGTTGTCATCATTATCGTCATCAAAATCGCTAACAGGGAAGTAAGAAAATAATGCTTGTTGTCAAGTATTGTTTTTTTTTTTTTAGCTAATGTTTTTCTTTCAAGATTCAATACACATTCAAAACTTTCATGCTTCTATGGTTGTTTTACTCTCTCCTTTTTGAGAAATGATGATATCTTGCACCAAATACATATCAGCAGTAACCATGAAGGTTAATATTGGTTGATTGATTGATTGATAGATTGATTGCTCGATATCGGTTTGACACTTCATGTGAAACAGAACTATTAAGAATAACTTGTTTAGAAAATGTTGTTTCATTTCATCCATATAATTCAAATGGTTCATTGTGCAATTTTCCGCAGATGACTATTCCCGCCATATGTACCCTGGAGTCATATGTGTACCAGGACAAGGGCTGCTGTTGGCAGACTTTTGCTTAAATAATGTCAAACTTTACAATCACCAGACAGGTGATATATTAGCAAAATCAGAAGACCTGGACCTGGTCTGGGATGTTTGTAGCATTGATGAAAATGGGTCACAAGTAGCAGTAACACTAAGGGATGGTAGGATTCAGATTATGTCTGTTCTAGCCACTGGACCATCACCTTTTATCCGATCATTGAAAGTGTTACAGTCACCCTTGGATTCATGTCGTGGAGTGAGCGCTATACCAAAACAGGACAAACTTGTTGTGGGTGGTATGTACCATTCCATGCAATGCTGGTGTGTAGTGTCAGTTTCAGGCGAAAAAGTCGGAACAATTCACGAAATCTGTAAATATGGTGGGTTTGGTTATAGTTACTTGGTTACAAGTGAAAATGAAAAATGTGTTTTCATCTCCTGTTTTGCTGATAAATCTTCTGATACTGGCGTGTATGGATACATAGTGGAAAGCGGAGAGCGCATATTTACATATCAGCACAGTGACCTTTACTGGCCACGGGGAATCTGCGCAGACAAGAGAGGATTCATCTATGTCTGCAATCAGCACTTTGACAACAGAAGCATCTATCAGCTGACTGTGAATGGAGAGCCAGTGAAAATATTCATACTGGAAATTCTATCAGATCCCCAGGCGATTTGTCTTGATGAAAATCAAGAAACTTTGTTTATCACATACTGGGGAAAAAATCAGATCTCAAGCCTACGGTTGGTGTGGAAAGATCACGCAGGTATTACATATTTCTTTGTATGTAGATAATTTGCTATATCATAAGACAGATCCATTCTCTCACTTTTCAGAATTATTTTGTCTGCCTTATTATTTAGTATTCAAACTACGAAATTAATGGTCATAGACCAAGAGCTATGGGATGGTCTGTCGTCCGTTCTCTGTCCGTCTATTACCTTAAGTTTGAAATCGCTACTTCTCCTAAACTACTTGGAGGATTGCCATGAAACTTTCCACCCACATTCACGCCATGGTCTAGCTGGTCCTAAATGAAAATCGTGCTGTTCGGACATCCAAACATCTTGAAAAACTTGTTATTGCTACTCATAAATGGATGGTTGAATAAACATTAGGTTTTCATTTCAATACTTCTTATGATGTCTAGTTGGTCCTAAATGAAAATGGTGTCAATTCTGACGTCCAATATGGCCAACACAGTGGCCATCTTGAAAATCATGTTATTTTTACTCCTCCTGAACAAAAAGCTATATTGACATGGGGTTTTTGTTGGTCCAGAATGAAAATGGTGCCGATCTGATGTCCAATATGGCTGCCACAACAGCCGTCTTGAAAATCTTGATGTCACTACTCTTCCTGAATTGAAAGTCATATTCACATGGTGTTTCTATTTAGTCCTAAATGAAAATGGTGCCGATCTAGTTTTAATATGGCTGTCACAGTGGCCAGCTTAAAAATCTTGTTATCACTCCTTCTCCTGAATGAATAGCCTTTTATAATGTTTTGTTGATCCAAAGTGTAAATGATGCTGATCTGATGTCCAATATGTGGCCATCTTGAAAATCTTGGTTTCGCTACTCCTCATAAATGAAGTCATTTTGACATGGAGTTTTAATCAGAAGAATTCTTATGGTGTCTAATTGGTCCTAAATGAAAATGACTAAGCCTCAATATGGCCACCATGGTGGCTATCTTGAAAATATTGTTCTGTCTACTCCTCCCAAATGGATGGCTATGTCAGCATCGAGTTCTGACCATAGACTTCTTATGTTACCTAGTTGGTCCTAAAAGAAAATGGTGCCAGTTGTACATCCAGTATGGCTGCTCCAATATCTGTTTTGAAAATCCTGTTGACACTATTCCCCCAGAATGGATGATCATAATGACATATGGTTTTCACCAAAAGACTTCTAATGATATCTCCTTTGTTCTAAGTGCCACTTTGACATCCAAGATATCCACTATGGCAGCTAATTTGAAAATCTTGTTTTCGCTGAAGAATATCAGAGATGGTTTCAACACTCTGCAGTTGAAGTGGTCTTATCTTCAATTCCTGGAAATTCTTTTTGCCCAGTAGTCCCTTCGAGGGACTCTTGTTAAATTTTAAAATATATATGAGTTTTTCAGCCTTTGTCATGGATAGTGAGGAAAACATTCCAGCTTGTTTGCATTCTGTCAATAAAAGACAGAAATATAATACTAAAGATATGTTTATTGTTCATGTCCCATCTTATTTTTTAATTTACCTTGTGCTACAGAAGCAATTTGTTTCAAAAGTAAGCAAATTAAAGACGAGTGAGCAACACAATTAGAAGTGCATTTTTATCATAGAGGAGTTCATAGAGTGGATAGCAAAACCTTGTTCTCCACTAATAATGGGTGATAGCAATACCTTCTCATCTGCTTTATTAGGTCAAAACAATAACATGTCCTCCTTTCGTAATAGGTCGGAATAGTAACTTGTCCTTCATAGTAATAGGTCAAATTAATCATTTATCCTGCACAAGAAATATGTCAAATTATCCCCCATCAGTGATAGGTCAAAGCAGTAACTTTTGAAAACCTTTTGTCAGATAAAAATACCTTAGTCCATATTTATAATAAATAGGTCTTATTTATAACTTGTTCTCCTGTGTAATATATCAGCATCAAAGTATCACTCGTCCGTTGGCATAATCAAATCAACAAAATCATTGGAAAGCTTGTTGCTGACGGCATTGTGTTTCTGTGACAATTTCTTACTTTGGTAGATGACAACAAGTCCCATTCTTAAATTTTTTGGCAGTTTAGATAAGTATAGATGTGTACTCAATCACTCTAGAAATATTGTAATAATGTGGGTATAAAAACTGAGCACAAGTTTCATTTCTTTAAAATTATGCTTTTGCCAATACTTACATATGGTTGTGAGATATAGGATTTTTCACTGCGCATATGATGTCAAAAATGCCCGTATGCAATTTCTTCAAAATATGTTAGGTATAAAACCTCAGACTTCCAATTTAGTTATAAATAGCGAACTTGGATAGTAGCCTTTAAAAGTCATTAGACAGCAAATAATTTTAAAATACTGCTATGAAAATTTTTTAAATTCACCACAGTCTTATCATCCTGTTTTTATCAATAACTTACCAAATAAGCTAGATGGGATTTTGGTTATCAAGTCTCATTAGTTTAGTTTTTTAACTTGGTTTTCTTGACATCTGGGAAACATAGGTCATTGACGGAGTAAACATGCTTTAAAACTTTCATTAAAAGAGTACAAGATCAATATATTCAAACTTCGTTGTCAAATTCAACATTTCACTAAAATGTCCATTAGAATATTCAAATCTGGTTTAAATTTGAAAAATATTTGCTTATTATTGAGTTGAAAAAAGTAAACATGGTCTTGACCAGATTTTAGATGCATATTTCATCAACTTGCAATTGAATATGGAAGGTTTGAAAACATAGACAGAAACCAAGAATCTGAAAGCTCTGTAATTTAAATCAAATTGATGGTGCAATATCAATTTTTGCTTGGAATTCCTGATTGCAACCAATATAGAAATTCCTTACCACAATATTACCATATTTACTCCAATGCAGATCAAATTTTTTTTTTTTAATATTTACAAATGCATCAACTGGATTAATTGCTAAAGTGTTCATGTGGCTTAAAATTAAAACAAGAAAAGCATTACTTCACAGATCGATAGATATTTATAGTTTAATTTAAACATATTTTATTGCCATAAATGCAAATGGGGTCGGGCTACAAGTTCTCATAACTTAGAATAAGCCTCTACCCCCCCCCCCCCCATTTATAAAAAATTTACATAGATAGCAGTTTGAAATTAATATCATTTCATACAATTATATGTAAACATACATGATTCAGGGAAAAAAAATATGAGAGAGAGAGAATGAAATCAATAAATTCATGATCGTGGCAGAAATTGGACAAGAGTACATAGATCAAACTGAATACAATAGCTAAAAATGAAGAACATCATGTCATTTTTTATCAAAATGGAAGTAGTTAATTGAGTAGAGAAATCAAATTTTTAGTATTCCTTAGTTATATAAAGCATTTCGTGTCTATAATATATGTTTGGAACAAGTCAAATAAGCAAATATTAACATTCGCTGTAAAATCAGACGATCCATATAACAAATTATTTGTAGTCATGGGTATATAAGGATGATTTAGATTTTGAAACAATATCCTACGCCGTTCAATATAGTATTTACAAGTAAATATGTAATGGTATGCATTTTCTATATCATCGCTACAAGCACACAATGGATTATCTCTCAAATGATTAGAATAGAAATCATTATGTAAATCATTACAGATATTTCTAATTCTAGCATGCAGAATAGATAATTTCCTGTTACCAAGGAAAAGATGGCCAGGCACTTGTATTGTCTTAGCCTCTATTTTACTTCTGAAGATAGAATAGTTACTTTCACCTTTTATGGAATCTGGGAGTGAGTTCCAAACATGAATAGAAGAGTGTAGGAATGAGTTTCTACATAGTTCAGCATTAATTTGATTAAAATTATTCTTATTTCTAAGATCATACCTGTTTGTCTCACCAGCCAGTGGTGGTAGAAGGTCAGCAAGATAAGAAGGGGAGACACCATATACTATTTTATGAAAGTAACGTAGTTTATGAAATTTTCATCTATCTGCCAAGGTAAGAAAACCAGTGTCTTCATAAATCTTATGAGATGAAATGCTTCTAGTAAGACCTGTCACAATTCACCATGCTTCTAATTGTAGTCTTTCTAATTTAAGAGTCTTCAGCTGAACAATCATCCCATGCAGCATCATCATATTCTAGTAAGGGACAAATGTGTGTAAAATATATCCTTTCTAACATCTTTGAGCTAAATTTATATTTAAGTATTTTCAAGGCAGTTATCATTTTTGAGGTCGACAGAAATATGTTATCAGTATGTTGGTCCACTTGTCTAGACTACTGAAAGTTATGCCAAGATGTTTATGGAACTCAACAAAAGAGAGGATTTCATTTTTGAATTTTAGTTCAGGTAAAACCAGCTCAAGCTTTTGCAAGAATAACATTACCTCAGTTTTGGTTCGATTGAAGCCACTGCCTTGACCATTCATCATTCGTTTGTAAATCTGTGTTCAGTACATATTCAATTTTGCAAGTATCATTTGATGAATACGCCAGTGAGCTATCATCATCAAAGAGTCTTGTTGCACTCGGGAGGTTGTTGCCTCTATCGTTAATATACACAATAAATAATAATGGACTTTAAACAGAGCTCTCTTGTACACCAGCGGCAACATACTGGCTACTTGATTCTGCAGTATTTACAAAAACTGTTTGGTGTCTGTTTGATAGGTAGTCAGAAAACAAATCAATAAGAGAGCTATCAATGCCATTGCACTTTAATTTATACAGTAGACCTTTATGCCAAGCCTAGTCAAATGCTTTAGAGACATCGCAAAACACCACACAGGTCATCCTTGTTATCAAGCGCAATACATATACTGTGGTACATATCTATGAGCTGAAATACCATAGAATTGCAGAGAAGAAAATTGGATTAATATTTGAATATAAGATCATTTGAGTGTAGGTGGTTGTAGAGATGTTTTAAAATAATTCTTTCCATAACTTTCCCAACACAACTCAATATGAAATAGGCCTGTAACTTGAAGGATCAGTGGCACATCTCTTTTTATATACTGGCATTACTTTTGCGATTTTCCATAAAGATGGAAACACTTTTTTAACCAGGGACATGTTGAATAGAATACAGGGTGGTTTAACTAAGGATGCAACAGTTCCTTTGAGTATATGGTGATTTATTTTATCGATGCCACATGCTTTGTGGGTGTGTAAGGTGTTGATTACATCAAAAACGTCTTGTTCTGTTATTAATATATTAGTTAGCTTGTTATTAGTTTCCAAATGTATGTCCAGTGTATTGACATTGATGTCATCAACCTTTGCCCTATCAGCAAAAAAGGAATTAAGACATTCTGCTTTTTCGATATCTGAAAATGCTACGTATAATGAACCATTTGAATTAATGATCCTTAGTGGAGGTATTGAGGTTGAAAACTTTTCTTTAACAAAGTGACACACACGTTTCCAATAATCTTTAGAGTTTGCACCAACAGAATCAATATTCTCCAACTTGTGAATACATTTTTCCTTTGCTCTTTTTTTCTTGTTATTGACTTTGTTTTGTACTTTTTTGTATTTTTCCCAATTATTTGGATTGTTACTATTAATAGCTAATTTTTTCATGTGGACGTGCTTCATGCTTGTTCTGCATATTGTGCTATCATACCGACATTTATCCCTCAGCCGAAAGGTTACTGTGCAAAATGTTATAAAATTCTTTCGCAAATTAAATATACAACGAAGTAAAAGTTGCTACAGCATCATTGACAGCACCACAAGCCCCTAACTTAGCTGTCCAGTCTATGTCTGTTATAAGATTATAAAATTTTTCCAAATCCACTTTATTATAAAGTCATACTTTTCTCTTATAAATGGTGGCAGATTCATAATGCAGCTAATTAAATATGAGGCCTTGTGATCACTTACATTTGCATCAACAGAGATAATTCCAGAATGAAAAACATCTATGGTTGGAGATATAATAATGGGATCTAACAGAGTTGCAGAGCTATCTATGACTCTGGTTGGCTCAGTTATTATATTTTGCATGTCATTAAGCATCATTACCTCTCTGAGACTTTTGAATTGAGCACTGAGTAGGTCCTCATTTAAATCACCCATAATTATAATATTATGACAGACATTGAATCCCAGAAGTGTGATGATGCAGATGGAGGATGGCAGATTACAAGTAATAGATATTTCATACCTTTTACACATATTTCTATCCCTATCCCTTCAAGGTTACATATCAGATCGGTACATGGTTTTGAAAATAAAATTTTCTGAAATATAGACCATTACACCTTCCCCACGATTTGTTCGATCACACCTAATTGGTTTATGAAATATCCATAACATACAAATTAACAAATTTTATCAGATCTATTAATTTTACTGACATGTAGCAAAAACTCTGATTATTCAACATTACAGCATATGAACGGTACAAGAAGAAGCCAACTAAATATTATTATAACAGCGTCTTTACCCAAAGTAATAAGGAGATTGATAAATACAACATCATTACAGTTCAACCTTTTCTTACTAGGTACATGTACAATTCTAGCTCTACTGAAGAAAAGTCTGATGCTTATCCTATGTGAAATATTAGAACAAGCCATAACGTACAGTATGATTTAATGTAAATGATAAGATGGACTTTATAACGTACAGTATGATTTAATGTAAATGATAAGATGGACTTTATAACGTACAGTATGATTTAATGTAAATGATAAGATGGACTTTATAACGTACAGTATGATTTAATGTAAATGATAAGATGGACTTTATAACGTACAGTATGATTTAATGTAAATGATAAGATGGACTTTGCCTCATGCTCTAACTCTACAAAAGAACACATTTCATAAAATGTAACATATAAAATGTAACATATAAAATGTAACATATAAAATGCAAACTGCCATGGTGAAAAGTAGAAGAACGAAGAAATGCAGGGTAGGAATTACAGAATGAAGGAAGAATGAATACATAGATACATAAAGAGAAGAAAAAACAAAATAATATATGAATGTCGATTTGTAATAATGATTCACTTGAGCAGTCTGAATTTGATATAACTGATAAAAATGAACAAAACGTGAAGAGAGAGATAGAAAAACGACATTCCAGGGTATGCACATAATGACCAGGGAATGCATGTAATGAAGTTACCATTCATTTTAAAAAAGAGAAGAAAAAAACAGGCAAACACTGGAAATAGGTAATTAGATATACAAATAACTCCTGAAATGGAAAATTAATTTACCAAAATAAAAGAGCATTTCACCCATTCACCACTTATGTATTAATACAGTAACCTATGATGAAAGAAAATTAATATACATTTCTGAGAGAAAAAAGAGATAAAAAAATTTTTTTTTAATCAGTAAATAAAACTTAATATCTTTTTTTTTAAATTTTAATTATAGATTTCTAACAATACATACATGTATGGTACTGTTCGTTTGTTGGAAACATCATTTTCTATTACATGACTTCTCAATTTACTGTATTTTAATTAGTGAAATTCGCCAGAAGTTGTATTTGCTAAAATGCTATATCACACTCATGTGCACACTCGAGTTATATATGATTTCATAGCCTTGCTTCAGAACCTACCATATATACTCGAGTATAAACAGATACCGACTGCAAACTGCATAGACCCAGATCTGCCATCACATAATGTGTCGGCATATCTGGGTCTATGCAGTTTGTAAGGACTAATCAGTAGAACAAACAACATAGACCCTGATCTGTCGTCACATTATGCGATGGCCAATCAGGGTCTATGTTGTTTGCATTTGGACTCGGCTTATACGCGAGTATATTAGGTAGTCTGAATGTCTGAAATCACTGCCTATGATGTCATAGTCAAGGTGACATAAGATACTTGGACTATTGATGCCTTATTTCAGTTTTTCTTTTCAGGGTATAGAGCATTACTCGTGTATGCATCACGCATCAGTTATAAGTGATGAAATGTTTCTTTTCAAAGTATCCATAGTTTTGTCTGTCTTTCCATCTCCCCCACTTCTGTCCGCTTTTACCCCTGTTATAAATGAAAGTTTTTGCACTAAAGATAATTGTAGGGGGGAAACATTTTCTTGAACAGTTACTGTTTATGTGTCTTTTCTTTTCAAATTTTATATAGAGAACTGGGCAAAAGCATAATCCAATTTAATCATATGAGTGGGCGTAACCAATGAGTCATGTTAAATTGGATCATGCACATACTCTGTTCTTTATATGGCTTGTATTATGGATCGGTGAAATTTTCAAGATCCTCTCTTCACCTTTTGAGAGAGCTGCGGTGGTACAGCATCAGACTCGTAATCCAAGTCATTATAGTAATTGGTCAGATATTTCTTATATTTAAAATGGGTTGTAAGAACAAAAAGTAGAAACACAAATATTTTTTAAATTTTTCTCGTTGAAAGAATTTCAGCAAAAAAAAAGATAAATTTTCAAAATCTGCACAATTTTGTAATACCTTACATGTGAGATTAAAACTAAATTTCCACCAACATCAATTCGTAACTGATTAACGATAAAAAAATCTTCTCTCTGCAGAAACCTCCCGAGCCCATGAAGTATTTGGGAGCGATGGAAGCAAACAACCAGCCCAAGATAGAGATACCCTTACAAAGACAGATAAGACAGTTGTAAGTTTTTCCAATTATTCTGGACAACCAACAGGAGTTGTCATGTTTCGCTTGATTTAGTTGAGCATAAACAAAACTTTACACAAAGTACCCTTCTTATGCACAATATACAAACTGGAAGTGCATTTCAATTTGTTAGATACAATACTCACAAAATTAGCTACTTTCAATCTACCATCTAGCACTCAGAAGTGTAAGGTTTAGCTCGGGCTCATCGGCACCTAGTCCTGGCCATTAGTGGTTTTGCAAAACAACATGGACATGTACAATAAAAAATACATAATGTACACATCGCTATATGAGAGTTCTGGAATACCATTTGATAAGCACTGTGACACAGTAGTACAGCGTATGTGCGATGTTATGCTATAATGTAAAATTATAATTTACATATATTGCAGAAGGATTGATACCATATTTGTCATATAAATATATTTACTTTATCGCCCTCTATATTTTGAAGTTTATACAGAAGTTGAATTTGTGTTATAAATAGTCGGCCAAAAAACCCGCATTAGATATGGGTTTTTTAAGATTAAATCAAGGCCACCACAACAATACATGCCTACAAAATAAAAAGTGAGTTCTTTCATTGGTTGCTATGCCCGTGCATCATAATTTTAACCAGTTTGATTCTTTTAGCTTCTAGGAATGCTGAATTAAGTTTCCTTATGTAATGTTTCTTGTGAACTTGCATTCTCTTTGGGCTATTTATGTTGCTCTGTAATATTTATTTATTTTACTGGAGCATATGTACAGCGGTGTCACAGGTAGAAGTAGACTCGTGTGAAGTGGTTCAAAACAAGTGACATAATACACAGACTTTCCGACAAGGGGTTGTCTGTTTGAAAGCATGCCAAGAAGACTGTGAGGAAATATATCAATGTCATTTGATATGCATGCTTCTTTAAAATAACTAATGTTCCAAATTAAATGAGAGGTACCACTATGAAATGATTATATTTCTGAAAAGGTGAAAGTAAATGCTTATGTGCATCAAAACTGAGGACTCCAGGATATGTAAAATAAAATATAAAGGTAACAGATATAAAATCCTTGCAACATAGGGGCACATTCTTTTATATATATAAACCGCATTCCCTCAGAAAGTCAAAGATTTTCTCAGGTGGTACAAGTTCATACAGTATCTTCATGCAGTTCATTCAAAATACTTCTGTCTCACAAAGTGAAAGTTGATACACTCAATAAGAATGTGTTCCACTGTCATTGGAAATTGGAATGGTATGCACTCTGATAAAGGTTAACCCCAAAACAGAATAAAGAGTCGTTGAACTTTGCTATACCAAAGCCTGACTATAGCGTATCTGTGTATACTTATGTGCCGTAGGAAGGGACCTAACAGATGCAACAGCCCTCCATTCTGTCTTCTTAGTGGCTAGAAATGTGTTAACCAGTTATGTACATATTCATTGATCCTGTGTGTTTATGTGAACATCATTCTGGCAGCATTTAGTAGAAATCTAAATTGTCATATTGATTTGGTCTTAGTGTGGAGCTCAAATCCTCCAGCACCACCAAGAGACTACACAATTTTGTTACCCAGACAACAAAACAGTGGCACTCTGATCAAGTACCAGAGAGAATTACAATCATCATCATCATCATCATCATCATCATTATCATCATGGCGGATAGTCTGAAATGATTGTGGACAATGTTAAAGTGCTATGAATGAGGTTATTTATGTTGATTAAAATTGTATGCTTCTTATGAGTTTTCAAGATATGGTATAAAAATGCAAGGAGCAAATACTTTTTGATCTTGCAGTATTGAAAATCAGTCAAGGTAAGATATAATAGGAAGGAACAAATACTTCTTGATCTTGCAGTATTGAAAACCAGTCAGGGTAAGATATAATAGGAAGGAGCAAATACTTCTTGATCTTGCAGTATTGAAAACCAGTCAAGGTAAGATATAATAGGAAGGAACAAATACTTCTTGATCTTGCAGTATTGAAAACCAGTCAAGGTAAGATATAATAGGAAGGAACAAATACTTCTTGATCTTGTAGCATTGAAAACCAGTCACTTATAATCAGTAGTGCGATATATCCACATCTCATCAGTCATGTTAAAATTTAGTAGGATTTCAGACAATGGGTATATATGAAACTCTCAGTCGTGTACATTGCGTAAATGCTGCAGGAATGCAAGTAAACGTTGCAATTGCATTCAACTATCAACAGTTCTATTAGTATTAATTTAAGAATGTTTATGCTGACACATATTAAATGGTATGAACTAAAATTATGATATCTGATCAGGAGCTGGTCAACACATGGATATAGGAATTGCATGTTAAATTTCATTGCCAATGTGTTTTTCTCATGTAAATCTAAACAATCTACCATGACCACTGAGCAATATAAGTTTACAAGAATTGTTATATTTTAACCAAGTTTTGCCTTATTGTCGAGCCCACCTTGGCAGAATATTGATAGCTGGACATATGTATGCATGTCCATCTGTACATCCATCCATACATCTATCCACACCATAGATTAAAGTCAGAGTTTAAAGTTTCTTAGATGAAGCTTAATGTTAAAGTGTTTTACTTTCTCACCAAACATAAGGCTTTGAATGAAATTCCTACGTTCTAGATCATCATTAGCTCTTCTGACTATAAGCCCAAGTGAGCTTACAGTATAGTACTGCATCTATCATGCATCGCGCGTCCATTAACAATTTCTTGTTACCACACTGGGGGGCCATATTTCTGATTCAATTTTGAATAAACTCGGACTATGGGATTATATCATTAAGATCTAGCATGAGTTTTTAATGAGCAAGGTCCACACTTTTCAATGACCTGATCATGCATCTGACTAGCTGGACTTGTTACCACTCTAGTGACTATATTCCTGATCTGACTTTGTTCAGACTTGGAATATGGACTTGTATCATAAAGATCTCAAATGAGTTCGATAATGACAGGGAGGTGGGACAGTTTCAATTTTCTCTTATTAGCCAGGTGATATGATGCTGAGAAAACGTTCATAAAATTCAAATTTTGATTCAGTTTTAGCTCTACTAGTGATATACCACAAGAGCTTATGGTATTGTTTGTTTTCAGTCGTCCGTCCATCTGTTTGTTAGCACAAAATTACTATCGCTTCTCCTCCTAAACTACGTAGGGGATTGCCATGAAACTTGACACACACATTCATCTCATTATCTAGTTGGTCCTAAATGAAAATGGTGCATCTCGGACATCCAATATGGCCACCACATTAGTATGTTTATTATGAATTTCAGAATATTTTCAATATTTCTCGAGCCTGCCTTGGCAGAAACTCGATATAGTGATCATGTCTGTCCATCTGTCCATACCTGCATCCATCCACACCCTAGATTAATATTAAAGTTGTTACTTTCCTTTTATTTCAGTACCCTTTTATCCCAGCCTCTTCAGATTTGAAAGATAGCTTCAGTATACACATATCTATATCACGTATCATCATAGTTCTTGGGTCATCCCATGGAGTGAGGATTTGCTCGATTTTTCTGTAACAGAACAAAAATCTTGAAATTAACCTTCATGTTACAGTCTTTATTGTACTTATACTTCAGTAATGTGGTCAGTTTCTCAAGTACAGCTGGATAAAAAGTTATTTCACTTGGTAACGGAATACATATTGACACCAATGTGCCAGAGTAGGTCACTGGGATCTACATTTCATGCTTTGCTGACTTTTATGGATACATACTGTTGGATGAAATGCCAAATTGCCAAAAGTAGGTCAGTGTGACCTTGATTTCATGCTTCAGTGACTTTAAATTTTGTGTTTTTGGTCTCTTTCTTATGTATTATTGGCCACACTGTCATGGAAAGTCATATGTTGAAGTGTCTTGATGATTGCAACACCTTTTCTACAAATTTAGGACACAATGACATATTTCATGCTTCAATGACTTCTGTCAGTTTCAAGTTCACCATTGGTCACATTGTGCAAGTTAGTGTGAAATTCACTTGGGTGCATTTAACATTATTCTAACATTAATCGGCTAAAAGTAGGTCACTGTGACCTATTGTTGGACCCATCTTGGCAGAAGTTTAACATGCCGATCACTTTGGCATCAGTGTGCATGCTATACATCCATCAATTCATCTGTCTGTCCACATCCTAGGAATCAGAATATAGATCATTAATGGACTCGACATTCAGGCCATCACCAACTTTTTGTGAATTTCCATCATAAAAAATCATATGTTCACATGATAGGGTGAAGATACAGCCATCTTTCTTTCATTTTTAACTCATCTGGCCAAGAGACCATTTGAGCTTATGGTATGACCTGCATCCAGTGTGCCATCGTCCATTGTGTCATTCTCAGGAAATAGTCTACCAAATTTGTATTCCAGTATGGCTTGGCCAGTAATGGTGTGACCTCTTTTGCAACCAGTTTGAAAACCTATTTTTGACTTCTTTAGAGCGATTCAGCCAATTTCTATCAAACATAGTAGGATTGTTTCTTTAGACATGCTTTATGAAAAGTGTGTATGGGTGACTGGCTGAGCCAATTTTGATGAAATATTTTTAGGAATGTTTGGTTGGTTGATTTGGCTTTTAGGTACAGCAACAAAAGTAAGTTATTGAGTGCCGATGCAATTGGATTAAAGTGTCTTACCTAAGGACACACCACAGTAGCCAACCCGGGCTGATCTGATGGTAAGATTTGTACCCACACTGTTTTCATCATGAGTTTGGTAGGAGATGTATCAGACTTTTATCTAGGGTGACTCTCCTGGCAATGGTGTGGTTTCTTCAGCAATTGGGTGGAAAACTATTTGTCTACTTTTTCTACTTCTTTGATAAAAAGACTGAGCCAATTTCCATCCAGTTTTATAAGAGTGTTTTTTTAGCCATGCTTTATCTCAGTTTTGTCTATGTTGGATCCCATAGCAACAGTATTGTTACCTTGACAACTGTACGGTAAACCTATTTCAACTTCTCCAGAACGGGTGAGCCAATTTTGATCAAATTTGTTTAGAATATTTTGTAGAATATGCTTTATCAAAATTGCATTTAGGGTGATTCCTCTATAACAGTGTGGGTTTCTTGCCAACCATGTTGAAAAACCTTTTTTTGAATTCTTCTTTAGATCACCTGAGTCAATATCAATCAATTTTTATAGGAATATTTCCAATGAAATGCTCGATCAAACTTTTTTAGGGTGGCTCATCTTGATATGGTGTAGCTTCCTTAGCAGTCAGCTGGAAAAACTTGTTTCCTGTTCTTCTCTAGAACAGCTGATTCAGTTTAAATCAAACTTGTTATTAATATTTCTTAGGACATGCTCTATCAAAATTTGTATAAATGGCTTTGGCGGCAATTGTGTGACTTGGTTAGCAACCGCTTGGAAAACATATTTTCTAGTTTTTCTCCAGGACAGCTGAGCCAATTTCAATCAAACTTGGTCTCAATGTGTGTTAGTAAATGAGCTACTATCCTTAGCATCCAGGTGGAAAACGTTTTTTAAACTTCTTAAGTAGAATGTCTGACCTAATTTTCTTCAAGCTTGGAAGAGTGTTTCTTTGAACATGCTTTATAAAAATTATATATGACGTGACTCCTCCAGCAATGGTGTGACTTCCATAGCAAATATAGAAGACCTATTTTCAGCTTCTTGAAAACATACAAGCCAATTTTGATAAAACTTGGTACAAGTGTTTCTTAGGACATGCTCTAACATTGTTGTGTCATGGGTGACATCCCTAGAAATGGTTTGACTTCTGTAGTGCTGGATGTAAAACGTACAAATTGTACTCATCTCCCTTCTGATATTGCTGTTGTGTTATTGTGACTGATATTTAATAAATGACTTTCTATCCAGAACTGCCTTACCAAATTAGACCAAATGTACTATCTAGTCCAGCTTATATTACTCAAAGTAGATAAATGGTTAATCAACAAAACAACATGTCAAATACCACTATTGTCTTTCAAAGAGCTTGAAATTATCCTGATGTGGACGGCTTTCGACCAAAGGCGCCTGTCTTATTACAACATTATTACATTTGCATATTTAACCAATTTATGCCAGGTGAGCAATATCGGTCCGACTTTGGGTCTCTTGTTATGGATATTCCATTCTATATTCAGGGTAACCCCTTATTTTTCTCCTCCACTGCATGATTGCAAAAACTTGATAAAACAACATTTTATTCAAACTTTTACTCCATCTCATCACTGAAGGAACAAATATAATATGAAACATCTAATAAATCAGATCCATTTGTTGTGCATGGTGCAACATGCAGTGTAAAATAAAAACTGCAAACTGCAAACCTTCTTCTCATGCCTCTACACCCCAGTGGCAGCATAGGGCATTGACTATGTCAACTGCAAACTTATCTTTGATTAACTCTTAGTGCTAAGATAAATGTTGTTGCATGATTTTGTCTTATTTTGGAATCAGTATAAATATTGTGTGTGTGTGTGTAAATGAACAGATGTTATTATTAATTTTATGTGTTTTTGTAGCAAACAATGGATCCAGTTGGACAAATATATTCATCAGATCTGACTACAGCCAATGAATTGCAAACACCTTTACAGAAAAGAACTTTGCCACCAGGAACAAAATACCATGCCTTTTTCAGTTACTCTAGCTCAGATATACATTGGGTAAAAAAAACTGTAGAAACACTAGAAAAAGACCATGGATTAGTTTGCTCTGAGTACGATCGAGACAGTACTCCAGGAACTCCATTATTACAATTTGCTAGTGATAGCATCCGAAATGCATATAAAACTGTTGTAGTTATGACCAGGGAAGCTTTTCAGAGTCCTTTTCTTGTACATGAAATTCACATGGCCATGTTTCAAGGTTTTAACAAGGGACAAAAGTTTGTTGTCCCAATATTATTGAAGGACTGTGAAGTTCCTACATATCTGAGTGTCCTGAATTATGTTGATGCCCGGGACCCCAAAAGGAGAGACATCTGGTGGCCCAAGTTACTGATGGAGCTGGAGACTGCGGGTGAGCAAATATTTTACCATTATTCCAGTCGGAACATTTGTATGGGGGAGAAGGGCACATTTTATGAGCAAGGGCCCTTTGTCGAGATTTGCGATACCATAATGATATTTATAATTTTACACTGAAAATTTACATTGATATTTTTTTTTCAGATTCTAATCATACAAGTAGAATTTGAGGAAATAAAATGAATCATAGGAAATGAAGTGGATGGATGTGTTTGGTTTTTCTTTTTATAATTTTTTTAAATTTTTTTATAAAGAATCAAGATAAGAAATTGCAAATTGACAACTTACATTTTGTAAAGTGGACTGATTTAATTGTACACATTATCATTAAATGATAATGTGTCAGCAGTATAGATGTAAACAACAAAATTATAGAGTAATAAAAACAATTATTATGAAAGATAGAAAATATTCTAGCTCCGATTAAATTCCTACCACCAATTTACATGGTGACTTAATAAAAAGATTCATGTTTCAATGTAACTTTTCATGTCTGACTGAATAATGCCCTGTTCCACACACACACACACACACACACACACACATGCACACACACATGCACACGCATGGAGACATTTTACAAAATTAAAGTGGGGAAACTTTTCAGACAATTGACTTTGGTCATTTTGTAGGGAAGCATCCTTGCACCATGGGCTTTCAGGTTTTGTACCAGTTATAGAATAATCCATTGGCCTATGTGTCTGATAAAATTTAAAACCAAACTTGTTGGACATCCGATGGTAAAACATTGTGAATAATTTTGACTAAACAAAACAATGAGACTATCTCTTTCGAATCATTTCTACTTTTATGATTGTTTTCAATGTGGTATGAAACAATACCCTTATACAGAGATGCATCTAGGCTGCGTGATTGCGGCATTCCCGCTAAAATTTTAAGTGTGGGGCAAATTCATATTTGCCATGCGCCGTATATCACGCAAAAATTCGGTGATGAACACAGTTTCCGATTTTGACCGTGCATTTAAAAAATAAAATGAAGGAAAATGAAATGAAAGTTGTACAACTTGAAGTATCTACTGAAAAACTGCCTGAACATTATTAACAGTTCAAATATCACTCGGATCATCCTCGCGTCAAGACTCATAATATTTTTTAATATTATTTTGTTCTGAGTCATATATGTAAATATCCATAGGATTTTGAAAATGAAACTTTTGAACTACTGTAACAGTGTATAAACAATGACTGTTAATTCCCACGTACGGAATGCTAACAACCAAGGCTCAATTTTAAGAGTGGCGGTTCCATGGTTTGACACTGAAGATCGTTGAAAAGAGAGTCATGATTAAGAGATTTAGATATTCAGCACATATGTTTATCTGGGACAAAACTTCTCCTTCAGGGAGAACTAGAATTCCCAACATTATGGTCTGGTCAAAGTTCTGTAATAGAACATTTCAGCAACTTCTAAAAGAGACTTAAACTTTGTCAGCAATATTACAATAAGAACTGATAATTATACATTTAGTACTAAAATAAATGCAATAAATAGAGAAACATTTAATAAAAATGACACAAGATGTAAAATATCATTACAGTTATACTAGAGACTAAGTTCTTATGATCTGTTAATAAAGGATATAATTGTTATCATACGGAACAAAAAGATGGGTTTTTTTCACGACAGAAATTTGAAGGTTTTTACACCACAAGGTGAAATGTATCTGGTATCGACTTATAGAAAGAACATTGTCTTCTAATTATGTTCTGATCGTTAGTTAATAATGGATATAAGTTTTAGTTCACCTGGTCATAAGGTCAGGTGAAGTTATGGTGTGGGCCTGCGTTTAGTTTTTGTTGTGTGTCATGTGTCTACAGTTGGTATTTTCAACTTCTCAAAAAGCACAGGACCAATTTTAACCAAACTTGGCTGAAAGCATCCTGACATGAAGTACTTTGTGATTTATACAAATGATGCCACCGGTAAAAAAAATATAGCCATCATTACTAAAAAAGAGAAAAATGTTCAGATGAGATTTACTTAGTAGCTGCTGAACTGAAATGGACCCAATTTGATTGAAAGCATCTTCAAATTAAAACAAATGATTATTTGCCATAAAAGTTGACTGCTGTTACTACAAATCAAAAACATTTCGTCAACATCTTCTCAAAAACTGCTCATCAGAATTCTACCAACTTTTACAGAAAGCAATGGCATGCAACCTTTCAAATTTGTACAAATGATGCTGATCCGCCATCATATATGGCAGGGCTGAGCAAATCCCATAGCCCGACGTCCCGAACTATTAATTTTTGAAGTCGGGCAAGTCGCTAGTCCGGGACAAGTGCTTTTTAAAAAGAGTCAGGCAAGTCCTTATTTTCGTGCTTTAGTCACTATATCTACCTTTATTTGGCCAATCATGCCCTCTGGGCGTACTGAATACTTGATTCTACCCATCTTCATGTATACATTTACATTCTGTATAACACATAAATGTGGTCAGTGATAATTTTCGAATATGCGCACATTCTGTTACCACTTGACTGCATATTGAGCTAAGCGACCAAATTATCGGCAAATCAAAACACGTCAAACAAAAGAAAGCCAGTATGATCAATTGGCAGTGTTTTAAGTGACTTCGTTGCATTGTTTTTACTCAAGCCAGATCCTCACGAGCGTCTCACTATGATTTTAATCCAGCAAGTCAGTGTAATTAAATTAATGAAAGGTACTTTACCGACATCAGTGTTGGTTTCCTTTATGAACTGATTAAATGACAGTAAGGATTCTTTAATTTTTAATTGATTATACAGATGATTAACTTCCACTTGTGATATTACGTTTGAAGCGAAACAATTACACTAATTAATGAGCTGTCTTTGTTCATATTTAAAAGAGAAACTGTATGTTATGATCACTTTAGAAGTAGTTGTCAAGCAAGCTGATAGTTACTCTGTGGATAAAATGAGTTTGCTAAATTATTTTCGCAAGGAAGATACTGTACATGTATGGTACTGTTTGTTTGTTGGAAACATCCTTTTCAATTACATGGCTTCTCAATTTGTTGCATTTTAATTGGTTAACTCTTTGCTAAAATATTATATCACAACTCAAAAGTTATAAAAGATTTCAATCGCTTACGTCAAAGCCTAGTCTGAATCTCTGAAATCAACACTTATGATGTCATAGTTGAGGTGATGTAAGAGACTTGGACTATTGATGGCTATGCAGTAGTATTCATGTTTGTATCATGCATCAGTTATAAGTGACAAAGTGTTTCTTTTCAAAGTATGCGTATTTTTGACTGACAGTCTGTCTTTTCGTCTCCCCTGCCTTCATATGCTTTTGCCCTTTTTAAACAACTATTTTCGCACTAAAGATTGTCTTGGGGGAGAACATTTTCATGAACAGTTACTGTGTATCTCTATCTTCTGTTTAAGTTGTATATAGAAAACGGGGCACAAGCATAATCCAATATAACCCAATGAGTGAGCATAGGCCATTAGTCGGGTTAAATTGGATAAAGCGTGTGCTCTGTTTTTTATATGGCTTGCATTATGGGTCATTGATATATTTTCAAGCTCCTCTCCTCTCCTTTTGAGGTAGTCACGGTAGCTCAGCAGTGTCAGCATTGCACTCATAATCCAAGAGTCGGGGGTTCGATGCCCGCCCAGGCCAGCCCGGCTCGACTGTCTCGATGTTTCCTTGGGAAAGCCACTAAGATGCCATTTCCTCGGCATGATATAGCTAATAATGTGTTGAAAGTGCCATTAAAACCCACAAAAACAAAAGGCAATCATCTCCTTTTGTTTGTCTCAACGAATGGCCTAATGTGATCCACTATACCAATCAGCAGACCATTTGGCGCAAAATATGGGCTGCTAATGCTCTAGGCATATCTATGATATTGACCCACTTCCCGTGAAGATGTATTCATGTCACATTCATTTTGTATTCAGTATAAGATGTCACAAATGGACTTGTTTCAACGCAAAAAAAACAAGGAACTTGAACAGAGATTTTGCCAGGACATTTTAGGATTTTTGTTTTTTATATTGGTCATATTGGATACAATGGATACTAAAACACAGAAAAGTGGTACAGAATTTTGGAACAATGGAACATGTACACATATACTCGTAAGGAAACGATGGAGCAGACACGCAGGCAATTGTTGCTTTAAATCAATGGATTCGTTTTTGATGTAATGGTGCTTGTTTTAATAACTGTATTGGTGATAATTGGCAGGTAATTTTATCTAAATGCATTCATTATTATAGATGTTTTATATCCAAATGTATTCATTTTGATCAAATTTATCAAGGATGATGTTAGAGTCAAGGTTACAGTTTACTTTTAAGTGGTGAAATCTGTTTATAGTTTATGTTCTGTGTGAAATAAAAGCCTATTATTTTCTAACTGTTGCTCATGCAATTGTATTTGGTATACACCTCAAACTTCATCAAGTATTGTCTTAATATTAAAGCAGAAATCTGCAGAAAAGTTAAAGTCACATAATAAAACAAGTAGTGAATTTTTATTTCAGTTTATTCAATTTATCAACAGCAAAAAATTCTATTCACCTCTTTAAAAGTCACCAATTGAATAAAATAACTATTCAGTTATAACACTGTTATTTATAATCCCTTTATCGGTGTAAATGTTTTGTTGTTTGTTTGCTGCTGGCTCTTATCGGTGTATACTCACTATAAGTATGTTAGCTTATGGCAAGAAGCCAACTTTGTGCTTTGCTAATAAAGAACATAAATTGAAGCTTGTAATCTTTTGTCTAAATTGATATTTTGTAGTCATTATAGCAATTGCCCAAATATTTCTGGTATTTAAAATGGGTTGTAAGAATGAAAAGTAGAAACACATATTTTAGAACTATTCTCATTGAAAGAATTTCAGCAAAAAACAAAAGAAGAGTCATCATTATCATCTGTACAATTTTTTTATAACTTACATGTGGGATTAAAACTAAATTTCCACAAACATGGCTTAACTGATTAACGATAAAAATATTCTCTCTGCAGAAACTTCCCAAGCCCATGAAGTATTTGGGAGCGGTGGAAGCAAACAACCAGCTCAAGATGGAGAGACCCTTACAGAGACAAAAAAGACAATTGTAAGTTTTTCCATTATTATATACAATCAACAAGAGTTGTCATGTTTCGTGTGATGTAGTTACTACAGTTAGACATAAACAAAAACTTGACACAAAATACCCTTCTTAGGCACTACATATAAAACTTGAAGTGCACTTTTTGATACAATACTCCAAAAAAATGAACCAATTTCGATCTAGCAGTTCTCATCTAGTAGTCAAGGGTGTAACATTTAACTACGGCTCATCTGTACCTAATCCTAATTGTTTTGCAACACAACATGGACACGTACAATAACAATGCATAATGTGCACATCACTATATGATACATGTAGCTCTGGAATACCATTTGATAGGCACTTCAACACAGTGGTACAGCGTATTTGCAATGCTATGATGTAAAATAGTAATTTACATAAAGTGCAAAATGATTCATACCATTTTTGTCATATAAATATATTCACTTTATCACCCTCTTTATTTCGAAATATGTATTGTAGCTAAATTTGTGTTATAAATGGTCAGCAAAAAGAACGTATTAGATATGTGTTTAAGGTTAATTCAAGGTAACCACACCACAATATAAACCTTGCAAAATATAGAGCGAGTTCTTTCGTGCGACTTGGAGAAAAACACAAGTGTAGTTTTGTATTCTTTACTTGCTACATTAATAGTTTTTGCATGTGTTTGAAAACACAGTTTAACTGCATATTCAAAAGATTGACAAATACCCACACACAATGTCTGTGAAAGTATCCACTATACATGTACTATTTGATTTAGCTTTGTAAGTGAGAAGCAAGCACAGTTGATAGTTGATATTATTTCTCAATTTAAATCTGCAAGATAGTTTTAATGTCAACAAATTGGCTTACATTAATCAAACATAATCTGTTAATTACAGCTTATATAGTTATGATTAAATATATGTAAATTGTTACAGTGAGGGTATGATAAGTGATTTAGTGTGATAAGGAAAAAAGAATATCTAATAAAATGCAGGGGACAAAAAGGGTTTTCATTTGGTTTATATGTCAATGTTTTAATTTTCCTTAAAATAGAGATTAAAGAATAAAAGGTATTTCCAACGATGTAACAACTACATCAATATTTAACCGATACAATAAATACTGTCGATACAAGCGTATAAGCTAATACCAACTGTAAACTGCATAGACCCAGATCTGCCATCACATAATGCGCTGGCAGATCTGGGTCTATGCAGCTTGTAAGGACTAATCAGTAGAATGAACAACATAGACCCTGATCTGCCAGTGCATTATGTGACGGCAGATCAGGGTCTATGTTGTTTGCATTTGGACCCGGCTTAAACACAAGTATAGACGGTAAGTACTTTTTTGAGGATTTGGGTGCTCCTTTTCCCCTTATTCTTCATTTTTTGGTAGAGAGTACTAATAAACTCGCTAATGACATCTTTATTTTCATGTGTTGGAATGAATCACTTTGATTGGTGCTGTTTATTTTCTAATTCCCTCTTATTCTCTGTCTCTGATATAATTTTTGTTTCCATAACAAAGGATCTATAAGCAAATCTTTTGTAGAACTTGCAGGTGTGTAAACAAATTTCATTGAATCTTGTCCATCTATGTTTCTGTATAGTCTCCTACCACTATTTGTATGTATTAAATCGGAAAAGCAAGGCTGACCATTTATATCTGTTGCCATACACATTTTCATGGGTGATGCATGGTTTTAATCTGGGAAAACATGAAGTAACAGTTTGTAAAATGTGATAATCAAAAACATTCTCATAGAATTGATGCTTGTATGCTAATCATACCATATATGTTGATCCAACATAATCTGCTGATTAATGTGACTAGTTGAAAAAGTCACAAGTCAACACCTTTTTAACATTAGTTGACTGATTATTCCATACATTCAATTTTTTTTTTAACTGAGTATATCTGAGATGTAAAAAAAATACAACACATACTATTTTAGGAGTTCCACCTGTCAGATTTGACGAATTGCTTACGTCACTAAAGATGTTGAGAGTTGTAGTTTTGCAATGCATTCTTGCATATTCATCTGTCCATAGACTTTATAAGATTTTTGACACTTGTTACATTCATTGAAAAATAGGAGCATGAAAAGGGGAAGAGTTTAAAATGAAACTTTGAAGAAAACCTTTTCATGTCACACCTGATGCACCCATCAACAATTATGTGATTACTAGATCTAAAAGGAGTTGAAGTCAATTAATTTATTTCCTTCCATCAATCTTTTTAAAGCTTACAACATGGTTGATTTTGGAAAGTCATAAGTGACATATATACCAAAGTATACCAGTTGGTATGTGCAAATCAAGAGACGCTACCAACATTCAGTGTTATAAATCATCATCTCACATTCCTAATGGTTTTTTTCCGCACATTTATGCTGCAGTATTAACCAGCAATCTCTCTCTCTCTTTCATCCCATTTTAAAAAAATGCTAAATAAAGCACCCCATTTAAGTTTTAAACATATCTCGACAATAAAGATTGAAATGAAAAACAAAATATTTTACATTTTAACAATTGTCAGTACTAATGAAGCATTTTAAATATGTGCATATAGTTTTCCGACAAAGTACCTTGACTTTTAAGTCCCAAAGACTTTGACCATGCAATGATACATTGCCCTTTGTTAGACCATGAGGCACTGTTCCAGGTTTCACTAAACATACATAATTTTCTTCCTTAAACTTTTGAATATCTTTCTGGCTGTCAACATAAACCTTTTAAATGAACATTTATATTAGGAATTTATATTGGTTCACCTAAAACGAATTTTCTTTAATCCATTAGGAAATTTATCGGATTATCGAAAATAATGAAAAATTCATCAATCTTCTTCAATGAATAAAATATATTCCCAGGTATATAAATTTGAACTAAAAAGATATTTTTTGTCCTCACTTTATCTCCACCTTTGTCAAAACTATCAATATTGTTACATTTATCATAGAAAGATAATGTCAAATCTCAGTCTGAGGAAATATAGTTTGGGACATTTAATGAATCCGGAATCTGACTCTTTGAAGGTCCAAGCAGATTCTAATGTTCTTCCAAACTTTATCCACATTTTTTCCACATATAAGACTGTGAAACTTTTGGGGATAGAGCTTTATGTATTGCCCAAAGTTACATGTTTTGCACCAGTGTTGATCTAGGTACTGACTATGTACATTATTGTTTCGAATTCAATTTTTTTAACATAAAATCCTATTAACAGACAGCTTTCTAACACCTTTATGAAAAAGAACTTGTTCGAAAAGATTATAGTTAATGATACTTTTGCATACATTGCAAATTCGTATAATCTTATGAAACACTAAAATGCAGTAATTAACATGCTTAAAATGCATAGCCTGAAACCTCTTTACTCTTGACCTATGCGGCAACATCACAATTGTATATGCAGATAGAATATTTATAGATTTGTAACAAAATCTTAAAATGATTTTCTTTCCTTTCACACAAAGTATGTGATGAAGAACTATGTACAAACATTTATTTGTTGATGGTGTGCTAGTCCCCAGTATTTAATATACCTGCAGTTATTTTTAATCTGTGAAAATAATATTCTATGAATTTTAACTCCTTGATCCAGGAATAATGAATTTTCTATAATAAATTATATTAATATTCTTCACAACTGTAAACAGATATCATCTCATATTTATTACACAGGTAGATGAGGGGCTGGAGAGAATCAAGACAGGAGTACTCCCATCAGTGGAGGTACCCAGGGATCATGAAGACTCAAAGCAAGGTAACGTTAGTCAAATAATATTTTTTGTACTTTGCATAATAACACACATCAGTAGCTATAGCAAATTATATGTAAGTACTGATTAATGCTACAAAATAGTATAACTCACATCGTTAATTACATAACATGATAACACGTGTGACTGTACATGCAAATGTTTGTTTCTCATATTTCGATCCATCAGTTCAGGATATTAGAGATTTATTCACAGGGATACACATTACAAATAGTAGCCAGGAGATCGCATGCAGACGTTCTATTTTTGGTTGTAATACAGTACCTACTTATAGAAGGTACGGAAATCTTGTAATTAAGCCAGATATTTTGACACTCTCTTAATTTTTAAAAAATAAAATACATGTTCAGTACCTTATGTTGGTATTGCACTATGCCCATATTAATGACAAAACAATTACCATAATGTGGTTTCCTAGTTTCTACTGGTATTAAAATTATCAAAAACAAAATTTATCTGTCAGAAAGACCAGTTGTGGAACTAAGGAATCAGGATTTCTCTTACATCTAGTTCCAGACTCACCTGTTCCAGAAGAGATCCTTCACATGGATGAGAGATCCATTGAGCTGTACAAGGAGATCTTGCGGGATGGAAAGGAAAAAGTGTACAGTATCAGGGTCATGGTAATTGGACAGCATGGGGTTGGAAAGACAATGCTAACCAAGCGGCTTCTGGGACAAGCTGTGGATCCTTCTGAAATAAACAGTACAGAGGGGATAGATGTTCATATACATTGTTGCAGCGTGTCCTTGGACTCTTGGGAATGGACACTTCATGCTCAAGGTAGGTCAATATCTTATCAAAATAGTTCTGAATCACCATAGCCCCTTCATTCTCTCTTGAAGTTAAATGTATGAACTTCACTATGAGACAAAGAATGCTTCAGTTCTTTTTTTTTAATTCCAAGTTCAAAGTGGTTGGATTGTCGGACAGAGCAATTCACCCGTTTATCCCATACGTTTATTAGATGATACTTAGATGACATAAGATTTTGAAGTACATGTATTTATTCAAACAGCTTATATTTAAAACACTCAGAACAGTCTAAGCCAATACAGTCATGACAAAGATACCTGAGCGAGCTGATTGAGATGTTTTTTTTCTTCTTTTTGAAAGGTGCAAATGCCAAAATGTCAGGTATATTTGGTTCTTGCAATAACAATAGAGATTTATACTTGAAAGGATATCATACTTCAGGATAGATGGCTGCGACGCATTTATGTTCTAATAGTTATTTCCCATAAACTGTATATGGGAAGGTGGAAAAGAAGTGAAATATATTTATGTTGGTAAATAGCGTGGCCCATGGATCCATCAATAAGTCTTGTATGCCCTCAAATTTTTTTCTAATGTGCTTAAGGTTAATTGTAATGGTCACTTCATACACCTAATGCTTAAGATTATATAATTTTTTATATGGATACAAGAGAAGCAAACAATGAGGTGGGTACAATGTATGAAGCTATACTAGGTTAATTGTTTCTTTATAGAATACAAATGTTTCAACAGCTCGATTGGGATTAACTCACATGAAAGAAAAGGTACAGAAAATAAAGATATCGGTATACATTGCTATAAACTCAAATTACATCATATTGTAAGTAGCATCCCTTCCAATTTTAGACACGAACAAACTTGAATGTTACATACATACATACATACACATACATACATACATACATACATACATACATACATACATACATACATACATACGGAGTGCTGATAAGCAAATGATGATAAATCCAACTTTGGTGTTTTAATTTTCCCAAACTAAACAATAAAAATGGAATAAAACTTTACTAATCGTAACAGTTATAATTTATATCAATGCATACAGTTTCTAATAGTGCATATAATTAGCTATTTATCTGTAAAGTTATACACCTCAAATAAGATCAACTGTACCTACCCCTTTATGTGAATTAACCCCAGCCCCTTCTAAGATGTGTAATAATATGAAAAGTTTCCAATTTTCACTTGGCTTCAGAATGCAAACAAAAGTGTGACCACTGGATAATGTAAACTAATTTTCTGATTGTAAGAAAATGGCAATTTAAACGTACATTTTGCCAGTATTGTATTCAGATAACGAGTGTTAAGTATGTACAAACTGCACAGTAAGTAGAGCTATCATCTATGATATAGCCATCTTTGACCAATTGTTTTTCCAGCTGTCAAAGTTCTTCAGGTAGCCCAACCTATTCACTTAAGTATCTTAAATGGTTAATGAACCCACATTCAGTAAATTTTTATTTAATAGTATTCCTATATACTTCACCTATTGCAAGTTCTATCTTAAAATTGACTATAGCCAGTCACGTGTAATTGTGGAGTACATCCCACATCATGCTGTCATTTCACGAACACATAAAATCTTCAATCATATTATGGTACCAATTCTTGGCAAGCAAATAATACTATTGATTTAGAGCTTGGACTTAAATAAACATTAACCTGTCTAACATTCCTACTCATGCTAACTTTCTCCACTGTACCAACTTTACCTTTCAGAAGTCGATCAATATGCTAGACTACAGCGCCTCGTTGAGTTTTTACATGATCAAGCTCAGAAACTTGATGTCAGTTCTAAGCACGAGGATCAGGATAATGTCATCTTACAAAGGGGGGCATCTCCTAAAGCAGGTGATGAGGTTCCTGTAAAGGACACTGAAAACCAGAATAAATCAATTAGTTTTGTACAATACATCGGTCAAGAAAATGAAACTATCTCTGCACGGCCAGTATCCTTGTACCCTGTCGAGGTGAATCAGGCATACAGGAAAATGGATCCAATGAGGGAACTCGTGCAACAGGTTAATGAAAGCGCCCATATACTACAGAGGGGTAGAGAAAAAAATGCACCATTAGCGATGTGGGACTTTGCTGGCCAATATGTGTACTACACCACACACCAAACATTT
The DNA here is from genome assembly GCA_029931535.1 of Margaritifera margaritifera. Classification (NCBI taxonomy): domain Eukaryota; kingdom Metazoa; phylum Mollusca; class Bivalvia; order Unionida; family Margaritiferidae; genus Margaritifera; species Margaritifera margaritifera. The sequence continues at coordinate 1,605,054 of JAQPZY010001237.1, forward strand.
TTAACCAGGCGAGCAATATACCTCTTGGTTATGGATCTTAGTAAGCAAGTCTGTGAACTTGTAGAAAATGATGAATGTTTCTTCGATAGTGAAGGTACAAAAGTGTGTAAAGTTCATGGTAAGTCTGTCAATTTAAATACAAACTAAAACCTTAAAGTTTACTTTTTTTGTCACACAACAGACATTGGGAAAATTGTTCTTCTAGCACATAAACGTTGAGGCAATCTGGGAAGATAAATTGGGAGTAAGTGCGAGGACTTCATTCAGGTTTAAATAATACATATCTATTATCAAGCTAAGTTTTGTATCTCTGCTATTTCACACTGTTGTTAATATTCCTGCATATACTAGTATTATTTCTTCATATGATGCAAACAGTTCTTAGGTGCTGAAGTTGAATTTGAATTTACTACACCAAGCACAAGTTAATTATTAAATTATGACATGTGCATATTTTTCTTCTCCTCTTGTAATATTGAAAACATTTCTTTGAAGTTATATGAGAGAAATAAAATCTTCTTTAAAGATTCTTTAGAAACATGTCACGTTCATTTGTCTTCCTGGAATTCAGGAATTCAAAACCAAGATTTAGGGAGAGATTTACATCAAGCCTGATATTGTATTTGCCTGCGTAGTTTTTATATCTTTAGGATATCATCTTTGGTACTTTTTTTCGATGAACACAAGGAAATGTTTTGATTGATTGGGTGATTATTTGTTAACAACAATTCCTGTGCATCTGTTGTTTGTGTTGTCATCAATCTGTCTCTCTAGAGCTGTTAGCTTCTTCATTGCACTCTGTCCAATAGCAGTTAATTCACTGTCTATATTTTCTCTCCATGTTGTGATATCTTTCATTTATTTTCAGACCTTGTGAATGTTTGGCTTAGCTCCATACATTCCTGTGCAACCTCCACTGAACCAGGCACACCTCCTGTAATTCTGGTTGGCACACATTTGGATCAGATTCCCCAGGTATGTTATGTGTAACTCTGCAAAGTCTTTTGGCATGAAAGAGTATATTTTATGGCATGCACAGACCAAATACAGCATCTAAAATTGTATTAAACTATCTACTTAAAGTAACTACATTGTCATGATATAATTACAGGTATGATAAAACCATGATCAGGTAAGGGCAGATTATTTGTAATTCTATTTTTGGCATGTGAACCATGTGCTTTTCACTGTTTATAAACAGACACATTCGAGTTGAATACTGTTGTCAAGCCTCCTCAACCGATGAAATCTTATATTAAACATAAAGATTTCATCATGAATTATATATTTAATTTTATGTGTGTGTATGTGTATGTCACGTATTACAGCAAACACTGTCATATGTAATTCAGTCATTTCTTTATGTCCATGGGATGAATGTGTATATTATACATCCAAAAGTATGGATTTATCTGACTGCTGATTAAACTGTTCAGATGCACATATGACCATGATCATTTCAAATTAGCGGCTGATTTATCCATGTCATTTGGCCTTTTCTTGTCAGACCTCTCTTCAAGACGATACTGCGAAATACTTCGAGCAGATTCGTCTTATGTTGCAAGACAAGCCGACAAGAATGCATCTTACAGATGAAGATTTTGTGATCGATAACACTCTTAATAACATCTGCTGTGACCCCAATCTGGAGGCCTTGAAAAGAAAAATTGTCGAACTAGCTTCCAGGCAACCATACTGGGGAGAGGAGGTGCCTGCCAGATGGCTCCTATTGGAAAAAGCAATAATGACGCTGAAGGCAGTGGGCCTCAAGGTACATACAGAGAAACATTTTATCACTGTAGTCTTTTAAGATTCCTTTCATCGTAAAATTTTGCTAGGGACATTATTTGCTTTTTATTTCACTATTAAAATATTTAATTAGATTTTACTCCCTAAGTCAAATTTTCAATAGATCATGCTAAATTTGCCATGAAAACTTCATTTATCTACTACTCTTATCACAAAGAACTCGCCATATCCTCTGCAGATTCCTAAATTCAGTTTATTTTACTCCTGTTAGTATCAACTTACAATTACAGCAGTATAAATTGTAGACATAATTTTCTACTACTATTGCTGATATATTTGCTTGTTGTTGATTTTGTTGTTGTTTAATTGTTTGTGTTGTGTATTTGTGTTAGTAAGATTTATCTACTTCTTCCAAGTAAGAGAGATAATCGTGTATGGATATAAGTAGAATAAGAGTTACTGTAGCCTCACTGGGAGTTAACATAACATCTCCTATTTTGGTCGTATGGGACTAAGTTCTCAAAGGGAATTTAACATTAGTCTATAGGATTAACATGATGGGTTTTACAGCCTCAATGGGAAATGGTATGTTAAAAATGTCCATATATTTAATATTATGAGCCATTATGGCCTCTAACAGGAATGTTAATGTTAAAAATATCCATAGGTTCGTGAACATACAACACCTACTGATCAATACCCAGATAGACTGATCCAGATAGACTGACCAGCACCCACTCATCTACCGACCAACACTTCACTTACTAACCAACACTTACTAACCAACAAAATGGGTAAGATGTAAAAGAAGGGGAATGAACTAGAAGTGACACCCCTTATAAACAAAACTAACATCTCCCCTACAGCCCTTATCTCCCTATAACTTTCCTACCATCCCCTTATAAACAAAACTACCACCCCAACTATCCCAATAACCCTAGACATTAAGTGTAAGGATAGGAAATGGTAGAAATATACACACACTATACACACAAACATACATATACTATTACACACATGACAGAGGAGTGGAGAGATGGTTTAAGTTTCAGTTGTGTAAGGCAAATGACAAAGACATATACACCAATAAAACAAATTTTTGTCAATGATTGAGTAGTATCTTTGTTTTTGAGCAGATCTGAGTAGCCCTGAAAAGGGACGTTGGATTTAGCCCAGAAAAGGGCTAGGGTTTTTTGTTTTTTTTGGCCACACTTGCCTTTAGTGGACATATCTCCTGGACTAGGTTCTGTCCTTCCTTTACCTTAGCATCTTCTGAACTTTAATCCAGTTTTGGTTGAGGTGTTCCTGCACCTGTTCCATCTTTATTCCTTTCCTCTCCCTTTTCTCCTCATCCCAAGCCCTCCTGATCTGTATTGTCTCCTCCTCCTTTACATCTCTGATTAATCCATTGCCTGTTTTAATCATGTTCCGTTGTTCCTCCCCTTCCAGAAGGTGCTCTGCTCACCACAATAAGCTCATAGCCTTGATCAACTTGCCCACTTTTTGCAGTGTTCTGTCATTTTCGAGAATCAATGATAATGCCACAAAGGCCAAACATGTCTCTATATACAGCCTAGGAGCAGATTGAAACCAAATCACTTGCAAATAAAATTTATCAAAGTAATCATACATGTGTCAGTTCAGTATCCCAAGAAACTGAACACCTGCAGGCTATTAAGGAAATGGATTTTTGTATTCAGGGTTATACAGTAAACAATGACTTACCAGTCATGCAAACAGTAACGCAGACAACTGACTCCACTGACAATAAACAGGTGGATCAAAGTCATTGTCAATAATGGACAAGCAAATCTTATTGCAGAATTGAAAGAAAAAGTTAAAAACTTAACAACTGAGCTAAATGCCATGAAATCAAAACAGAGTAGTGCAGCAGTGCAAAGAAGGGACTATATGTTAATTAGCACTACAACAGACAAATCCCAAACATATGATAAGGAAGAAGACCTGTGGCACCCAGGTTGAAGAAGAAGATATAAACAAAGATGAAAGAGTCATTGGGATGTGTGCAGTCAATGTATATTTGACAGGTGACACTAGGCCTATATTGCTACATATAGCTTCTACTACTAATGATACTTCACCAATACATGTCAAGTCCAGGTGGTTACCAAACAAATACACACCTGAAAAACAGTCCCCTCAACAAAAGTAAGCAAAACCGAACTCTACTTATTAGCTTATCTATTGTGAAAGGAATTAAACCACGAATGCTTCTAAATACTGATGTGAAAACACTTTGACGTTCAAACATAAATACAGTTATGTCCAAAATTATGCAGATGGATTTATCTCTGTACGAAATCATTATTATACAAGTAGGAGAAAATGGTATCAGTGAGGGCTGAACAGCAACCCAAACTGAAGAGGACTACGATAGTGTCTAAAAATCACTCTTAGCATAGTATCGTTGTTTCAGGTTTACCCCCTCAAATAGATGCAGATGTATGAACAGTGAACAATATTTTGATAGATCTGTGTGAGAACTTTAATCAGTATTACGGTATATACCAATTACTTCGCAACATGAACATTGATTCCAGGATCTTCGAGAAAGAAATCGATGACTACTTCCAGTACAGTGGTGAGACTGTTCACATTACTGATGTGTGTTATCTCGTGTCATGCATGTGGAACACTTGGGCACAAACATAAACTCGTCCCTTGAAGACAGTATCACCTGTTTAGTTGAATGGCAAAGAGGGGAATATAACTTCTAGGTTTTATAAAGCGAACAACAATAGTAAACTGAGCTTAAGTAAAATTGCATATGACATAATCCCTAAAGTAAACAAATATTATGTACTGTCAGAACTGCGTGAAGCATGTAATAATTTTAATGTGTATGGACATTCATGTCTAATACAAGGGTAATGTGTAATAGTAACATTAAAATGCTATCAAATGTTAACCATGGCCAGTCAAATTTATACAGTGAAAAATTTTTGGAAGAACACAGCAAAGATACTGATACCACTCTACTTGACTGTATTTCTAAAACATGTAACTTCCTTGATGCCTCTTGTACACATGATAATCCTAATTTTAATGTTTATGGTATAAATACTAATCAAAACAGAGATTGTAATAATATTGAGGTAAATGACACTATAGGTCAAATACAAACGCATGTGGTAGTAATGATAGTGAGCAAATTTGTACAACATTAGGACTTATAAAGAAGGGCTTAAGAATCACAAACTTCATTATAAGGCACGTCTTGCGTAAACTTGATCAGATTAGGCAACTGCTAAATCAGACGAGATCTGTACATATTCTTGGATTGTGTGAAACATTTTTAAATAGTAATATTAATGATAGATTATTAGATATTAAAGTATCAGTTTGTAAGACAAGATAGGGATGATAAACAGGGAGGGGGGATTCATATCTATATTGCAGATTTCATTAAATATAAAAAGAAAAAATGATCTTTAAACTAATACTATCAAAAGTATATGGATAGAAGTAAACTTGACAAAGACAAGCCTATTCTGATAAGATCTGCCTATAGACACCAAACTTCTTAAGTTGAGAGGATTGAAATATTTGAAAATCAAGTACAAAATGCTGTTGTTGTACATGATTATGAAACAATAATAAGTGGTGATTTTAATATAGACTTCCTAAAAATCCCTCTTCAGAAATGGCTGGACTGTTTCCAAACTGGTAATTTCACTCATGTCATAGTCATTCAACTTTAATTGACCATAGATACACAAATAAACTGGAAATGGTAAGTGACATTTGTACCTGTGTTTGCAATACGTGACCACTGTCCCCACTATCCCATATGTATCACTTACTATTAACCAACATCCTGAAATAAAATAAATACAAAAAGAAGACAGCTTCTGTAAATATCAGTATTTGATGCCTTTAATGATATTGTAAATATTCCAGATGTCAATACTGCTTTAGATGCATGGTACAAACTTTTTGTCCATGTATTAGACAATCATGCTCCTTGTAAAATCAAGAGGGTTAAACATGAGCTTCAACCTAAAAGATATAAAAGTAGCAAGACACAAAAGAGATAAGTTTCATAGAATCAAGGACTGGGAAAACTATGAAAAAGGGTGAAACATAGCAGCAGCCTAATATATAAGGCTAAGAAAAACTACTATAATCAAGCTATTGGGAGTGCATCTAATACAAGCACATCATGGCAATATCTAAAAGAATTTAGTCCCCCCCCCAATTTTTTTTATGCCTACCCAATTAGACAACAATGGAAACTCATCTACAAGTGTACATGAAATAGCAGACATCTTCAACCACTACTATACGAAAATAACAAGTATGTCAGAGAGAAGACTGAGACAGCTGATACAAAAAATTTCTCAATTATATAAAGGCTTAAGTTCTATCTTGGACACGTTGAAATGCTGGAACTCGAAAGAGTTTTGATCAATAGATCCATTGAGAGCAGAATTGCTGATGATGCCAATGAACAAACGTTTAGGTAGTTGACCCAGGAAACAGGATCTTCGATCTTGGATCAGAGTCCAGAGGCAATGGTGAAGGTTTTGATTTCCACTCATCATAGAGGAGCCACTCTGGCATTGGCACCTGGATAGGTGTTGTCCATTTTGAAAACTTTGACTCTCAGGTACAAGTGACTTATTCAGATCGATGTAATCTTCAGTTTGTCCTTTCATTTTAAACTCAATATGAACTGAGGTGGTCAAAGACGAAGCAGGATGAAATAGTACCCAATGGGATACTTGCATCATCATCATTGTTGGAGGAATGGCAAACAGATTGAGTTCTGTCTTGAAACATTCGCAACAACATCAGTGCATTTTTCTTTTATGGCAATCAAAAACATCCAAATATCTGACCATTCTTCATTTCGTTTTTTTTCTGGTCATGTCTATGAGGTTTGAAGGGTTTTTAATGTCTCTTTCTGCCTAGTCCTTGCTGTGGTATGGAGGATGAATCAGTGCCTTCAACAGGAGTGTGAATGTAATTTATAGGGGTGTATTGGTGACCAAGGAGTTCTTTTCCTGTCTGGATCAACACATTTTTTCCTGCATTCATTAAGGTTTGTTTCGAACTTTGTTGGTCAGTGAGCACATTTTGGAGAAATGCTTTTCCATGCATCAAGGCTGCATCTTTTAAAGCATGCAATCCTCGAGTCACCATAGGTTTCAAGATCGGTACCACCGTACAAAAGGCCGATTGTAACATATCTCCCAAAACCATGTTCTCATTGTCGAGCTACTCCTCAGTACACAGGATACATCAGTTAAAATGCAGTCAGGAATCGTTTTCGAAAATGTAGTTTCACTGAGACTTTTCCTCGTAAGAAGCTATGGCAGAATCCACTTTAAAAGGAATGGAATGACTCTCAGCAACGAAGCGGCTGTGTTTCCCACCACATTATAATCGACGACATTCGAGTACTCAAACATCAAATTCAGTCCATCATTAAATTCGATAAGAGCAGCAAAAATACTGAAGAATCAGTGGTTGTTGTTGTTGATGTCTTTGGTTGAAGTGAGAGTTGTGTTCCCATCCAGAATAGCAAATAAACTACCGGTAGGAGAAAAGGTGATGGACAGTGTCTTGCCATTGGAAAAATCCAATTTGAGATGAACAAGTTGGATGGTACTTGATCAGCACACTTCGGTGAGTTTTATTCAGTGCTTTGCAAAACTGATTGTTGAAAATAGTTGAAATCTCAGGGTATAGATATTTATTTTTGTAATAGTCAGGATCATTTTTGTCCATGTGTTCTTGGACTTGTTCGTCGAGCATTTCAATTACGAAAATGATTTGATCTGCAGTAATATTCAAGACTTGAGTGGGATGAATGATTTCTACCAAGTCACTTCTCAATGAACTTCATGATCCAGTTGTATGTCTTGAGGTAATTTGGCCATGAAATGATATAATGTATTGTTGGTAACCCAACCTTAAAACTGTGACTAGGTAATGTTAAATAAAATTGGCTATTCAAAGTTCGATGATTCTTGTCTCCGGGGAGTCACTTGATGTTAAAAGAGAATGGTTTTCTAAGGGTTCCAGGGGATTTATGTGCCTGGAAGAGTTGTGACTGGCGTTGCCATGGTTGCCATTGTTGTTACCAGTGTTGGCACATTTCAGCGAGGGATTGGGAAGAAGATAGCCAATGCAACTGCTGAGTAAAATAGTCCACAGTTGCTTATCTCATTGTTGCAAACTTAAGTTTCCAATCACTGCTTCAGTGACACAGTACACCACAAATATTTGGCAGAAAATTTGATTTTTAGGAACACATTCTTCACTCCACACCAACAGTGATTGTTGTTTTTGTAGTTCTTGGAAAGATTAACTCGGAGATGGAGATGCAATGTTTAACGGCACATTCATGACTTCTACTTCTTTTTATAGTCAATGGCTTTTGAAGCTGCAATCCAAGAATTGAAACAAGGGGAATATCTTTTTCAATGGACTTTGGCTTCTCTGATACGACATTTTCCCACTTTATGTTTTCCTTGATTGAGAATCCATTCAATATCGTTCATGTCGTCATCTTTGTTGGTCCATCATTGTAACATGGGCATGTACCAAGTTTCTTTCAACACTTCTCCATTCATATCTTCCAATTTATTTAGAGGTGGGTCATGTCCACAGGCTTGTCCTGTGACACAAAACAATTCTGTCATCCTGTTTGGTAAATAGCCTTTGTCAGAAGTGCACTTTGTTTTTCCAGTGCAAACCCAATCTCCAGTGTTCAACACTTTTTTCTTTCGTCTTGTTTCTGACGTCCCAAAACAATCAATCAAACACAGTCACTTCATTTTGAGGCATCACTTATCTGGAGTACATCTGATTCTACAATAGTACGATTGATTGTAAGCTTTGATCAGACGTGGTAGCACGTCTATATATTTAAGGGTATGCAGATGTGTACAATATTTCTGTATATGTTTTTTCAAGGTCCTTTGAAAACGTTCCATGACACTGGGTTTGTATTCAGGATTTTCAGTGATGAAAAAATGAATGTGTCAATTTTTCATTTCATTTTTAGTTAAGAAATTTGGTGCCTATGTCTATTTGCCATCGCAAAGGGTGTTGACCAATTTGTTTCAAGATGATTTTTAAAGCTTGCGCTACCTCTGAACTTGTTTTAGGTTTTCCAAATCTCAGTCATCCATGGAATAAGGGTCCAATCATCTTTTCTCCACCGTTTCTAGCATGTTGTATCCACTTGTCTTAAGTTCACATAAGTTATGTAGCTAGTGCAAAGCTTTGGATGAATATCGACAGCTGACAGATTGATAAAGTTGAGGTGGTATAATGGTTAGTTTGTTCTTGGGTATGATCTTCTTTCGGTACACTAAGCCACATGCTTTGGCAATAGTAGACGCTTCCTGCAAGGGATCAATACCTCCATGTTCGAGAAATAACTGTCGAAATTTTCCACAACAACATTATAAAATGTCCATATTGGACCAAGAATATTTCAACATTTCTTCTTGATAATCAAAAGGGTCTGAACAGTGGTCTTGGTACCAGGCATAGAAAGTTTCTGACTGTTCTGTTCGCATACCATCGAGGTCAGAGAAATGAGCTTTAGGCGAATCCAGGAGCATGACATGTCGATTTTCTTGGGTATTGAAATATGTTGGAAAATAGCTTATAGCCATTTCCATAATTTCAAATCTTTTAGTCATTTTACTCAAAGGCACATTAAAATAACTCGTGGAATCCTTAAACTGTTTGTGTCCCACTTTCATGTAAATGATTTTGGCTCCATTCATGGTGACTTGTGGAAATTCAGTTCCTTGTTCTGAAAAATATTTCAAATGAAATTGTCCATCATATCCAGAGAAATTGTGGGCAATGACTGTAGCATATTAATGACAGTTCCCATAACGATTCACCTCTTCATTCCAAGTGTCATCTAAACCCACTTAGCGAAATCAAAAAGAGTATGGGAACCACGAAATATCTTTTCATGTCCACTGGAATCAGGCTACAATTCCGACTGTGATTAAAATAAAAGTTCCTGAATATCGTCATGGCAAGCGCGATGAACCACACAAAAGTTAGGAATGTGAATTCCAGTCTCTTGAGAACATTCAAAGTCAACGAAGTTAAAATAGGCATGATGGTCCCGTTTCTTTGTCTTGTTCTGGCCATTCAAAAATTCCTCAGGTTCGTTGTCATATTTCTGAATATAACATTGATAATCCAACAGGAGGACTTAACCACAAATATGACATAGTTTCTTTCCTGAACAAACATGTGACTTTTTGTTATTGGTACGAACATGTTGTCCACAGGTTAATTCACAAGTTCTCTTCTGTTGTTCAAAGTGTTTCATGCAATGTTGCTTACGAGACACTGAACTCTTGAATGTTCGACGTGTAGCTTTTCCATCATATTCATCATTGGATTGTCCATCAGTTGTAACAAGATAACCGGGTTGGATTTCGGATTTACAACAGAACACTGTTGATGGTGATAAAAATGCAATGTTTATTGATGAATGACTTGAATGGGAAGAAAGGTTATGATTAATACGTGCGTGTGTAGGGTCCAAATATTGGACTAATTAACATAATCCGCACGAACTTAATACGGTAACCCAAATATGAACACAAATAAATAAATACACAGTGCAATGATAAAGGCTAATGATTTATCTCACACGATGAAAGATAGCAAAAATGATGTGTTTTTACTCATATAGCAAAAATGTCTACCCTCAAATAATGAAACATGAGGCACTTTATTCAAATAATAAAATGTGGTGCAAACGAAATGGGATAGATATCATGCGATATATCTTACATTCCCAAACCACTGGGTGTCACAAAAACCCGAAATTAGCCCACGGCTAAAAGATTACGCCCATGGCTAAAAGATTACATATATGGAGCGACTCACAAACACTCCGTCACTAGCATACTTGGCTGCTAGTCGAACTGGTCAATCAAGCGATCCACGCCCACCAATGGGTCAACAACGCCCGATCACCTGGTATTCAAGCAACCCACTGTTTATTCAGCTCCACGGCTGCTATGGTTAGCTTTAGTCAACTTCTATTGTCCCCTCTATAGCTGGGACCTCGTCGACTCTGATCTCTACAGCTCTACAGCTGAAAATAAATCTAACACCGTGTAGTATGATTGACACGGGCATATACGATAACACGTAATGACGTTATATACGGTAAGTTATACAAATTACATTATCGGCAAACATTACAAAGCAATGAACAAGTTCAAAAGTGAACCTACACGTGTCTGATAAGAATCTTATGGTACTAAACGTTTCCTAAAAACGCCACTTTATATTGCTAATATAAAGCTCTTTTTAAGAACAAACAAGAATAGAAAATATACAAACAAGAATAGAAAATATTTGCATTGTACTACGCAAGCCGAAGCTACATAAAAAATATACGCTATAAATTAATACACGATTTACGTACCTCTACAGCTGAAGACGTGCAAGTCCTTAAGTAGACTGCTCACTGACAAGACGTTCCGTAATGTAAAGATTTAGTCTTACGGTGAGGCATTTATACACGGACGATGCAGCTCTACATCGTCTGTACGCTTGGTGCATTCGGTTTTCCCCATCGAAAGCACTTGGCACGTGCGGCATGGGGTGAACCGAACTCACTGTTTCGAAATATTGTACAATATACATAACTCACTCTCGAGCATCGTTATTATACTGAAAAACGAAACCCGAGTACATGTATTGCTAATATAAGGGATTTATACAATTCTGTGACATCAGTCATGTCATACTCATCATTGGATTGTTGGGTGTGTTGAATTTGGGCCAAAGTTTTGGACAAAGTTAATTTAGCAGGCATACCAAATGCAATCCAAACAGGAGAAATTGTCGTGAGTGATGGACAGTCACAAACTATCTTGATCTTTAGCTTCACACTGGTGTTTCATTTCCTCTAACATAGACTCCAATAAGTCTGTAATAAAGACAGCTGCTTTCTCTGCAAGGACTCAAGACTTTAACTCTTAAAATTTGACAGTGTAAAATGTAAGCAGTTGTTCTAAATTTTCCGGAAGTCATTTTTTTAGTAACTTGAACGTGAAAATAATTTTCAGGGGCTACCTAAAAATTTTCTTTTTTGGCTGATCTTGACTCTCTTGGTCTTGGGTTTAAGGAGGAAATAGATGGTATTAAATAGGGATCTATCATGTCCTCTTCAAAATCGCTAGGGTGAACTTTTGCCAACACTTTTCTCTGGATATGAGGTGACGCTGAAAGTCATTGTTGCTTTGTTTCTGGTTTCTCCTTGGAAAGGTGTGATCCTTTCATGACAGTAGATGATTTAAATTTGATTTGACTATGCTACTTTCCTCTCCTTATATATAGAACCTCCTCTACCTAAGAGAAAACACTCATTCAGTTTCAGTCTGTGAAGATGGAAGAGCCACAATTTATCACACTTTCAGTCAGAAATTTACAGGGTGTGGGTGTTGGTCAGTAAATGAGTGGATGCTGGTCAGTAAAAAGACATATTGGTTAGTAGGTGAAAGAACTGGTCATTAGTTCTGTGTGTTGGTCAGTAAATGAGTGGGTGTTGATCAGTAGCTGTTGTATATTCAAAAATATATGGACATTTTTTAACATTACCATTCCTGTTCAAGACCGCAAATTTTCCTTGAGGCTATAACCGCCCATAACGTAAAACCTATGCACATTTTGAACGTACCATTTTCCACTGAAGTCATAATGCCCCACCATGTTAATCCTATTGACTAATGTTAAATTTCTGTTGAGGTCATAATCCCTTTTTTAAGGTCATATTCCCATATGACCAAGATAGCGGCTGTAATGTTAACTCCCATTGAGGCATAACCCCATTTTTAGGCTACGGGAACCCCTATACTACTGATATTTTACCATGATTCTTTCTGTCAGATTGTGACACTCAGTATTGTGGAGGAGATAAATCGGTCAGAATTTGTACAGATTGAGACAAAAGAAGAAATGGATCTCTTCCTCCGATTTCAACACGAGATAGGCACTATCCTTTACTTCAGGTGAGATGGGGACATTTTATACCAGTGGCCATACAAATCAATGAAAACCAAGGGTTGTTGTTGTTGCAATTGTTCCTACTAATGATTTTTACAATCTGTTTGTCAATAATGCTTGGCTACAAATTTAACTTCCGTGTGTGGGTTGGAATCCACGACTACCAAATTCAGACCCTAAACCTACGCTTTGGACTACTCAACCATTGATGACTGCACTATGAAAGTAAAAAACTTGGCACTCTTCTTGTGGCCACATGTGCTGCACATAGTGTGTGCATTTTAAACTTGTTTATCTTTATGAGAATTTTGATCACATGATCTTTAGGCAAGAAATGTATTTATTTTATCATATTTGCATTCCGTTTTTTAATTGCAAAACAAATCATAAACTTTTATTTTGTATTCATTAGATAAAAAATGAATCAATACTGTCGTGTACATTCCTCTTAATTACATGTACCAGCATTATTTTAGGATTATGTTCTCAGGTTTTTAATTGACATTTTCACTCAAATCATAAATTCTCCAAGAACTACGAATCATCAATTCACCGATAACTAAAACAGACAATACACTTATAGGCATAAATTGCAAGGGTGCTCTGATTTTTTTCTTTCATAACTTCAGTGTTCAAGATGAATGTCACTTGTCATTTTAAACATTTGTATTGTTTAATTTTTTGAAAATGAAGTTGTAGATAAAGTTACAACATTTCCTTATTTAGATATGTATACATAATATTTTGTTCTCTATGCCATCGAGGAAGTTTTAATATTTTAACAGAGAAATATTCATTTTTAGAAATTTAAAACATATTGACCTTATATAAAGGTCATTGATGCCATGGACATGTACCATGTAGTATGCCATGGACATGTACCATGTAGTTTAACGGATGCTTCAACTGTCAAAGAATCTGTATAATCAACAGAAGTTGACAATCCATAGATAATAATTATTGCTTTGATGACATTGTGAAGTTTGACGTGTAGAAGAGACATATTACCTTTTTGTGAAGTATTATATATTTTTCCCAACTTTCAGTACTGAACAACTGAGAGAGAAAATAGTGCTGGACCCACAATGGTTGATTGATGCTCTGAAATCCCTTATCACTGCTAAAAGATTTATCCTGATGAATAACCCCATCGTCAGTGACAAGTGGCGTGAATTCAGCGAAAAAGGAAAACTTACTCCGGAACTTACAGGTTTGAGTTTTAATTAAATCATATGTAATAACATAAAATTACATTTCTACCAAACTTTCATATTTTCCAGATACCAATATGAAAAAGGCACTAACTGCACGTTTTGTATGTCAAGAAATTAACTCCTGTATACCGATCCTGACAATCAAAATGAAGATATGCTTATGAAAATACTGAAAATGTTCCATCCATGTGACTGTGGATGTTAGTTACTATACGTACAAGTTAGGTACTATTAGATATGTATACATATGCTTGTGGTGTGTGTTTTAGTATGTTCAACTTCATAAATTTTAGTCAGCTATTTGTATGTGCATGTGTGAACACGATATAAAATGTTGTCAGCTATTTGTATGTGCATGTGTGGACACAATATAAAGTGTTGTCAGCTATTTGTATGTGCATGTGTGAACACGATATAAAGTTGTCAGCTATTTGTATGTGCATGTGTGAACACGATATAAAGTGTTGTCAGCTATTTGTATGTGCATGTGTGAACACGATATAAAGTGTTGTCAGCTATTTGTATGTGCATATGTGAACACAATATAAAGTGTTGTCAGCTATTTGTATGTGTATGTGTGAACACGATATAAAGTGTTGTCAGCTATTTGTATGTACATGTGTGAACACGATATAAAGTGTAAGGTAGAAAGAAAGGATCGTCAAAACTGACTTAATGTTCCCTGCATGAAAGCGATCATAGGTAAACCTTCATCAGTGGATTATAAATGTAAACCTTCATCAGTGGATTATAAATGTAAACCTTCATGATGATCAGTGAATTATGAATGTAAACTTCATCAGTGGATTATGAATGTAAACCTTCATCAGTGGATTATAAATGTAAACCTCCATCAGTGGATTATAAATGTAAACCTTCATGATGATCAGTGGATTATGAATGTAAACCTTCATGATGACCAGTTGATTATAAATGTAAACCTTCATCAGTGGATTATAAATGTAAACCTTTATCAGTGGATTATGAATGGAAACCTTAATTGTTGGATTGTGAATGTAAACGTTAATCAGTGGATTATGAATGTGAACGTTAGGTTTACATTTATAATCCACTGATGAAGGCAAATTAGCCGAATCATAGAGAAACTCAGAAAAACTTTGTTATTTAAAAACTCTATATAAACTTTGTGTATTTGTATGTGTGTGTGTATATATATATATATATATAGAGAGAGAGAGAGAGAGAGAGAGAGAGAGAGAGAGATGGAAAAGTACAAATATACACCAGGCAGAGTGGAAAGTGCTGTCCCTGGATCCTACATGAGGATGTGTGATAATATAGAGTGAAATTATATATATTGAGAAAGAATATTATCATACAGGTTAGAGAATGTTTTAATTTGTCCCTATTGAGATTTAGACTTATATTATCTATATTAATTTCTGTATGCCTTGATTTCTGTCATAGGAATCCGGAGTGACTGTGTATTGATGAAAATTTAATTACTGGGTCGGCATGCGAGTGTGTCTACTACGTACGAATGGTCATATCAGCGGCTATGTTCCATCCATTTTTGGGGATGTGTGCATGCTCGAGTGGGTGTTGGGGCTGGTGCATGCAGGCAATGCGACTGGTGCCATAACCTGCAGACCCAGGTTCAAATCTCAGTACAGACGAATTAAAACATTCTCTAACCTGTATGATAATATTCTTTATCAATATATATATATATATATATATAATCATCTTATAGCACTGATGGAAAATGTTCACTGCATCAGTTACCAAAGTATTGAATGATTTGGATGCTTACTGTAACGACAATAACGGCAAAGATAACAACAATAACTAAACAGCCGTAGCAGCATTACAACAACAATAATAACTGCGTGTGAAACACCATCACCACTGGCACCGACCATAATAAAAATAATAATAATAATAATAACAGTAACAATGTAATAATGATAATATGGTGTGTGGTGCTGATTTAAACAGCAGAGTGAAGAAAATTAAGTTTATATATACAAACATACAAGACTCTTTCTGTGGTTGTAGATATTGTCCATGCGCGATCAATGATGCAAGCATCAACACAAATCAGATAACGCTAATAATTAAGTTTTGATTTCTAGATGCTATCTGGACAAAAGAGAAGCACAAAGAATTCTACGAAAACAAAGAGCATATCCTTCTTTTGATGGAAAAACTGAATATTGTTGCCAGGCCAAGCTACTACGATAATGATGGAAAAATCACGGTCAGTGTTGGAAAACAATTTCAAGTTTTTTCTGTTTTATTTTTCCAATATCTGTTTTCATTCTGAGCTACTATTAAAGCTATTAAGTAGATTGATCTGAAGAGTTGGAAATCAGATTTATTTAAAACAGAAGATAAAGTGAAATGAAACATTTAGTGCTGTAATAATATGTGCTATAATAGTTGATATATATACTCTCTTAATTATAGATATTCAGAACAAATTTTTAAGTAGTAATCCATATTTAATATAAAAGCTCAGCTAAGAATTTTTTAAAACTATTTTGCCCTATTCAAACTCTTCTTCTTTCCACTGACTTATAACAAAGTCATGTAACTGTATCAGCATCATATGTTTCAACACAATTTTCTTCCGTGGTTTAATAGATATTTTTTTTCCATTATTCAGGAAGAAGAGTACCTACTTGCTCCATGCATGTTACGTCAGAAAACTCCATTAGATATTATCTACTTTGAATCAAATAAGCAAACAGAGAGCTCATCTGTTCTTTGCTACGTATTTACGGGTAAAGTCTTACCAAGTCCTGTCTTCCATAGACTTCTAGCTGTTTGTGTGGCCCGCTGGCCTATTGCCAAGAGAAAGTCTGAGAATCTGATCTTTTGTGGCTGTGGTGTATTTAACCTTGACCATAGTCACAGACTGGTTATCTACTTCAAGGACTATGCCATTTTCTTGAGAGTAATGAAAACTGGATTCGAAGATAAGACTCCATCTTCGAATCGTTGTATCGAAGTAAGAGATTTCATCACATGGAATCTATCCCAAATCATCAAAAACCTGGGCCTGAGTCTGTGTTTTGAGCTGTTTCTACAGTGCTTACAATCTACTGAAACCAATGTTGACAGCCTCATCCCTGTATCAGATCTACTTCAGAATGCAGAAATAGCCTGTAGACCTCATGATGACAGTCATGGTATTGTGTCACATGACATTCTGAAATTTTGGTACGAGGAGAAGGTAAATAGAAAAATCAAAGCTTATACTTTTAATCAACTTCAATTACACATGGATAAAATACTTTCAAACAAAAGGCCCCATAAATGCCTACAAACCTTTAAAATCTTTTATGAAAATACAACCAGAGTTAATTAAAATCAGACCGTTTAATCTTCCAACCAGACTATTTTTTTTCTTTCACCTCAAGATAACTTCATTCTTTCAGCTAATATGATGGATAGAATTGGTTCTTTTTAAACAAAATCAGATCAAGAGTATTTTTTCAAGCTATTTAGGAGTCAGAAATATTTTTCTTCAATAAATCCCCTTTCTCCCCGAAAATTAAATGGTCTGTCCCAAATAAAAGATCTAAACACATCATTTTCGTGACATGTAATATGCAACAATATTTTCACTTGTTTAGGCAGTCTTTCAACTTGAGATGGGGTTTGGATACAAAAAGGACTAACTCGTCTATGTTATTTTCTCTCTGTCAGTGGTAATGAAAAGACCTTTGAATATGCACCTGGCTGGTCAATTACATGCCTGATTGTTTTGACACCCAGGCCTGTCCTCATACCTCTACATGTTCAGCCACCTGGTTTCCAAATATTATTTTCAAATGACACAACACTAGTAAAGACAGTGCGATGCATGACGATTTTATAGCTTTTTGTAATCTACTTTTATTTTCTAACTATTGTTGCTCTGGTTTCATGCTTAGATCCTTTCTACTTCATATAGGATTATGAGCATGAGCAACAGCCTGTGATTTAGAGAAGAAAGTCAAACAGCTCCAAAGAAGACCAAGAAGACGATGGTTACAGTGATGCCGATTCACACCCGACACAGGAACACGTCAACCACGCTCGCCTATGCAATGCCTTGACAACTGTTTGCAGTGAAGCCATGAGGCAGGTTCTTCTGAAGAATGTGTCATCACCACATGAAAACATTTATCAGGCATTCCAGGCCAATAAACCCATTTTGACCAGCAGGGGACAAATCAGGCCAGGGCAATGGCAGAATGCTTTACTGAATAAAGATCAGTGTCAGGTAGTATTTCCTGATCCTCATGGTCAGGTTACCGGAACTCTGGATCAGTTTGATATTTC
Organism: Margaritifera margaritifera; assembly: GCA_029931535.1. Taxonomy (NCBI): domain Eukaryota; kingdom Metazoa; phylum Mollusca; class Bivalvia; order Unionida; family Margaritiferidae; genus Margaritifera; species Margaritifera margaritifera. The sequence continues at coordinate 1,623,341 of JAQPZY010001237.1, forward strand.
TTTGTTGTACATTATGATCAGAAATGTTAGTTCAGTTGCACCTCCAAAGAAAGGTTGGGCCAATCCCCCTACAGATGAGCCCAGGGAGATAACTCTGGGTGCAAACGTGGAACGAATCCATTTGTTGAGGAATAAGGTCAGTGGTCATTATGTCAGTGGTAAAATTAGCCAAAAAGAACTTGAGTAGTATTGGTCCATGATAGGAGACATCCTCCATGACATTGAAAATATAACTGGAGACAGAGGTTACCAACTTGCATTAGACAGATGCAAGAAAGAGCTTATCACTGCACGTGAAGCACGCGATGGAGAAGGGAATACCAAAAATACAAAATGGAAATAACTGGTAAATCATTTTGTATTGTGCATTGCCTTCCTCAAGACAAACCTAAATTCACTGAATAGTTGCTTTTATTTTATCAACTAACTGTGAAACCTTGTAGGCTTGTAGTACTCCCCTTCCACTCTAATGTGTCGTCCTTCTAACAGCATTTACTATTTGCAACTACTTCTCACAAACCAAACATGCCGCCCTTCGCCCTTCTGACTAAATTAAGGGTTACATTTCGATAGTCCAAAGGTTCTGTGGTATGAAAGAAAGGTTCATTGTTTCAAGGTTCATTGATTCACAGGGTTATCAGTAAAAAAATAGTTGTTCAATATCCCTAAGGTTCAGTGGTCTGAAGGTTCATTAGTCCAAAGGGTCATTGGTTCAGAAAAAGGGTTTAATGTTCGGATCATTCAGTTGTCTGAAGGTGCATTAGTCTGAAGGTTCATTGGTCCGACAGAAGGGTTCAATGTTTCAAAGGTTCAGTAGTCCAAAGGTGTGTTAGTCCAAAGGTTCATTGGTCCAGAAGAAGGGTTCAGTAGTCCAAAGGTGCATTACCCCAAAGATCCAAATGGAATATTGACTCCTATATTCTTCTATCTTGTTAACCTTCAGAACAATGGAACTTTGGGCTAAAATGTTTAGAAAATAGAGCTCTTGTACAAAAATAGTTTGGACAAATGAACCTTCAGATCAGGCAGTTACCAAATTAAGTAGTGAGCACATTTGAATATATACCTTTCAGCTTTCCAAGAAAAATTATGTAAATCTCAATCAAATATGACCTCCACTAAATGAAAATAAGATATTGAATGCCCCCCTCCCTAAAAGAAAAAAATATTTACAAATATTGCTCCGTCACTTTTGAACACATTGGATGGGAAGCATCCTTGCATAATATTTCAGGTTTGTGTAAATATTGCTGGGCTGCTATTCTTTATTGCCACCATTTCTAAATAATGAAACAATAACATCTTAAAAACCGTATGACCTACTTCTACCTAATATTACATAGCATCCTAAAACAATAGACTTCACTTTGTGTAAATACGAGTCTACGCTATCAATTATAACCATTATAAGTCAAACAGATCTCGGTAATGTAACACCCTGTGCAGGCAAAAGATCCCTGCTGTGGTATTTGAACAAGAGTAAATGTCTGTCACAGCCACAGAGGTTTTCTCTGCACCATGGGGTGTGTGTATAAGCACACCTGCAGGTAATACTTGATATATGAGGGCATGGCAGTAATTACGACCGCAAAGAATTGCCTCTGCTAAAAGTAGAATAATTTTAAAACTTTAATTTCTTCTTCAAATTGACTGATTCATGTGATCAAATCTCAGATGGACTTTTCATGCGCTAATTAATAATGCTGTTCTAACAATCAACTTGCTGTCAGTTCCAACACCTATGAAACAAATTACTTTTAAAACCCTTGCTTGCTGCAGGCCTGATATTTTTCAAGGTGCACCCTGCCATCAAGTTCTCACACATCATATTACTCTGGCAAACAGCCCATTTTGGTCCAAAGGTACAAACCTATATGCAAATCCCAGTCGGGATTCTATTTAATCAATTCATTTCTTCTTTTCATATTGTGAATAATAATGTGTATAACAAATACTAACATTAAGAAGAAAATGTCCAAACAAAACCGATGTTTCAGCATTGGAGAGAAATTTAGTTCAATATGCGAGCTATAAGTCTTAACTTGGAATAAATTTGTCAAAAAAATAGTATTGTTTTCTTTAAATATATTTTTGTGTGGGTTTAACACTATTTTCCAGCATATGATAGGCTATTCATGGCAGCCAGTATGTTTGGTGGAGGACGAACCCAGGAAGAATCAGTGACCCACAGGAAGCCACTGGCAAGCTTTCTCACATACCCACATTGGTCGAGCCAAGACTCAAACTCAGGTGGACAGATGTGAGATGTGTGAGTGATCTGTAAAGGCGAGCACCTTAGACCACTTGGCCACCCAGGACCCCTCACAAAATAGTAAAAATCAAACTTGAAATAGTTCTTTCTAACAGAAAACATAAAATAAAGTTGTCTAAATCCATCATATCATTCTAAAGTTATTGAGCAGAAATCATGACTGATGGATGGACAAGGCAGACAGAACAGAACAAGACAGGCATACAAAGGGTAACACTTTATGCCAACACATCAATGTCGGGGTCATGCAAGATCTGAATACCTCAATGATTTGCAAAGTTTATCCTCTGTGATATCATCTGTCCAATGCTTAGCAGGGTATCACAGATCAGGGTCTATGTTGTTTGCATTAGGACCCGGCTTATATGCGAGTATATATGGTACATACCATATCTGGTCCAAATTTAAACAGAAATGTGGCTTTTGGTGTATTCACAAGCTCCCTAATCAGATGCAAAATCACCTCATTAATTGCTAGTATCTCACTTACAGGGTTCACACAAAGTCTGGAAAGTCTGGAAAAAGTATAGGAAATAAAAAATGCTTTTTCCAGACCTGGAAAAAGTATGGAAAATAAAGATTTTGCCCAAAAGGTCTGGAAAAAGTTTGGAATTTCGGATTGCTATGCTTAATTTTTTTTTTTTTTTTCTTGAATATGTTCATGTGTTGTGCTGATGTTTATCTTTGTGGGGTTGGTTGGGGTGTCCGCAGCTGCATACCAGTTCAATGTGGGTGGCAAGAAACACATGACCTATCACCCATTCGTGATTGTGGATGCTATATTAGATACTGCAGATATCACATGCTCATTTATAATGACACAGACTTTGAATGCATGTGCCAGAGGGGTCTGGAAAATATTGCAAACCAGTCTGGAATCTCTTTTACCAACAGCTGTATGAACCCTCACTTATTATCAAACTTTATGGGATTTTTATGATATAAGTATATATTCCCAGTCTGATCAAATCTGGATCAGAAATACTGACTCCAGAGTGGCAACAACCTCAGCCAATCAGGTCCAAGATAACCTCATTAGTATGCAAGACTCTCACTCATTATCAAATCTGTCTGAGATCTTAATAATACAAGTACATGTATATATTAAAAAAGTTTAAGCAAAATCGTATATGGAGAGTGGTAACTAGTTCAGCTGATTAGATGCAAGATTACCTCATTAATATGAATAGATCGCTCTTATTCCAACTCTTTCAAGATATTGATGATATAAAGCTATATTCAAAGTTTTAGCAAAAATTGGATCAAAATTATGGCCTCCAGAATGGTAACAAGCAAATGTTGACAAACAGACGACAGATACATGGTCATACCACAAGCTCACTAGGCCTTACAGCCAGGTGAGCTAAAAAAACACAGTTACTTACCAACAAATATCTGTAATTGTGTAAAAACATTTTGGTCCTTAATTACATCACTGCACACAGCTTATAGCATTTTCTCTAACACTATTTCTTTTGTACACTTTATCTTTAGTTATAAATGATACATTTTTCATTTTACTCCCCAAGGTGAATTATTGTGTTAATTTTTGCAAATTGTTCTACTGAAATTATGCAACTTGTACTACTTTACAATTTATACATCATTATTGGAAGGGGAATAACTCTGTTGCCCCAACCCGATTCTCAATCGTAACATATCATGGGTTACTTCCCCTACTTTAATTTAGGGCTAGAAAGAAAAGGTACTATAACAGTAAAAAGAAATTGTTTAAATGCGTACTATTTGAGAATTATTTCAAACTGCACTGAACACCATTAATAGGAGCAGACCTTGTTCAATATAAAACTTGCTGGACATCTTGATGATTTAAGTGTATTTACCAAGTTTACTCCAAATCAGATCAAAAATACAGTCTCTTGAGTGGCAACAAGTTCACCCAATCAGATGCATGATCACCCCATTAGTAAGTGTGCATCTGCATCATTATCGAAGTCATGCGAGATCTTGATCATACATGCCTGTATTCCAAGTTTTCTCAAACAGGATAAAAAATATGGCTTCCAGTATGGTAAGAAGTTCAACCAATCAGATGCAAGATCACCTCAACAATATGTGTGTATCTTGCTCATTACTGAACTCGTCTGAAAAGTACATATTCCATGTTTGATAAAAATCAGATCAGAAAGCATGGTAACAAACTCAGTCAATGAGATGCAAGATAAGTTCATTAATATGCATGAATCTTGACAATTATCGAATTTGTCTGAGACCTTGCTGATATATGCATAATTTCCAAGTTTAATTAAAATCAGATCAGAAATATGGCTTCCAGAATGGTAACAAGCTCAGCCAATCAAATGCAAAATCTCCTAATTAATATGCACATATATTGCTCATATTCAAACTCTTTCAAGATATTGATGACATAAACCTATATTCCAAGTTTGATCAAAATCAGATCAAATACCTAGCCTCCAGAGTGGTAACAAGCAAATGTTGAGAAGAACAGTCGATGGACACTGGCATACCAGACTTGCAACCAAAGCATCCAGGTTTCAATCTGACCATCCGATCACCCCAGATCAGCTACCATGGTGTGTCCTTGGCCAAAACACTTGACTCAATTTCCTCTGCAGTTAATAACCTACTTGTCTTGCTGTGCTGTAAAACACCGAACCAAACCTAATTGGAGAATGACTAAAAAAGTAATGTTATCAAAGAATACAAACTTTACTGTTAACTGCAAACAGAAAAAGAAAACACAACACATGAAGTCATGCAGTGTCTGTCAACTGCACTTGCTTCCTAGGCTTTCATGTTTTCATACTAATTAAATTAAATATGCGAGTTTGCACACTGCTTATAATGAGATCATGACATTTTCTGAATTATTTTTTTTCCCAACGTAAGTATTTTGTACCTGAACTGTTTTTAAACCATGGTTTAATTTATTTTATGCATATTGTACAGACATTTTGCTTACTTAATTTATATGTATATGTCTTTATTTCAGAGAAAATTAAATCCGTTAAAGAAAAGTTCGTGTCTGAGCTGGATGCCCTTGCCAATGCTGCAGGTTCCAATGTGTAGATGCAGCAATATTTTTTCAAGCCACATGCTACACTGTGCAAGTGTATTGATCATTATGGGTTGTATAGCCCACATTTAATAAGACAGACTAGTTCATGTCGACAAGAATTGGGGGATGCAAGTTGATTGAGAACACTATAAAGGTTTAAGTGAGTTAGATCTGCACACTAAATATAATGCACATTCTTTGAATTTTATTGTAGGGGTAAAATGATTCATCGATACATCGATACTTTTGCCATATCGATACAAGAGGCGAAGAATCGATACAAAATGATACTTGCCATATACAACTGATTTTAATCTTCAGCAGTCATGACTAATTAGTCATTTGAATATTTTTTTCTTTAAATTGAGAATTCATCTGAGGCAGCCATCACAGGCACAGGCACTCATTTTTGTCAGTAAAGAAGACAAAACTATTGACAACACCTACTTGCCTTTGACAAATAACACAAGGTGACGTGGTTCGAAATCTGCCCCCCCCCCTTTGCCGATTCCATGCTAATTAATTATTTTATCCCATCAGCATGTCAGCATGTTCAGCATAAAGGAGACATTCCAGATTTGTTCCCAATGTATGATGAAGTACTTGACTCATCATTAAATAACCACATTTATGTGAAGTTTTTCTGTTGCTTCTTATCTTGTCTACTTGGATCGAATTTGAAGGCTACACTTCCGGTGTGTCATGCAGTGAAATATGTTATATTCAATTCTGCTTGATGGTTATTGTTTGTTCCAGTCCAGGGTAAACAATAAACACCCATTAGAACTTAATGTAGATTATTTTCTGCGAGACACACCAGAAGTATTGGCATCCAAACTCAGTCCAAGTACATGTAGATACAAATCAACAGAGAAACTTCGCACAAAAGTGGTTATTACATGATCTGTCAAGTACTTAAATTGTACATGAGAAACAAGTTTGGAATGTTTCTTTTTCTCTTGATATATGTAATCAGTGACTGAACGTGCCAACAGGATAAATAAAATTAGCACAGAATTGGCGAGGTGGTAGATTTCAAACCGCACAAGTTTGTCACCTTGTGTAAATTTGTTCAATTTTTTTAAGAAGGGGAGTCGGTGTTGTCAATATTTTTCCGTTTTCACTGACAGAAACAAGTGCCTGTGGTCACGGCAGTTGTTTTGCATCTAAAGGAAGTACGATATGATAGATTTAGTTGTTTGTCATCTCTACTCCCACACATGGACTTGTTCTAGATGAGATTTCCTTGCACGAGGAAATTGCACCATTTCTTCTGTTTTGAAGATAACACCGTAATGTCTTCCAAGTTTAAGTGAAGATATGACATTGGTAGTAAGATGTTTTTAAAGCATTCATGCAGTGCAAAACAAAGGACATGGTGGCCAAGATGAGCCCTGCACCCAATCAAATGGAGCAGCCTGAAATGGCCTGTAAGGTTGAATTAAAATCACTGTCAACTAACAGGTAGTCGGTTTGGAAGTATTTTTTTATCTTGTCGTGGATGAGAATGGCATATACAATGGCCAATAGCAGCCAACAGATTACATCAAAGTTACATTTTGCTAAAATGTGTACATGCACAAACTTTTCTTACTCACAACTAAAACCAATTAACAACATTCCTTGTGCAATATAAATTAGAACAAACAATACATCTTTCTGATAAGGACTTAACCTCTCGTGTTATTTATTTGTTTGTCTGAACCAATTAAACTGGTCTATTTTCATTCACATTGACACATCAAGGAAGAAAGCGGGAGAAAACCTACATGCCACTTGTAGTTAGATCACGTTTTGTTGTTGTTGTTCAAGTTCGAAGATGACCATGACATCACTAGATCATATATTGGCCACCATGTATATCATGTGCTCGAAAATGGCCTTAAACCCAGAAAATCAAACAAATCTCTCTCTCTCTCTCTTACTATACATACATACATAAATACATGCATACATACTGTGAATGATTTCATGTTATTTTATTGTATGTTTTTACAATAATTGGCCTTGATGATGGGAAATAGTTTTTTCAGTTGTTTGTTTTTGTTTCTCCACCGTATGTGTGCTATATTATCAGAGGTCGCTCTTGAATTACTGCAATATGACAACGTCATGACCTTGGTAACCTCATTTTATTGCAATTAGACCTGATCAAGTACAGTATGTGACATACTTGTACTCTATACAAGAACACTTCATATTGAATAAAATAAAATAGAATAGTTTTTATTCGGAAGAGCAACATAGATACAGGTGTATTCGAATAATTGACAAGATATTGAATCTACATACTGCATGCAATACACAAATTATAATTACCCTGAGAGACAAGAAAACTATCTGTTCAACAGTGCTTGTAGTTTTACGAGCACAGTCTTGTCTCTTTCTTCTGAATTTTTTATTGGTATGTGCGGGCCTAAAATGTAAAATCGAATAATAATATAAAGTTACCAACATTACATGACTTAAAATTGAAAGAGGTTGATACTGTAAGTCAAGGAGTCTCCATGTAAATCTTAAAGGTTTGGCATGTGGCCCAGCTGAAAAAGATGCACTTTTTAAAAAAATTTATTTTATTAAAGAAACATAAAAATTTAAGATTAAACCTATTCACAAACCTTAATATCAGTTTTCCTGATCTGAAAGCTGAAAATGTAAGGACATATTCATGCAAAGTTGTTAATTTAGTCATGATTGTAGATACAAAAACTATGCAACTTCATAAAACTACGTGCATTGTTGAAATGATAGTTTTTTGGTTTTTCAGGGTAATGATAATTTGTGTATTGCATGCAGTATGTAGATCCAATATCTTGTCAATTATTGTAATACACCAGTGTATCTATCTTGGTCTTCCAAATAAAACTATTCTATTTTATTCAACATGAAGTGTTTTTGTAGAGTACAAGTATGTCACGTACTGTGCTTGATCACGTCCAATTGCAATAAAATTAGGTTACCAAGGTCATGACGTCATATTGCAGCAACACAAGAGCACCCTCCGGTAATATAGCACACATCAGGTGAAGAAACAAAAACAAACAACTGAAAAAACTTTTTCCCATCATCAAGGCCAATTGCTGTCAAAAAATACAGTAAATTAAAATGAAGTCATACACAGTATGTATGTATTTATGTGCACATGTACAGTCAGAGAGAGACAGAGTTTGGTTTGGTTTTCTGGGTTTAACGCCATTTTTGAGCACATGATAGGCTAATATATGATCTAACAATTTACATAACTGATGTGTAGGTTTTCTCCCGCTTTCTTCCCTGATGTGTCAATGTGAACGAAAATAGACCAGTTTAATTGGTTCAGACAAACAAATAAATAACACAAGAGGTTAAGTCCTTATCAGAAAGCTGTATTGTTCATTCTAATTTATTTTTGTGCAAGGTATGTTGTTACTGGTTTTAGTTGTTGGGAAATTTGTTTATATGTGCAGATTTTTCTTACTTTTATACATAGATCAGTCACGTACACATTTTAGCAGAATGTGTACATGTACAAATTTATGTTACTTTGATGTAATCTGTCGGATACTCTCAGCCATCGTATAGCATATGATCAGATGCCAAGTCTATGTCTGTCTGTAATCTGCATACTGGAAATACAACCAGCATCTCAACACACATACAACAGCACCACCCTACCACTGACAGACCTACTAGAGATGAAAAGATCATCACATTTATATATATATATCGATAATGTATCATATTGTAGGATGTGTATAATGAATTGTATCATTATGTGGCACAGGTGTATCATTTCACCCCAATTTTATTGAACTCATCTTTTTGAGAATATAGTAAGAAAATATTATTACACATGTTTATATCTCAAGTGAACAGATCTATTGTAAGGTTCCTGGCTGTGCCAAACTAGCCATGTATGTTTGTACGGTAGTTCCTCACAATAAGGCAGCTCAGTATAACAGTCCTTTTATAAGGTGGCTATGGTCTTGTATCCTACTACATTATGTAATAGTAATATTATGCATAATGTACCCCAGTATAACACAGTACTTTTATAAGGTGGCTATTGTCTTGTATCCTACTACATTATGTAATAGTAATATTATGCATAATGTATCCCAGTATAACACAGTACTTTTATAAGGTGGCTGTTGTCTTGTATCCTACTACATTATGTAATAGTAATATTATGCATAATGTATCCCAGTATAACACAGTACTTTTATAAGGTGGCTATTGTCTTGTATCCTACTACATTATGTAATAGTAATATTATGCATAATGTACCCCAGTATAACACAGTACTTTTTTTAAGGTGGCTATTGTCTTGTATCTTACTACATTATGTAATAGTAATATTATGCATAATGTACCCCAGTATAACACAGTACTTTTTATAGGGTGGCTATGGTCTTGGATCCTACTACACTATGTAATAGTAATATTATGCATAATGTACCCCAGTAAAAGGTGACCTCACATATAACACTACACTTTTATGGCTCTCTTGAACAGCATTGTAATAAGGGAGTACAGTACACAGTGGACATTAGTTGCAAATCTCCAAAGTGACTAAGCCACACATACATATTGCTTAACCTTTAACCTATATGAAGATTTTTTGGACACAGCGTACAGGTACATCAACAGCTAAATCTAATCAGTACTATGTGACTACACATTTTTATATACCAATTTTGCAATTTTGTCAACATTACTATCCAGTCTGAGCTGTTGAAAAGTTCTATATGTGTTTTTGATCCCTATATTGGTTAGTTCCCATGTTACTATTGTAAATGTAACAAGGAACTATTGGCATAAAAGTTGTATGCCTAAATCTGTAGATGTTGCTGAACAGATTTATCTTTCTGCTTGCCTAATTTAAAAGAATTTGTTGATGAATAGTTTTATCAGCATCCAAAATACAATATACTCTTGAATAAATTAAGAAATAATGTTTAAACTGGTCTAAATTAAACGGTGAGTCATATTTTATTTTTAAACCTCAAGGTCACAAACTTTTGTGGGACAACTCAGTTTTTGTGTGGAGCAGTTTCTTATACACTTTTTAATACATCACTGTTGTGGTTTGCACAAAGAATGCCTGATATTAAAAAGCAGTTTCAACAGTTGCTACGAGGCAATGTTACATGTGCATCGTAACGGCAATGGCACACTTTCCTAAATAGCCATATTTGACATATATAGTGGTCCCTGTCTTGTGGAGCCCCAATTACTCCATTCATGAGGCCACATCTTGACCAGTGGCCACCATGGCCAACACCAAAAGAACATATTGTTATATACTGTTCCCCTCGAGGAAGGCAACTTCTTTATAATGTCATCTTTTCACTACATAAGGGATGTCCTCAAAGAAGGGAACCACTGTACAAAACATTTGGTGCTATTTAATTGTAGTTCGAAGATTATTATTTAACTCTTTTGTTAGAATATAAATCTTTAATAGAAAATCCTAAATTGGTGCTTATTTCAAATTAAATTCATGAAGCAAACTGAACATAGCCTTAGCTCACAAAAGATCAAAACTATTGAGCAAGTTGGTTTCATTATCAACACAAAAGTATGATCCTATTTATTAAATGATGAATATCACTGTTATTTATTACAAATAGGACAAAGCATTGTTGACCCCATGATGAAAGCATTGCTGTACAATGTGCAATATTGACCCCAATGTCAAAGGGGTGAGCGAGCATGTCACAGAATGAACTGTCTTAGGTTTATAATGATTCATCGCAAGTATTTAAATACTCAAACAAGAGATTTAGGAAATATATGCAAATTAAAAACTATATCCAAAACCTGAACATAAATTTTATATGACTGTGACCTTGATAACAAGGTCAAAGGGGTGAGCACGTGTGTCACAGAATGAATTGTCTTTACTTCATAATGCTTCATCTCAACAAAAATGACTGAAATCAATCAAGGGGTTTAGGAAACATAAGCAAATGAAAACTGTTACTGAAACAAATGCAAATTTTCTATGATTGTGACCTTGACCCTCAGGTAAAATGATGAGCAAACATGTTGTAGAATAAGTTGTTTTTGCTTGATAACGGGGTCATGCCAATATGATGAGAATCTATAAATGGGTTTAGGAAATATATGCAAATGAAAAACTTCAATCAAAACCTTCACAAGTTGTAGACGACATCACCATCGCCACTGCAAAAGTAACTTCTAAACTTCTATGTCTCGTTCCACCTAATATGGGTTTCACAAAAACCTAAACCAATAAAATGTCATAATTCTGAAGTATATTAATTAAGATGCATCATATGACATCATGACATTATTTGAGATGACTTCATGCCTTGATCTTTAAACTAATTAAATACCGTATATACTCACATATAAGCCGGGTCCAAATGCAAACAACATAGACCCAGATCTACTGTCACATAATGTGTGGGCAGATCTGGGTCTATGCAGTTTGCAGTTAGTATCGACTTATACGCGAGTATATACAGTATTACAAATATTTCATGAGTAAAAGCACCATCATATTGATTATAGCATAGGATTCAAATCAAATAATTTGGCACTCCAAATTTTATCCGAGTATAATCCAAGACAGGGAGCCAGATCGGCAATTGCATACTGCTTCGGTGACCCACAGGTAGTGTTGGGAATCAGATGAGATTCAAAGAATGATGCTTGGTATATCATAACTGAGCAACGATCAATTTTAATTTGTTTGAGATATTTTCTGTATTTTTTAATAGACAATATCATTTTTGCATACTTGGTAATGGTTAAGTTGCTTGTATCCAATAAAGTCAAACATTCTACTGACATATATGTTGTTTGTGCATGCTTTGTACTAAACACAAGGCTCAGAAACTTTTTTCCAAGCACTCGTCCTTGGGACGAGTGAGTTCCAACAGTTACTCGTCTCTGTCCTCATTGTACTCGACACAGTGTATTTCTTCATTTCACTGCTTACACCGTTACTAAAGAACCACAGGTACCTGATCAAAGTTTGATAACAAAAATGGGTGAAAATCATGAAAATGCTATTTCTAATACAAGTCCCCTTAAATAAATATAATAAGAGACAAGGTTTATAACTCAAGAAATTTCAGTTGCACACAAAGCCTTCTATTTCTTAAAGGTATTCGTGTTTAAAGTGACACCTTTCAGAAAATCTAGGTGTCATTTTAATGTATAGAAATTTTCATTTTCAATGAGTTATCATACATCCTAATGAGTTAGACATGGGAAAGTTAAGAGACGGAGATTGTCAATATTTTTTTATTTTTGTCTGGTCAGAGAGCACCATGCTTGCCCCAGATCACCGGTATTTTCAAGACTGTGTAGTTTTATTAATGCATTTTCATGCCAAAGCAAACATGCCAGCAGATATTTCTATCAGAATGTATATACTTTTCACAAGAAAAATGTCTGCAGTAACTTGCGTTTGAAAGAAGAATTCCAACCATCTTAATTTCCACCAACTTTTGTATCTATAAATTCATTTTAGTCAAACCTCCATTGTAAAGAACCTAATACATGGGCAAAAATTGTAAGACCCATCAAATTCATGATTGGTTTTGCTGACACGAGTGATCTAAAAGATATGACTTCAAAAAGTCAACAACAGCAAAAAAAAATCACTAAACATTGGTGGGGGCAGGGGGTGATAATTCCCTAGCTCAAGTAGCCCCAGCAACAAAAAAGCATTGTTGGGCAAATGAAATTTAATGTAAATAACCCAATTTTTACATTAAAAAAATAACAAAAATTACAAATTTGATACCATTTTCACTGCATCATCCATGCCAGGCTAGTAGCTCAAAACTGGAATTGTTGTCCCCCTGGATGGGGGGTAATGTTGAATTAGTTCAACATTATACAGAAGACTCTGTTTTTATTCTCAAATTCTCTAAAAATGTTATCCATTTTGTGTAACAATTTCCTCTTTTTAATTCGTCTCTGGACATATTATTATGGTGCAGTTAACTCAAGTCATTAAGGTGCATTTCTTTAAATCTAACTTGTTTGGTTTTTGTTTGTCAGATATAAAAAAATAAATTATTTTTGATACCAAAATAAGTCAAATGGATCCTCAACAGCTGTGATATTGACAGTCACAAGTAAATCCACAGTATAAATGGTTTAAGGGCTATTATTATCACAGTATAAATGGTTTAAGGGCTATTATTATCACAGTATAAATGGTTTAAGGGCATTTATTATCACGGTATAAATGGTTTCAGGGCTATTATTATCACAGTATAAATGGTTTAAGGGCTATTATTATCACAGTATAAATGGTTTAAGGGCTATTATTATCACAGTATAAATGGTTTAAGGGCATTTATTATCACGGTATAAATGGTTTCAGGGCTATTATTATCACAGTATAAATGGTTTAAGGGCTATTATTATCACAGTATAAATGGTTTAAGGGCTTTTATTATCACAGTATAAATGGTTTAAGGGCTATTATTATCACGGTATAAATGGTTTAAGGGCTTTTATTATCACGGTATAAATGGTTTAAGGGCTATTATTATCACAGTATAAATGGTTTAAGGGCTATTATTATCACAGTATAAATGGTTTAAGGGCTTTTATTATCACGGTATAAATGGTTTAAGGGCTATTATTATCACAGTATAAATGGTTTAAGGGCTTTTATTATCACGGTATAAATGGTTTAAGGGCTATTATTATCACAGTATAAATGGTTTAAGGGCTATTATTATCACGGTATAAATGGTTTAAGGGCTATTATTATCACAGTATAAATGGTTTAAGGGCTATTATTATCACAGTATAAATGGTTTAAGGGCTATTATTATCACAGTATAAATGGTTTAAGGGCTTTTATTATCACGGTATAAATGGTTTAAGGGCTATTATTATCACAGTATAAATGGTTTAAGGGCTTTTATTATCACGGTATAAATGGTTTAAGGGCTATTATTATCACAGTATAAATGGTTTAAGGGCTATTATTATCACGGTATAAATGGTTTAAGGGCTATTATTATCACAGTATAAATGGTTTAAGGGCTTTTATTATCACAGTATAAATGGTTTAAGGGCTATTATTATCACAGTATAAATGGTTTAAGGGCTATTATTATCACAGTATAAATGGTTTAAGGGCTATTATTATCACAGTATAAATGGTTTAAGGGCTATTATTATCACAGTATAAATGGTTTAAGGGCATTTATTATCACAGTATAAATGGTTTAAGGGCATTTATTATCACGGTATAAATGGTTTAAGGGCTATTATTATCACAGTATAAATGGTTTAAGGGCTATTATTATCACAGTATAAATGGTTTAAGGGCTATTATTATCACAGTATAAATGGTTTAAGGGCTATTATTATCACAGTATAAATGGTTTAAGGGCTTTTATTATCACAGTATAAATGGTTTAAGGGCTATTATTATCACGGTATAAATGGTTTAAGGGCTTTTATTATCACGGTATAAATGGTTTAAGGGCTATTATTATCACAGTATAAATGGTTTAAGGGCTATTATTATCACAGTATAAATGGTTTAAGGGCTATTATTATCACAGTATAAATGGTTTAAGGGCTATTATTATCACAGTATAAATGGTTTAAGGGCTATTATTATCACAGTATAAATGGTTTAATGGCATTTATTATCACAGTATAAATGGTTTAAGGGCATTTATTATCACGGTATAAATGGTTTAAGGGCTATTATTATCACAGTATAAATGGTTTAAGGGCTATTATTATCACAGTATAAATGGTTTAAGGGCTATTATTATCACAGTATAAATGGTTTAAGGGCTATTATTATCACAGTATAAATGGTTTAAGGGCTTTTATTATCACAATAATAATTTGATAACTACCGTATATACTCGCGTATAAGTTGGGTCCAAATGCAAATAACACAGACTCTGATCTGCCGTCACATGATGCGCTGACAGATCAGAGTCTATGGTGTTTTGTGATACTGATTACTACTAACACACTGCATAGACCATTGCATAATGCGCCGGCAGATCAGGTCTTTGCAGATTGCAATTGAAATTAACTTGTGAGTATAGATGGTAACTTTCAGACCCTTGTGGAACAACAGCAACCACTCTATTTTGTGTAGGGTGAGGCTAAATCCTGACATCTCTCTCTTTTTACAAATAAGGTGTATAAATGCAAAGAATATGATCTGACCCATTCAGCACTTTTTTTTGTCTCTGAAAAATTTTAATTGTGAATATTTGTCACTGCTATCATTTTACAAATCACTGTTTTGTATGCATCCACATAGCCTAATACTAAACATGAGAGAGACTGAAGTCTTGGTCTATTGGCACACCCCAAACTCAATTAAGGATCATCACTCACATGTGATATCTTTGTTGTTCATAACAGAAGGTTTTACAATGGAGACATTACTTTCACAGCAATAATGCCTATAGGCCTAGTGCTTCTAAATTAACATTCACAACATAATACAGTCTTACCTCCCTTGTCTAAAATTTATTTTTTACAAGCAATGCAGCTGAACATATTTCCAAAACAAAACCAAATCAAGCTTGCAAAGGAGGCCACTAGATACAATTATTCAGACTTTGAAACAAAACTAAACTCGTCAGAAAACAACTAAAAGAAAAACCGGGTCCCAGTTTCACTTGAATTCTCAAAATTTCTCCTATACTTGAGATATTGTATTAACAGGTCTATGATACCTGTAAAAATTACCTTTTTTTTTTTTGCACTGGGAAGCTCACAAAGTGCAATAATCCTCTCAACTTTATAATTTTACTGTAAGAAGTTTTTTACTGACCCCCCCCCCCCCCATAAAGAGTTGAGAAACTCCCAATATTTTTCTCAACAAATAAATATTTTTTTAAACAAGAGATACTCTCCTGGCAAAAAAAGAATTGGTAGAAATCCACAAGTCTGTTTCTTTGTTTGATTCTTTTTAACTGCTGTGTATTGAAACCATTTGGGATATTCTTGAAAAACTCAACAAACCAAATTAGTTACAAAAATATTTTCTTACATGTTTGAGTTAACATATTCAAAAGATATGTGCAGAACAGAAATTTAAGTCATGACCTTTAACCCTTGAACCTGATGTCATGGAAAGAAGGTAACTGAGTTCATCTCAGATACTATCAAGATATCCCCAAGCTGAGTTAAAATCCATAGCTATAATTAAGACTGTAAAATGTACACATGTAAATGGCCTTGTTTAGTTTACTGCCAGTAAATGTTTACAAAATCTGTAACCGTGTAAACAAAGATGCATGTGGTAAATCTGGTGTTAGCTGACACACATGTCCAATAAGTCCAGTTGCATCAAAACCAATTATCATCATGTACATATATGTAGCAGTACAAAAAAAATCTCACGATGATCCTAAGGCTGCTTTACCTAAATTGTCTTTACCTAAATTGTCAGCTATATTCAACACAAACATGTTTTACAAACTGAATCCTGTCATAAGTGGTAAAAGACCTGCAACAAATGAAACAATCAATGCTGATGAAGGTACAGATGTACATTGTCAGTAGTATAGATATAAATAGCTGTCAGCTGTAAACCCAACACAGGGATTTATAAATATTATAAAGCTGACTGGATAATTGAACTTGCCTTTGTGAATTGTGAGCTTGCCCCAAACATAATATCCCAACATGAGTAAAAAATGAAGATAAAATAAGATATGTGATATTTTAAGGGAATCACTTTATATTTATTTTGACTTTTGTTTTCTTTTTATCTTTGCTGGCAGCTGAAAACTATATGCCGATAATTAAAGTTATAAAAAATATATATATGTAAATAATACATGTAGATAAATATATAGATGAGAACGAGTTAGAATGCATATATAGCCAGAAGAGCAAACACAGACATGTAGACAGATAAATGGATAAGTAGAAAAGGGTTTGGATATAGCTGAGAGAGAGAGATTTAGGTAAAAGACCATGAACTGAAAAATTAAACAACCAATAACAGAACTGCGTTAATTAAATTTTAATCATGTTTTAATATACAACATTTTCTTTATCTAATTTGCCACTTAAGTTCAAATGACCATGTGGATTTAAGTATCCATCCAGTAAACAAAACGGTATAAAAATGAGTACATTACTAAAGTATTCCATAAATATCAATGATTTCACTCTCTGCCTTTTTTTCTTCTGGGGTGTGTTGTGTCCACTCACATCAGCTTCCACATTAACAATTACTATATAGTCATCATGAAATCAGCAACATACATCAAAAATTTAACAAAAGGACTTTTGAGAATGATTTGAGAACACATTTTGTTATCCATTTAATCGTTCCCAAGCAGTATGTGCTAATCTCCTGTAATTATCACGTAAACAACATATCATAAACACCGTCTGTGGGTGCTAAATTTTCGTAACATCAGTCACGTTTTGAATGAAATCCTCCTGGTGGTTGATCACTAGAGACAAGTGCCTTTTAGTTCCAAACACACCTGTCAAAGAAATCTCACGAGTTATATTAACAATTAACACCTCATCACATTAACATCTGCAACATGCATCAAAACAATCTTTGGCAAGCTGATTGTTTAGAATCGGTAAGCTGATAAACTGCCTGAAGCTAACTTTAACTGTCTAATGACATGAAAGTCGCCGAATCCCAGAAACATCCAAATATTACAATTAAAATGTAACTGATAAGTTAAAATATAAATATTTATTCCTTATTTGTCAAAACTTGCTTCAAATAGTAAATATTCACATTATCATGTCTGTGTGAGAAAATGCATGCCTGACCTTGACATTACCCACAAGATACTATACATCATCGATGAAAGAAACTATAGACAGTTATGTAGAAGAAGAATGCGATATATATAAACACTAAATAAAGGTACTGATATACGTACTGTGGTGGGAATAAAACTTGCAGAACATAAAGTATTACGAACCGAACATGACCTCTTGTCAGTAAAATAGCTCGCACAGAGCTAATGTTTAATGTATTTATCCCAACCACTGACGTTAAATAATATTTCTTGGATCTCATTCTCTACATTTTTTGGACTTGTTCATGGACGAATGCCTTACAAACTTGGCCCTGCCCAAGCCGAATTTTAGCTTGTCCCGGGAGTCAAGCAAGTGGATTTGTAAATACCTGTAACATGCAAATTGGGGCAAAAGGTCGTGTTTCTAATAGATTAAAATGAACGGCATCGTTTCAGTTATTATATACTGTTTACACATTTATAATCTTTTTTTTAAAATACAGCGTTAATTACAGTTTGTTGCAAAGTGTCATATTCACAAGCCATTACAGTTCAAAAGTCCAAGTTATGACCATTGGGCTGGTGCTCAGTTAAGGTAATCTATTCATACTTGTTTGTGCTAACATGCGCACTAGACATTACAGAAAAAAAAACGAGTCACAAACTTTAACCTTAAAATCAATGTCAGAGTACTGACTGTCAAGTCATTTTATTGAAATGCAGCTAAATACAAAGTCTTGGACAAAATCCATCGGTATGAGTACTGCAGGTCAAATCTTCATCATTTTCATTCTAGCCATCTTCATGTTGTAGATGTTCTTCAGTGAAAATTTCATGATGATATGACAATCTCTTTAGAAGAAGGAGTAATGGAAAGATTTTCAAGATGGCCATCAGAGTGGCGAGGTTAGAAGTCAGATTAGCACCAGTTTATCTAGGACCAAATACATATTGCAATGAGTGTTTTAGTAAAAACCTGAAGTCAGTATAAGGATCTATTCATGCGGAGTAGCAATAAAATGATTTTCAAGATGGCCCAGCAGCAGACCTGTTGGAGATCAGTTAGGCTTCATTTTCATTGACTACATACCTTATCATGTCTTAATGAAAATTCAATGTCCATCACCTTATCATGTCTTAATGAAAATTCAATGTCTATAAAACTATACGTTCAAGAGAAGTAGCTATAACAAGGTTTTCAAGATAGCCATCATGGCAGCCATTTAGGAGGCCAAACTGGCACCCCATTTATTTAGGAACAACTACATATTGTGAAAAGTGTTGCAGTGAAAACCCCATGTCAATATGATCATCCGTCCATTTAGATGGAAAAGCATTAAAAAGATTTTCAAGAGGGGTACCAAATACTTACTGAAAAAAAAAACATATAAACAGGACTATCTGTTCGGCGATGTAGTTATAATACAATGTTTGAGGTCGGATCAGCATCATATTTATTTAGGATCAAGTACATATCGTAAGCCTTTAAGTGAAAACCCCATGTCACCAGACCTAATCATTCAGAATGGGTAGATATAACAAGATTTTCAAAATGGCCATGTTGGAGGTTACATCAATACCACTTATTTAAGACTAACTATGAATCATAAGAAGTGTTCATGGTGGCCATGTTGTATGTCCAAGAAGCACCATTTTTATTTAGGACCAACTAAACCAAATTGAACTCGGGATGAAACTATATGCCAGGTTTTATGACTCCAAGAAGTTTAGGAGTAGTGATAACAAGTAACTGCCAACAGACACTGCATGCTGGATGACAGATGGATGGATGGACACTACACCATCACATATGCTCTTCTGCCCTTCGACCAGTAAAGCTAAAAATCAAAATATTAGGACTTACTTTTAATTTCACTAACTTTTTAATGTTCAGAGTAAATTTCACTGTCATAGATCAAGTTATCGTCTGTACAGATATTTGTAAAATCTCAATTTGAGGAAGAACATTTTTAGGAGGTTTAGTGAAAGGGTCTGATTTTTCCTACAAATTCTATACAACAAATTTCTATACTTGCACCACATCTGATTATTGACAAATGATGGACATTAACTTTAATAAACAGTCTGGTTCCCAATTCTGATTACTGACAAATGATGGACATTAAGTTTAACAAACAGTCTGGTTCCCAATTCTAATTATTGACAAATGACTGACATTAACTTTAATACACAGTCTGGTTCCCAATTCTGAAGACTTGTTGTTTTTGATATGACAAATATGCCAATTCAGCTAATGTCTGCAATAGCAGAAAAATATATCCTACTGATTGTGCTAAAATACAGGAATCTCAGATATTGTGCTAAAATACAGAAATCTCAGATACTGTGCTAAAATACAGAAATCTTGGATATTGTGCTACGATACAGAAACCTCCCATCCATGCAAAACTTTCTGGAGTTCATTCCTCCTAACAGAGCTATCACTTGTGGAAGCCCCTGCTGCATGGACTTGCATTTTCAATGTTGTATTCTCAGTTTTTGAAACATGATCCCAAGTTTCCATTCTGTGGACTCCCAGTTTTGAAAAAATGATGCCATTAATATTTGTTTTCAAGTTCCTGCAAGAGCAGCTTTCTGCCATTAAAAACTGACAACTTTGCAGAATTCTCGAAATTCCAGAAATCTTACAACACCTTTCATGCTGCTAACAAAATGGAAGGCCAAACCTTGTAATAAAAACAAAACTAATAGCTGAAACATTCATCAGCTTGCATCATTGTCCTTCAGTCTTTGCTGGACAGACGAGACACAGTCAGAGAAAATCTGGTACTCGGGTTGGCACATTTCAGTTTTGGAAAAGTTTCTGTCCATACAAGTGTTAAACTTTTCAAATTCCACTGCACATTCCACTTTTACTCTTGCCACAACTGGACTGAAAAGGAAATAAAACGTTATGCATTTATTATTTTGATGATGTTCTTGTTTATAATATCTGAAAAGAACAGAATCAAACAGAGTGTGTATTGCTTATTTTAGGACATTGGGCCATAATACAAAATACAATCAATAAGATTCTGACACTTATTACATGTCTTTAAGTCCTTAACCTCTCGCCTGACTAATGGGAAGTAACTCATCTTTGGACAAATGAGAGATAACTCACCTTTTTCTCCCCATGAAAGGTTTATGTTTATTTTACTCAATAATAAAAATATTTTTAGCTATAGAGTTTGAATGGAATTAAAAGCGAAATGGAATTTACAAAAGTCCGAAATGGAATTTACAAAAGTCAGATTTTGTGCACTGAAGAATGTTGATGCTCAAACATCAATTAAAACCTCTAAATAGTTCATCTGGTGTTCAATATGGATTTAGAGATTAAACGTACATATTGAACACCAGGTAAACCATGTAGGACTAAATGGGTATGAGATAAAAAATGACAATATATTGGACAATACACATACTCTTTGTGTCTCTCTTTACTGGACAATATATTGGACAATACACATACTCTTTGTGTCTCTCTTTACTGGATAATATATTGGTCAACATGCATTCTCTTTGTGTCTCTCTTTTACACCAGTTCTATATGTACCACTGACTCCTAGCGGTTTTCGTGAGTTTAACATTTCTACTAATAGGTACAAGGACCGTGTCTTGTAAATGTGACCTAATAATCATTACGTGCCTGTGTTAAGTAAGGATAACATTTGGTATACATAAACAAACAATTCAAGTGTATGGACTGTTTCTGACTGGCATTAGGTGACAGAAGCTGACAGTGAATAGAGATAGTTACACCATGCGAAGTTCATAAAAATGTTGTTTCACTCGAGAATTATTTTTTTTAAGATCGCTTTGATATGCAGTTAAATGTACTTAATATTTTTAGTTCTGGTAGTATCCTAACGTGTATTTGAAACTGTTTAATCAATAATATTGTTAATATACATTTTCTTCAAGGCAAATATTGTGTGTTTATTAAATGAAGAATATGGTTTACAGTGGTGTAATGATATATTGATATATCAATACAAATTGGTACACTTCCATATCACAATTTGAATTAGTAAAAATTCTTTCACATCAGTATTTTTACTGTAACTGCATGTTAGTCAGACTGATTGTGGAACTAACTTTGTTTAATACTTCTTGGTATTATTAAAGAACACTACAACCAGTCAAGCATGTGGTTTAGTAATGTTGAATATAACAGTATACTGTAGATGTTTTGATAGTATGAGTTACTCAGGAAAGACTACTAGTAACATCACATCATCCACATATGAAAGCTGGTCAGTACTTATACAAGGCCGATAAATCATCCCCCAAACCTGTACTCATACTGACTAACGGTTACAGGTTTGGGGGATGATTTATCAGCCTATACTTATTATTAAGCTGCAAACTCGTCTCTTATTTAGACATATACACAATCCTTCTCATTATTTTTACCCAAATAAGGAGACGGACAACTGTTTGAACATGTCATTTAATATAGTAAAACTTGCAGGCTCAGCAGCTCATGCTGACAGTTGGTATCAGATGGATTTTCAAAATGGCCAGCTTGGTAGCAACACTTACTGATACATAATGCAATAAAATCATTAATACCACATTATCACAATACAATTTCAGTCCGCGATATACAGCCCTAATGATTTATAAATGGAGCAAGCAAATTCCAGGAATTTCCATTGCTCTTCGTTGGAAGTATGGAGTATAGTTTTGTGGAGGAAGTGACGATGGTTATATAATAAGAATTAAACAATACTTGTAAAGGACGTCACTAACTTATAATGATGATTAGAAAATGTATTAAAGTGACAAAAATGTGCGTCCAACTTTCAGTAGCCTAAACGCCACTAAATGACGATGTCAAAAGCTGATAATCAAATTCCACTGACGTCATATCAATATAGAGCTACATATTAAATTTTCTGGAAATCCAATAATAATTAAAGTCTTTTTGTATGTGGAAACAAAAGTGGATGGTTCCAACAATCAAGGGCTATACCACCAATAAATGATGATGCAGAATGCTGTTGATCATACTCTGCCAAAGCATTATCAACATTAAGTTGCATTCCAAATTTGGTTGAAATCCAATAAGAATTAAGGAAGTTTTTATGAAGAAAGGAAAATAGGCAAATCTGATAATCAGTGGCAATAACTCCACTTAAAGAAGATGCTGGATGCTGAATATCCAATTTGGCAACAATGACAATTCAATTCAACTCTGCAACAATGACAATTCAATTCAACTCTGCAACAATGACAATTCAATTCAACTCTGCAACAATGACAATTCAATTCAACTCTGCAACAATGACAATCAAACTCAGCGGATGACTCTTCTGTATAAAAGTCTGCCTATTAAATTTCATTGAAATCCTATAATCAGTATGGGAGCTATTGTACACAAATGAAAGTGGGTGAGTCTGAAAATCAGGGACCATAACTATGCTAAATCATGATAAAGAATGACGAGAATCAGACTCTGCTAAGGTGTCATCAACAACAAGCTGCATACGAGATTTGGCTGAAATCAACTGATAATTGATAGATATTGTGTAGAAATGAAAGTGGGTAAGACAATCATCATTACCATGTCTTGCTCTTTGATAACAGGTTCAACAGAATAATGCCTAATATTGATGACAACGACAGGGGTGTAATTAGGCATACTCAAGCACTCATGCATGTGAGTGCACATTGTTGCCAATATTAACATGATTCATGTTCGTGGATCCCATCTTTACATACTGTATTAAATGTTATACCCACCATACACCTTAAAAATGCACACCACTCTTTTCAGTCAAAACTTGCACAAATATTTTCTGAACGCATATTTATCAATCTCAGCATTCATAATGGGAGGGAAAGTGTTATCAGCTTTGGAGTGCAATTAAATACAAAGTCTGTTCAAAATTAAAGTCACTTTGTTCATATGCTCATTGAGATACAAAATTGCAAGCAATGACCTCCAACTTGACCATTTAGGACCAACTAGACATCACGAGAAGTCTTTCAATGAAAATCCCACATCACTATGACCATCTATTCAGGATTAGTGATAAGAAGATTTTCAAGATGGGCACCATCGAAGCCATATTGGAAGTCAGATCAGTTCCATTTTCATTTACAACCAACTTGAAATCGTAAGAAGTATTTTAGTGAAAACCCCACGAGAAGATTTTCAAGATGGCTGCTATGATGACCATAATGGTTCTCTGAGGAGTAATATTTTCATTTAGGACCAAACAAATATCGCAAGAAGTCTTTCAGTGCAAACCCCATGTAGACCTGACCATCCAATCAAGAGAAGTAGCAATAACAAGATTTTCAGGATGGCTGCTGTGGTTTCCACATTTGACATCAGAGGGGCACCAATTTCATTTAGGACCAACTATACCTTGGGATGAATGTGTTTGTAAAATTTCTTGGAAATCCTGCCAGTAGTTCAGGAGCAACAGCAGTAACAAACTGATGCGGGAAGGACAATGGTCAAAAGACCATTGCATAAGCACTTTTGACCTGTGGCTGGTAGAGCTAAAAACAAATATGACATTTGCTTTATTCAGTGTGACCATAAAAACAATATGACATTTGCTTTATTCAGTGTGACCATAAAAACAAATATGACATTTGCTTTACTCAGCGTGACCATAAAAACAAATATGACATTTGCTTTACTCAGCGTGACCATAAAAACAAATATGACATTTGCTTTATTCAGTGTGACTGGGAGGGAAAATGTATATCCAAAGTGGAGAGCTCACAAAATATTTAAATGGGACCTAACTCTTATGGCAGAGACATTCTTTATCATACCGACTGTGTGCAATTATCATAATGAGCTCATGTACCTAGCTACACAACTGAATGAGGTCAAAATACACTGCATTCACTGATGGAGATGGATTCTAATATTTAGCGCTAATGGAGGAGATGAGAAAAAATGTTATCCATCACTGTATGTGATACCTTTTTTCCTCCGAACACTTGGCAAGCTTCATGCTCTGTTTCTCACACTGAAAACTCCATGTGTCATTGTACTTCTCCACACATCTGGCAAAGTTGTCCACATATCTAGCGCAGTCCTTCTGTATTAATTTCAATGTAGCATCAGTCCTGATATGTACAGAAAATACTTTAAGAAAACAAATCTCATGTTACCACCCAATGTTTCCATGCTGTCACACAAAGGGGTCAGTGACAACCCACTCTGTGGTCAATGGTTTTCATATTTTTACCCGTGGACATGTTCTTGTTCATCTTTTTGTTTGTTGTGTTGTTGTTGTTGGTGGTGTAGATCTTGGAATTCTATTGCACACTTGAACCTACAACTTCAGGACTCAGAATATACAGCTCGAGTCTACTTGGACATAGATGTTTACATTATTTGAGAAAAAGAGTTTGTGCGCCAATTGGGACTGCAGGTGCTACACTCTGTGTGTCCATTCTATACTACTTTTGACCTCTAAGATTTCTTTTACCTCTTTATACCATGCAGGGAGTGAAAGTCCAATTCTGACCCACTAGCCTAGCAAGAAAGATGCCAGGGGGATTGGATGGGCTTTTTTTTTTTTTTTCATGTGTAAAAATTGAGCTACTTGCATGAAATTTTTCTTTCCCAACAATGACTTTTAGGTGTCCAAGCTAGGTGGTCTGGAAAGCTGTCATCCAATGCCATGGATTATTAAAAGTTACTGTATAATGAATATGAAATCTAAAGAGTTTAACGATGTAACATTCCTCTCATAATCCTAGCATCATTTCAAGAAAGTATGTGTAATCTCTGCTAAAATGGACTGGAGTTTCAAATGTTACATGTATTATCAACAGGAAAAAATACTGAACGTGGGTTCTGCTGTATATGATGTCACCTGTAAATTATGCTATTATATATAGTACACAGCTTACCTGTAAATTATGCTATTATATATAGTACATAGCTTACCTGTAAATTATGCTATTATGTATAGTACATAGCTTACCTGTAAATTATGCTATTATATAGAGTACATAGCTCACCAAAATATCTTTTAACACAAAATCTAAACAGAGACAATGACACCAGGGGATGACGAGTCCCTGTCCCAACTAGTATGAACAATTAAAAACCATTGTTGGTCAAGTACAATTTCATGTAAGTAGGCCATATTTTACACAGATGAAAAGAAAAATCTGACTATTGAGACCAGTTTTTCCAAATCATAATTGCTGTCCTAGTTGGTCAAAACTGGAATTGTTGCCCTGTGAACACCAACACCACCACCAGAAAGTTGCACTCGTCTTGATATCTGTTTAACAATATGCAAGGTACCGTATATACTCGCGTATAATCCAATACCAACTGCACACTGCATAGACCCAGATCTGCCATCGCATAATGCGTGGGCAGATCTGGGTCTATGCAGTTTGTAAGGACTAATCAGCAGAACAAACAACATAGACCCTGATCTGCCAGCATTATACGACTGCAGATCAGGGTCTATGTTGTTTGCATATGGACCCGGGTAATACACAAGTATATACGGTAAGTTTGATTCATAAAGCGGATATACTTTGTCTCCTTTGCTGAAACATTTGAGGGTTTGTCCAACTCTTATTAGATGGTGACATGATGAAGGACAAGTTTTCACCCTTTCAATGTGGACTTGTATTGACTTCCAAATCAGTGGAGAGAAATATATCCAGACCGACTATGACACAGTAAGTGACATTGTTCTCTCCAACAGCACTAAGGGTTACTTGTAGTTTGAACTCGAGCTATTAATCATAAAGTAACTTTTGAAAGATCCTGCTTTAAGGATGTAGAGTCACTCATTAGGAGAGAATTATTTCAGAGATGGAGAGTTCTGGGCAAGAAACTGTATTTGTAATAATCTTTTCAGGCAGAGCATTTTTTGAACTTTTGAGAGTGCATGGCTCTAGTGTAAATGGCTGCACATGTCAGGTACTCTGATGCTGTAATGTCCATAATGTTGTTCACAATTTCACTTGGACCAAAAAGTTGCTTTCCGTCACATTTTATTATTTTCTGACATTACTGATCATGGTGGAGACCAATAAAAAAGAGCAGAAGATTAAATGGTGGATGGTCTGCCCCATAGAAATTATGGATTTTGTGCAGCTCACAACTAATGAATTCAATTATGTGGACTGACCTTTGTAGATGGATGGCAAGTTTAATTCTTCTTTTATCAATCCATTACCATGAATCTTTATGAACACTTACTGCTTATTAGCAATCCCGCTCTAAATCAACAACCTCCTAGTCCCATGGCTATGGAACCCCTATGTGAACGGTTAACACATTTGTGAATATTGTTCTCCACTGAATTTGTCGTATATGGTTGTTTTATGCCAGAAAATAATAATCAAATTCTGTATTTTTCTGTCCCCTACATACCATAACAAGTTCAAAAAAGTTTACCATGCTGAAATGTAACTAACACCTTTGAGACAGAACTGTACAATTATTGGGTAGACATGGAAAGCAACCAAGTTTCATTGTCCTATCTCAAAGGGCAAAAAAGGGTTACAAACTTACTCTGTGACTTTGACCGTAAAGTTAAAACCTTCACTATGATACATTAGACACCATCAAAGTGAGAAGCATAAATATACTAAGGTTAATACCTGCAGCTCAGACAGCTTTATGATATGAAGCAAAAACAAAAGAATCCATAAAATATCAACCTGTGACCTTGACCTTGAGGATAAGACCCCAAATAAGTAATGCAACACATCCTCTAATGACAATATACTGTATGTGTACACCAAGCTTCATCCATTTATATTAAACAGCTCTCAAGTTAGAAACAGATGGAGAAAATGAGACTCAAACCTAAATAATTGACCAAAAACCTTGACATCGAATATATGACCCCAAGTGTGGTATGCGAAACACCTTTCGCTGATGATATATAGTTAAACAAAGTTACACCTCCTAATTTCAAAAGGTTATACAATTGTTGAGTAGAAGGGAAAGTAAAATGGAAATCTTAAAATGTCAAGCCATAACCTTGATGTTCAAGATGAAACCTCAGTTTGGTATTTGACATACATTTTAATTTTAATATAAAAGTATAAAAAGTTACATTCCTTAATCTCAAATGGCTTTAAGTAAAAAGGAAGGAAAGTGTGATGGAAAGCTTAAAATAATGAAATGTGACCTTGATTTTGATGATAGTATCCCACCCACCACCAATGTAGTATGTTATACACCTTCAAGTCGCAAGTATACAAAGTTTCATCCCTTAATCTAAAATGGCTTCAAGTTATTCAATGGAAGGGAAAGTGTGATGGAAAACTTAAAATAATGAGCTGTGACCTTGACCTTGAAGACAGGATTCCCAATATGGTATGTATTACACCTTCTAGTCATAATGTACAAGTATATCAAGTTTCATCCCTTAATCTCAAATGGCTTTAGTTTTAGAGCAAAAGGGACAGAGTGATGAAAACATTAAAATACTGAGCCATGACCTTGACCCTTAAGTCAGGAACACAATATCTGGTACATGACGCACCTTCTAGTAATGATCTATAATTATACCAAATTTCATCCCTTAATCTCAAACTGCTTTAAGGTTATAGAGTGGATTGGAAAGTGTGATGGAAAAAATAAAATACTGAACAGTGACCTTGACCTTGAAGATGGGACACTCAATTAGGGATACAATACACGTTCTAGTGATGATATATAAGTATACCAAGTTTCATCCCTTAATCTCAAACTGCTTTAAAGTTGAGGAGTGGAAACAAAAGTGTGATGAATGGACAGTCAGCTGGGTGGATGGATGGAATCACAGATACTACGTCCAGTGTTCATTCCAGAAAATGAAAATGTGGGGCCTATGGGGCCCTTCCATGTCAAAAAGTGGGGTTATTTAGAAAACAAAAACAAAAAACAAGAGTCACAAATATCCTTATCTGTTTCTTGCTTATTCAAGAAAATTCAAATACATCTGATTACCAGCTTCCCCTACCATGGGTCTTCTGTATTAGGATTTGAATTCCTCATGCTGAGTAACCATTTCCCTCAAACATTTATTTTAGACACTCGAGTCTACATTTTTTCCATCTCATACTCCTACTTTAGAAATAGATGCAGCAATATTTTTGGTGGAAATTTCATCTTCTTTTCTTCATATTTTCTATCCATCACAAATAACCATGTGCTTTCCATTGGTGCCCAAGCTACTGTATTAATCACATATTATCCGGGTCCAAATGCAAACAACATAGACCTTCATCTGCCATCGCATAATGCACCGGCAGATCAGGGTCTATGTTGTTTGTTCTACTGATTAGTCTTTACAAACTGCATAGACCCAGATCTGCTGGTGCATTATGTGATAGCAGATCTGGGTCTATGTAGTTTGCAGTTGGTATTGGCTTATACGCGACTTTTAGTTTTATCTGCGCTAGGATCCGCGTCGCCACCATGCACCTTACGACGTGTATTAGGCAGTGCACTCGCCGTTAACTTTATTTTTCCAAATTAAAAAAATAATGCATAGACTGAACAGGGTTTGGTTTGAAATTTTCTAAGGTACAAAGAGATTAAATAATCCTCAGCTAGATAGTAACTAGCCCAGGTAAATACTTTCGAAGACCGAAGGTGGTGTACGATTCAGAATGGAACGGGCATATACTGATAAGACTTTTACACGTGTAAACGTTACAGCCGTAGTCCTTATATACTGATAATATGACACCTACAGGATTTTAAAGTTAAAAAATAATCCAGTTGAAGAACCATTCTGGGATGGTTTATGCCATTACCATGTAGTAGTAAAATATACTGCGAAATATTAAACTATCGTCCCACACCCTATTTTGACGCTACCCTCTTTTGACGCAGTGCCATAAACTCCCAGTTTTCTAGAGAACGCATCTTTCAATGACGTCACAACCACAACATTAATGTACACTGATCAACATCGAGTCACACAGACAGAAAAATTTGTAGAAAATCCTATCCTTATCGGTTGTAAAATGAAACAAAGCCACATACCATGAAAAAAACGCCATTTCACTAGTTCTCTTTTTTTCAACCAGCAAATCCTCATAAAAATCCTTACTAACTATTCTGACTGGGCAAATCAACTTCCCGCCATAATAGGCATACAGTCTGCTACTCAACATGTGTTAGCAACGTGACTCACAGCTGATAACTGCGTCAGTAACACTGTTTAGAAAGGTGTACAATGTTATACAGTTTCATGTGGATGTGTCATAACTGATTTTCAGAGGTGTTTATTTGTTATTATAATTTGTGGAAATTTACAAAAAAACATATACTTTTACGATATATTTAATAATTAAATTAGTATCCTTTACATTTTTGCTTATTTAAATCAATTATTAGGATTTTTTATCTGATAATTAAGCAATTTTACTTTAACAGTAAATTTTCAATAATCTTTTAAGACATTCTTGATCTTTAACTTGTTTTGACCAATTTATTTCTTTAAGATTTGTTTGATAATGGCACGAATGATAAATAATGAAAATAAAACCTTCTCCTGTAATTTTATGTCTTCTGTCTTTGATTATTTGCATTCTGCATAAATAAGTTGTGAAGGATGCAAAACAGTTTAGATGTTCAAAAAACATTACATACAAAGATTTAGGTTCTGCATGTTCACAATGCTAATTAAGTATTGGGAAAAAGGTCACATGCTGAATCTAATTATTTTATAATTATAACTACACAATTTTATAATAATACCATCATGATTTTTCCAAATTTGATTATTTTTCCTTTCAAGACCAAATCTGTACCAAAACCAGATTAATGATAAATGTAAGAAAAGTTAAGGAATACCAAGTTAAATTTCTGTCCGTAATTTTTCCCATAAACTTGAGTTTTCTATGTCCTATTGATGTTCCTCTGTAATATAGTTTTTTTTCCCCGCGCATGTGTACAATGGTGTCACTACTAGAATAGACTTCTGTGAAGTGCGTCATTAAGGGTGACGTAATACACAAACTTTCCGACGAGGGGTCGTCTGGTTGAAAGCATGCAAGGAAGAGTATTAGGGAATATATCATTGTCATTTTTTATGCATGCTTTGCTAAACTAACTAATGTTTCTGTACTAATGAGAGGCATCACTATAAAAGGAGTATATTTCTGAAAAGGTGAAAGTAAGTTCTTAAGTGCGTCAAAATAGGGTAGTCCAGGATACTCTGGTCTGCGTCTCAGCCTGAATTTCGATAACTATCTTTAAAAGCCTACTTGCAGTCTGGGGAGGGATGTCTGCGATACAGATATTTCTAATTTAAATTTCAAAGTCACAACATTCCTACTGTCCACTCTTTTTTTTTTTTAATCTCTTTTTTTAAACATTTTTACTTTCTACTTACATCTTAAACAGTTCTCCGCATTATCACCTGTACCTTATTACAATCAAATCAACGATGTGCTACGAGAAGTTCCAAACCAATAATCTGTCAACTAAAATGTAGACAAATGCGTCAGATAAATATCAGAATCGGAATCTAAACCTTTGTAAAAATCAATCGGACAAACAATCAATTAAACAGCAGCAAAGCAAAAGAAGTCAATCAAGTAGCAAACGAACGGATCAGACAAACTATTTATCTTTTTTATTTATTTATTTATTTATCAATTATTCAATCAATAGCCTCGAGCAACCACTTTTCGTTCACTTAACGTGAATTTTAACGCGTTCCTTATAATATTATGATAATCTATTCAAATAAACCATAAAAAGTGTTCAACTATACCTACTTCATTTAATCAGCGTGAACAAAAATTTGGCATTCATATACATTAGTTCATAATTACCGTTTTTCTGAGCGTGTGTATGTTTACCTATTTCCGGAAGTGATCTCCATGGTTCGTGACACTGACTATAAAGTCACGTGGCATGTGACCGGAACGTGCCAGTTAGAACAAGGTATGGATATTATTAGAATATAGCGTCTCCGTGTTTTTGAAATTTAAAAAAAAAAAATTTAAAAATGAATAATTTGTTTCCGTTAATTCTATATGTAGTTGGTGCACTTACAGTACTGCTTGCTTCTTCTTTACCATATAAATACATGACTCAATAGACTGAGAGAGAGAGACAGACAGGCATACAGAGAGACAGAGGGAGAGAGACATTTAATAATAGACACCGGTGAATGGATACACATTTTATTATAATAGATTCAGTGTCTTTTGATGTAGAATATATGTTTTTTTATGAAATAATACTGAAACGAAAAAGTCCGTAGTGAATATACATTTCGAGAGTAAATTTTTCTTACATTGTATAAGAACTCCACATGATTAAAACCAAATATTTACATTGGCTGTCTGACCAAAAAAAGGCATTAATGAAAACATTGATTTTCATTATGATTTTTTTTTAATTACATGAAATTACCTTTTTGAATTTCATTTTGTTTGATTGTACTATATAATTAAATTCTGTCGCTCTTGAAGAACGCTGATGACACAGTTGATGACGTAATTATCTCGAAACAAGCGCGTTAGATCGCGAGAAACATGGCGCACGATGGAAGGAGGCTCACGATATTGGGCTGTTGGACGGTAGTATTAGGAGAAGAATTCATTTGTCATTACTAGTTCATTAAAGTTAACGGGGATTTTCCGGAGAACAGTTTGCCTCCTTCACAGATTTCTGAGAATCACAATTCTGTTAAAGCGTTTTCTTTCTCTTTTTCAGCTTTGCTGCCATTTAATTGAATTAGTCTGTTTTTGTTCTCCTTGCTTAATAATAATGTGCATAAATATGCAGTTTTATTTATTGCAAAGTTAATATAATTGATTTTCCTTCTTTAATACATAATTATTTTATTTTATTTTATTTTATGTCACAAGTTTATAAAAACAAATTGAAGAAAAACGTCAGGAATTATGCCTTCAGTACCCTTTCAACGTATTTCAGACATTTAACGTATTTAGTTGAACATAGGTATTTTCTTTATTAATTTGATTACTATAAAATTAGTTCCAACTTCTAGGAATAATTAAGGCCGACACTTGTGTAAATAATTTCAAATATTTATACAATCTACTTAGGCCGCGTCTGAAATTCATTATATTCTGATCAAATTATACTCTAATTGACTATACTTACTATTTAAGAGTAACTTGAATGCGTTTACACTTATTACAGTGTTTATAAAGTCGCTGATTTTACTGTTCAAGATGTAAGAGGGGCACACTGAAAGGGGCATAGGTAAAATATACTTACTAGGAAAAGGTTACTGTACATTTTTTAAACAATAACAGATTTATTACTAAACAATAATAAACATATTTACTACTAAAAAATAATTTATATACCAAAAACAACAACTGCAAATTGTTTTGTAGAATATATAATAAATTTCCACTAATAACACGTTCTCATTAAAATGTCCATAAAACTTATATGTCTAGGTTAGTAGGTCGCACGTTGCCTGGATCATGCAGTACTTATTCACGAAAGGTGCCAGCCTGAAATAAATAATTAGATTCTCTTCAAATTCTCTATTTAAAAAAATCTGATCCTCCTTTTTTTTTTTTTTTTTTTTTTTCTTTCTTCATTTTGTTTTGAACTGTTAATTAAAATGCTCCATGACGTTTTGATGTCTTGGTTAGTAGGACATTCGTTTCAATTGTCCCATCTGTGTACTGGTCCCCAGGATCAGCAGGATGAAAGTGGCTTTTGCTCTGATCGAACAGGGTTGCAAGTTGGGATACCACGGTCGGGCATCTAAAGTGTTTGTTTCTTACAGAGTAAATCCAGACACCAGACATCCTCTCAGATGTACTCTGTGAACAACATCAAGAAATAATGTATGACGTAATTTTTAAACACACGCATAGACAAGCAGACAAGCGGACGTGGAATCACATTTATTTCGTGTAAGGAGGAAATAGAAAGAATTTTTATGTAACCAGATAAAGAAATGTGCAGTGTACGAGTACCCATCTGAGCTAACATTTTTTTTCCCGCCCCGCTTAACTCAAATCACTTAATCATCTATCACAATCCCATTTACTCATCAAATCGACTTTTTAATTAGTTCCACTTTCCGTTACGGTAACGTGCTTTTCTTAGGGATGTTCATTGTTTAACTTTACGACTTTCATTAGAATTATCATACACACACACACATACATGAAATATAAGATATGGCAAATGCTTTGGAAGAAGAAAGAAAACAACAAAACAATGTACATGTTTACTTTATTGCACCTTAGACTTTAGATCAGTTTCTCGGACACTATTGCTTCTGCAGTCATTAAAATGTACATGGCCAAAAGTTAATGATTTGAAATTATTTCACACAGAATAAATACTGGCATACAATTGTATTGCATTGAATTTATCGGTGTTCAGAGCGGTCATAAAAATATGTCATGAATTTAGCATAAAAGTAACAAAGTTGTTATCCACAGATATGAATTTAGCATGAAAGTAACAAAGTTGTTATCTACAGATAAGAATTTAGCATGAAAGTAACAAAGTTGTTATCCACAGATAATGCCTATTTGTTTACAAATTTGGACGGGATACAACTGTGGCCAAAGTTACAAGAATTTAAGAATACTATTCAAGTGAATTAAAGTGTTCATTTTTTTAATTTCAAACATAAAAGTAATCGGTGAATTTACATCTTTTCTGAAACAGCTCAAATGTTTTAAAAAAGATGCACATTTACCGATTACTTTCAATGTGGATACTATTGAAATAAACAGTATCAGTCCTTATTGCAAGATGACTTTTAAAAAGTAGAGTATGAGGAAATAATAAATTACTTATTTGATGTGGGTTAATATATAAATTTGTATTCGGCTTAATGTACAGTTCGTCTTGCAGATCTCGTAACTTTTGCAAGATTAATCTACAGTGACTCGACTAGACCAGCGATAGAATATGTGGAAAAAAAAGTTCGATATGAAAACCATTTCAGTGCATGAGATATCTGTGTTAAAGTCAATCATATGACTGCTAAAGTTGGGCATACATTTGGAAACATTGATACATTTGAATAAACTGCAAAAAAGTTGCAAATTGTTGAGAAAAAAAGTACATGCTTTTAGAGGGTAGTTTTCTTGGCTTGATGATAACAGTTAAAAACAGTTCATCAAGCATAACGTATTATATGAATCCATGTATTTCCTTTTAAATGCGTGACAAGGAAGCAGTATTTAAAACATCTTTACTGCAATCCTGAAAGTCCATTTGGTTACACAAAAATCACTAAATTGTGGTAACAAATACAAAAGAAACAAAACAAAAATACGCTTAACTGAAAGAATGGTTCACTGAACAATATACTGGCACATTGCACAACACAGAAGGGCCTATCTTAGTCACGTGAATGACCAGTGGCAAACAAACATAGCTGAAATGCAAGCGTATGAAAATGACAAATACATTTTATGACATGACAGATAATTTCACAAAATACGCTTCAGCTGAAAAAAGAGACAACATGAAAGGGAAGATGACATATAGATGCTTTAAGAGAAAATTTTAAAGAGAAAAAAAAGCTGAAAATAATGAAGGAAAATAATTTGATAAAATGAAATTTAAGGATTTACTGGAAAAGAAAATTATCGAACATTTCACAACTTTATCAGAGGTAAAAAAAAAACGTTGATACAAGCTGGTGGGAGGATTAATCGCCTGATTGACCACAAAGCTACATTGGCATAGTTGGCAATGCAAGCTACTTTCCTGCGTGGCAATATGAACACCTTTTAAAATTTGATACAGGTTAAATTAAGGTCCACCCAAATAACTTTATTTTAAAAATTGTAGATCACTTGCATGTAAGTCTTTTGCTCTCTTGGTGTACTTTTGATTTTCTCGACAAGACAAGTTAAAAAGTAATCACTGAAAACAAATGTGCGAAAATCAAGGAAGATTCACTGGAAATGAATTAAAAGGAACCACAACTGAACGAAATGCAACTGAAAATACATGTCAGCGAACCGAAAATGAATGATAAGGGACCGAAAATTAAGCCAAAGGGACATAAAAAAATATGATATGAACATGATTAAACTAAGGCAATTTAGTTAACTGTAATAACAGTTTTAAGGGGGGAGGGATAAAGCGGTGCCAAATTGCAAATAATTTTGCACAATAAATAGACTACCTACCAAATGCCTCTGCTCGATAACGGTTGTACATGTCTTCGGCAATAACTTTTTTACTTGCAATCTGATAGAAAAGTGTCAGTGACAAAGTTAGGTCCGGACAACCACCACCAACTTGTCAAGAAGGTTTTATATTTATAGAATGGAAACTTTCGTCACTGATCAAATAAAAATCGTGCACATTTTTAAGTTTTTGCAGAAAAAGCTAAATTTCTAAATAAATATAAAGTGTCATTTTCAATTAAATCCATTACTCGTGATAAGACTGCTTGTGAGAACATTATCATGACTAAGAGGACATGAGGTGCGACTTTACCCACTTGAATATCACATGATGTTTTATTGACGATTTCTAATAATTGGGTGTTTATTAGGTGAACAAATATTTATTTGAGGAATTGTGCAAAGCACTAGTAAATTTCCTTCCCATAGCATTTTATAAAGACAAACTGTGAGTTGTGTATTTAATTAATATTGCAAAAAACAAAAACAACAAAAATCAGTCGTCATTGTCTGAAGCCACAGGCGACATCAGCTACGCTTGTTTATTACCCGTCGCTGCCTGTGCGGAGATTTCCTCGTTTTTCATGAGTTCGCATAAACAAAACTACGTAATCAACTAAACAGTGTAACAATCGGCAACACGTAAATGAAAGTGGCCTTTTCATCGATCGTGTTTGAAAGAGAAATTGGTTCATACGAACATTCTGAAAGGTCATGTTGGGTTACAAAGGCGAGAAGATTTTAATCGCGCTCGCGGTGTCTTGTTAAGCAGGTTTATATATATTCATGAGAAACGAGTAAATCTCTGCACAAGCAGCCACGGGTGATAAAGGAGCGTAGCTTATTGTCTCCCGTGGCTTGCAACGATGATCAGTCGTATATCGCAGCCTAAAATGAGCTACTGTGCCAAAGAGGACAGTTAAACTGAAGGAGTGATGCAAGTCAAATGAATGAATAATGACTAAATAATATAGCCATGCGAGTGTAAAGGCTATTTATTTGTGTTTATTTAGTCAACGCTACGTCGGCTTGGGCGTGGTTACGGACTTTTACGAAAATGTTAAAATGTGCAATATTTTTATCTGATTAACGTCGTAAGATTAGGCTCTATTAAGATGGAAAATGTTTGAGAAGTTGGCAGTAGTTATCCTGATCCAACTTCGTCACTGTCGGAAAAATTTGCAAAAATAAATATCTGAGTTTTCGCCAAACGGGAAAATTTGGGCAGAAAGATTAGAAAATTGGCCCATATTCAAAGATAAAGTCGTAACTGTTCAAGATATGCTATCTCAATTATAATGTTTTAAACACGAGCAAGTCAAACTTGAGTCAAAATGTGGTGATCTGTATTATAAGCTGCTAACTGAAATGATCCTCTGCTGCCCTGAAAGTAAGGAAACAAAATCCAAAATTAACATTTTTCAATTCATGATAAACCAGTCGCTGACATAAGAAGCAAATGTCTTATAAGAAGCTGCACACAGACGAAATATATGCAGAAAGCGCGCTTTCGTTAGCAGATAGCCTTGGCTTGATCCTAAAACAAGGGGCCACGGGTGGCCGAGTGGTCTAAGGCGCTCGCCTTCACAGATCACTCACACATCTCACCTCTGTCCGCGTGAGTTCGAGTCTCGGCTCGACCAACGTGGGTATGTGAGAAAGCTTGCCAGTAGCTTCCCGGGGTCTTTCTGAGTTCTTCCTCACCAAATATACAGGTCGCCACGTATAGCCTATCATGTGCTGAAAAATGACGTTAAACCCCACAAAACCATGCCAAAAGAACTTATCCTAAAACAATAAAATGAGGTTCCAACTGCGAGAATAAATAAGTTACCTAAACTTAAACGAAGATCAAAACAAAACACGTAACTCTTGTACATATTCAA
The DNA here is from genome assembly GCA_029931535.1 of Margaritifera margaritifera. Taxonomy (NCBI): domain Eukaryota; kingdom Metazoa; phylum Mollusca; class Bivalvia; order Unionida; family Margaritiferidae; genus Margaritifera; species Margaritifera margaritifera. The sequence continues at coordinate 1,661,408 of JAQPZY010001237.1, forward strand.
AATTTAGTAAGGAGGACAAATCAAATATGAAACAGCTCGCATACATCTGAGATTATTTTAATGTCAGCGAAAAGACGTACACAGAGTTATCGTCTTATTTTGATGGCATGCCCCGAAGTCACTTGGTTAAAAAAACGAAAAGAGGAAATCTCCTGAAACTGCACTCTATCGCGAGCTCCTGTCTGTGTTCCAAGGATATGTGTTAGCTCCTTGTTGTATTCCAAGGGTATGTGTTAGCTCCTGGCTGTGTTCCAAGCATGTGTTCCAAGAGTATGTGTTAGCTCATGGCTATTTTCCAAGGGTATGTGTTAGCTTCCAATGTGAATTACAGAAGGTAATAATAGCAAAGTTAGGGGAAAAAACCCGGAATAGTAAAAATTTCAGGTTAAGATAGCATGCGCCAGAGCAAGGGTTAGCCGCATATCGAATTTCGTGGCAAGAAAGTTTCTTCTTCAGAGCTACGAACTCTTGCCATTTTTCAGTGTACGGAGAAACACGAAAATCTTTAGGCATCTTGTGGATACTCGTTGAACGAAATTTTAAGTATGCGAGTGTAGATGATAAGACTTACACTATAGACTTATTTGGAGACGGATACATGACATTTATTCACTTGTATACAAAGAATTACAATGCAAGGTTACTATGAGATATTAAATTCCAAAGAGACGTAATTTATAGCGGTCATCTGGGTTATCTTCCCTGATGGTCCGTAATTGAAACACGCTCCAATTGTTATTGAGTTTCAACCTCTCAAGGAAAAGGACTTGAAAAGCAGAAGCGTTGAATGAGTGATTATGCATCAACAACTGTATATCTAAGGATATGTTTACTATTTAGCTAGATAAAAGCACTGTGTATTTAAAAATGTCATTTAAAAAAACTAAAAATATTTTTAAAAATGAAACAGAAGAAGACAAACTTCGGGTTTAATGTTGAATGTAGTTTTAAAAACACACGGCTCCCATGCTGCAGTTTCACAGTCAATCCTCCTAAAGACTAAGAAAGGATTAACAGTTTGGTCAAGTCAGTTCATATGATATCAATAAGGTGTGCGCTAAGTCTTCATTTTTTTCCAACTAAATTGTATTGGGACCACTCCATATCCACACATGTTTGGTTTCCCAAGTAAATACTGGATCAAGCATCTTGATCTTGTCTAGTAGATCCTTCGAATATGATTCTTTTTTATTCACAAGCAAAGGTCACTCAAGAAGCAAAGATCAACATCATTGAGAATAAAACAATGTTTAAATTTAATTTTATTATTATTTTTTTATACGATTAAATTAGTATATATTACAACTTCAATTTTCTAAGAGTAAATTAATACATGTATCAACTTTATTTTTCTAAGAGTAAAATTAATACTTGTATCAACTTCAATTTCCTACCTAAAATGTTGCAGAAGGAAAGACTCAAAAATGTAAATGCTTTCAGTTACTCAAATACATTTTACTTTTCCACATGAAACTTGGAGCAGGTGTACGAGTACTTTAACTTCTTAAATATAAGAGTACGAGCACATAACTCGTTAAAAATCAGAATACTAGTGCGGGACCAAGTTCTTTGATTTCAGGAATTGCATAAAAAATATATTGGTAAGTTCGACACAGTTTCGTTAAGAGGAAGCATTTGATGGAATAGCTTTGATTGTATTAGGTCTGGTGAAGCTCGAGTTTCACGATTCGCCCAACTCCACCTGTCTACAACCAGCTATCAGTCAATATATGGATCATACATGTTTTGTCGGTTATCAACGTTCGCCAAATTCCAAGTGGGTCGTTGAAGGCCAATCCTCGAAGGGATTCGTTGATACCAGAGAAGAAAACCAGGTATGATCGCTATTCTTACATAAAAACAAAAACCAACAAATAAACATTGAAATTGTCAGATGAACTTTAAAGTTTTCAAACTGAAGTACATTGGCTTTACGTAATCCTATTCCGGGCGGTGCGTGCTCCCGATCAGCTGATGTAAAAAGGATGAGCGTCTCGCAAGAGAGCCAACTGCTCAGATCTATTATGAAATAACCACTTTAATGAATCGTTCAGTATGATATCTGTCATTTCTGAGAAATAAGCAACTACCAGATGTTTGGCAGAAAATTACGTGAAATTACACAGATGCTGAGACGTATTTTGATTTATGTACAAATGAGAATACACACCGGTTACTGTGGAGCAGATGAGTTGAATCCCATTTGAGTGCATCGTTATTTTTATCACTCCGAACTTTTTCACCTCTCATCCAATTTTCATGAAATTTTTACCATCAACCAAATATTGATCTCTTATCCAGGGGCATACTTTCAAATTTTTAGAAATACTTTTGATTTTGATTTTTTTTTTTAAATGCTGTACTAAAAATAAGCTTGTATTTGATCTCGGCTCTGGCGTTTCGTCAATTCATCCAATGAAACGCGTTCTGTTATAGGTTCCAATAATTAGGCCCTTGCTGTTCCAAAGAATGAATGAATCACCCCAGCTGTAAGTCAAACCTTAACAGACTGCAAATTTCAGTGGACCGCTGATCAATAATTATATTGATGGCCAAGTGTTAGTCATTGCGTAACTGCATCTACACTGAAAGCACGTCAGATAATTCAGGTTTGATGCTCCGACACCTAGCTGATAGTCACTGTATAATACTGTAAATACAAATTCAAAAAGTTATAACTTCCATATATTTCAGCCAATTTAAGAATTTTTCAGCATATACTTAATTGTTGTTTTAAAATATATGGGAGTTGTTCTGAAACGAAAATCTTTGCTTTGGTATAAATTGTTATGCTACTGAATACACATGGTTATCTCGACTCTGCAATAGGCTAACAGGAGAACCACTCGACATTGCGATAGGCTAACAGGGTAACCACTCGACTCTGCATTAGGCTATTAGAGGAGCCTCTCGACAATGTGATAGGCTAACAGGGGAACCACTCGACACTGCGATTTGCTAACAGGGAAACCACTCGACACTGCGATAGGCTAACAGGAGAACCACATATATTTTGCAACAAAAAAGAAACCTTGCTCTTCAGTTAAAAGAAAACAGTCCGTATTTTTAAGGAATTCGGTAACGTAATAGGTAGAAATAGCACACACACACACACACACACACACAGACACACAAATTGGGGCACCAATTATTTTAGTGATATTCTCTAATGTATTCCACTGCAGCTTGCTTTATTTTCAATTACTATAGAAATTTTGAAAACAAAGTAGAAAATGCAGGAATACGAAAGAAATGGTAATTATTTCGATACATTTTTAGTCTTGACGACAATTCCTACTTTTTGGATTACTCGTCCGCATACCCGCAACTATGGAGAAACAATCCGTATAATGCTGATAAATCCGTACATGTGGTCAGCCGGGGTTAATTGCCATTGCGAGGAATCCATCCAGTAGAGTGCAACTCCATCAAAATAGCGAAATTATTCTTGTGTAGTAATGCTGTAATTCAAAAGAATAAGCAGTATTTATATAAAAAAAATTTAGTGTCTTTTTCTTTAAAAATTCATGAATAGGCTGAAAATCTGTGGATTTATTACTAGGCAAAGGATATTATATTTTGTTTTATACAAAATTGTAACTATTTAGATATAGCCAACTTCAAACTAAAGTGGAATTTAGTGAATAATGTAGCACCGACTTCACCCGCCCTAACTACTCGTGTGTTGGGGTCTACATGAGAGAAAGTTAGCACCAGAGCTTGGTCAAGAAAGACAGTATTGCCTGACTCGTGCTATAACGCAGACACACACACACACACACACACACGCACTCACTCACACACACACAGACAAACACACACTTTGTATAGATGAACTTCATCATCCGAACAAAACATATTGCTATTTGTTCAGAATTTAGACGGGTAATTGTCGTCCCAGTATGACGTTCGACATTTTACATATAGAGGTTGTTTCTACCACTCTAACTTCAATGTTCAGTGCAAGCAGCTTGAGCCCACCACGCGTGTGTGTGTGTGTGTGTTCGCTTCTCTTTTAACTCCATAAGTTGAGACTCACGCTTTTCTACAAACCCACGATTCGAAACCCAGCAGTGGGGAAAGAGCCAGAGCAAGAAAGTTAACTCCTGCTCAACCATCAAATGTTTAAAGCCATACATAATGTTTCCTACTGAAGCTGAAAAATTGTTTGTATGTAAATAAAGTTACCAGTATTCAAATATACTTTATAGTTTAATTTTATTGAATTAGAAAAGTATTCTGCACACAGTTATTGAAGATCAAAATATTTGATTTTAAGGGCGGCGTTCATTTTTTATTACCTCTAGAAATTTAGCGACCATAAGGGAGCAACAGAAGGCTAATGACTTTTGAATAACAAAATCAATTTCAGGCATACATTTCAATTACGTATGGACCAGATGCACCTGCTCCCCTCCACATTTGGAGGAATTTGTTTTTAAAAACTTTTGCTTTTCTTCAGAAATTGAATTGCTCAATCATGTCCGTTATACTAAAAGCAAAGATTTCCCCGTATATGGGGAACTCCACTTACTCTGGTCCATTTATATCACTCTTTCGCTTACGATGTTTAAAGATATATAACAATATCATTTGATTTGGAGTAATGATAATATTTTCCTTTATTATTCCAACACTCTTTTGCATCTACTGAACGTACTTTCTCTGACAGATAAAGACCAGTATGATTTTCGTTAATTTGACAGGTGCGATTTCATCTTTCTGTCTCAATTTTGTTCTTCTCCATTTTGTTCTTTCTAAAGCAAAATCGATGACTCGCCAATAAAAATCCCCATATTATATATATATGAAACTCTTCAAACCGAAACCTCAGTACACCGGAATCCTCTCAAGACCGAAATTTTTTGAGAGTCCCGAATTTTTTTTTCTTTAATGTCATCATTTTTTCCCAGTAAACCGAAACCCCTCAACACCGAATACAGAAACAAATTTAGATCCCAAATGTCACATTTACGCTAAAAAAAAAAGTATTTCAGCTGCTAAATTTCTGACACACGCTGGAACAGATTAATTACGGTTAGCAAGTACTGTAGTAGGCTTATCTGTGAGTCATAGACCCGGAAAATGTCCCAAGAGCACGCGAGGTTAAAACAATACTTGACACGCGCGCCAACACAGATTAGTCCTGACAATAGGTTAGTCTGAAGTCTTTGCGCCATAAAAAGGAGCCAGCTTTTAAGACGAATCATTAATAAGTAAATGATTGTAGGTAAGCCATTTAAGAACGAGCATATTTTTCTGCTTATTATCTAGTTGTGATTGATGCTATTAATCTGTACACGTCATCAAAAGAACATTTTTTGTTTGCTTTTTTAATTGAATATCAGGGCTTTATTAACCAGGCATGTGACCTCGCTTTTGATGCTTTGCCCACGGAGACCGACAAAACAGTATTCTAAAAGCCAGATTCACTCAACTGATTTTCAAAGGAGAAAAATCACTACCTACATTAAGTAGCCATGGCTGTTATTTGTCTTCACTCAAATGTCAAGATATCAGAAGGACGTAGGACTGAACTATCCTTACAGGATAAAATTAGTCTGATCAATGAGTATGAATCTGTGCCAGAATCTACATTTAAGAAAGTAAAAGAAAAAATTCGGCATAAGAACATCTTCTTTTTCAGATTTTATAAAGAAAATGGAATGCTACAAGAATTAATTTGAAAACAACAGTGATGCAAACAAGCGTCGTTTCAACAATGCCTACAAATTTGACAACTGAATTATCTTGTGTGGCAATGGTTCAGCCAAGCTAGGACCTAAAACATTTCAATCTCAGGCCCTATAATATAAAATCTATCTTTCTTTCTTTCTTTCTTTCTCTCTCTCTCTCTCTCTCTCTCTCTCTCTCTCTGTCCACTTACGTGCTTAGAAAAATACCTATTTTTTTCTCATATGCGAAAACTTCAGTAAACAGAAACCTCTAAAAACCAATTGTTTTGGGGGGTCTCAGGGGTCTTCGGTTTTGACGTGTTTCACTGTCAATATATACTCATTTGAACTTTTTCTACATTTGACGTTTGACTCCTCCTCATGTAACCAAAGGAGGGAGCAAAAAATAATACCACTTTTTATATGTTACCGTATGGTCAAACAAACTATAAAGTTGCGTGAATTTCCAGCGAACAGTTTAGGATGATATACGCCTCGTGGTATCTCTGACGCTAAATCGTAGGATTAAGACTAGGAATATGTCAAATTCTCCTCTTGAGCTGGTATCCTTCAGAGAAATATCTTTTCAGAGTTATGTCCTAAAAGACTGCCATTTCTGTGCTAGGATTGAAGAAATCTTGCGAGAAAAAGCGGCACTAACTTGTTATTGTTATGTATATTGAATCTATTCAGTGCGCGTAACCTCGTAGTAAGTATGAGCACTTGTTTCCTGATGTTCCAACACGAACATAAAAGATCCGTCATAACTTAGATATAGTGGATTCTACACCTGTGAAACCGCACCCGTACAGTGTGAATCCTCTCAAGCAGGAATATTTGAAAAAGGAAATTCATTATTTACTGGAGAATTATTTCACAGAACCAAGTAAAAGTAATTGGAGTTCACCACGTATTCCTGTGCCTAAACCAGATAATGCATTCCGCATGTGTACTAACTATATAAGAGTCAACAGTGTCGCCCAAACGGATTCATTTCCAATGCCAAGAATAGATTAGTGCATCGACAACATTGGAAATGCGAAATACGTCACCAAGTTTGACCTTTTAAAGGGATTCTGGAAAATTCCACTCACAGAAAGGACAAAAGAAATTTCAGCATTTGCAACTCCAGATGGGCTTTATCAATATAAAGTGATGCCTTTCCGTATGAAAAATTCTCCGTCAAGATTTCAGCACTTTATGAACATGATAACATTCGGTCTAGATAATTGTGACACGTACATCGATGGCGTCATCACCTACAACGACACCTGGGAAGATCACTTGGAAACCATTCGGAAATTCTTCGATCGACTCAGTAATGCAAATTTGACGATTAATTTATGCTAAAGGGAGTTTTGCCATGCTTGTATCACATTTTTAGGACATATTGTGGGACAAGGTCAAGTTAAACCTGTAGAAGCTAAGATCAAGGCTATCTCTGAATTCCCGGTGCCTGGTAGTAAAAATAACTGGTGCACTCTCAAATATATAGAAGTACTATATTGTTTTATTTGGTGTATATTTTGTGTAATTCAGCTGAGTATCATTCATAAGATATTTTACTATGTGATTTTGATTATTACAGTATAATATGCATATTTGATTAGTATGTAAAACAAAACTTTATTGCATGTTTCTTTATGATGGGAGGTGTTATGAATATTGAATCTATTAAGTGCGCGTAACCTTAGTCTATGTAGTAAGTCGCATTTTAAGTTTTGGTTAAGTTGTCAACAGGATGTTGACTGATATTCGAGTTCAAGGCCAGTCGTGTTGACAATTACTCACACCAAGGTTGAGGATTTTCCTCAAGAACGACGCATGTTCTATTGCATTGTGGGTCATTAAATGACGCACGTCCTGTTATGAAAAAGGTCATGTGAAAACTGTATATAAGGACTTAATGAACGCATTATAATCATTCCCATTTTAAACCATTCCTGTTTTTAAATCAGTCCTTGGGAATCTGTTAATTATCACAGTTTTTATTTGTGCTGCAGACATAATTCGAAAGGAATTTTTTATTTGAGCATTCATTGGAGTTTATATCATAAAGTGCTCATTACCCTTTGGATTTATATATATATATATATATATATATATATATATATATATATATATATATATATATATATATATATATATATATATAATTTTTGGATATTTGCGGACATTCTCAAAGATATTCTGGATTGTATCGTTATGGTATATTTGGATATTCAAGACTATTCATTCATTCGTAACATTCATGCATTCGGAACATTCTGTAATTTCTGACTTGTGTTTAGGATATTTAGGATTATTTGGAATTTAGTTCACAAATTGTAAGTATCTTTTGAATTTTTATTTTAATTACAGGGAAATAAATTGTTTGTTGATTTTACATACATTGTTGGTTTCACTTTCTTTCTGTTACTCACATGGAAAATTCAGAAGGACTGAATCCATAGAGAGTGTGACTTGTCAGAAAAATGAATTATGTTTAGAACAAACTTACAAAACGCAGTGCCGAACGATTGTGAAAGTAGACAGTGCTTCTTTCGGAACGATAAAGGCGCCTTTATCAAAAGGCACCGCAAAAAGACACACAAACAAATAAAACAATGATCACAAAAAGTAAATGAATTTTTAATACTATATGAATTTTGCAGCTATTTTTTCAATTATCCAGGATGACATTTACAAAGGCTTCTTTTCACCATTGAGCACAGATGATGCTTACTGAACCATTTGTTTGGAATGCTTCTCTTTTACTTCCTCCAAATTTGAAGATTGTTTGATCAAGTCACAGTTAGAGTCTTATTAACGAAATTATTGTCATATATAAACAACTTATATTTTGACCTGTGTGTATATTGGAAAAGAAAATAAACTGTGTATAGTTTATAAATATTCACATATGTTTGTGTATTTGGTTCTATTTATTCAAGTGTCTTTGTCATCGATTTCATAAAAGGACTTTTGGGTCCCCAAAGGGGTCAGGTTAGGTCTGCAATGTGTTGTGTCAGTTTGTTTCAATATGTTTGAAGCCAGTTAGTTACCACGAAAAGCCACTATTTAGATTTTTAAAAAGTCTTTATTCAGATTGTTATAACAATTTCTAACAAAAACATTATTAAAATTAAAGTTTATATCAGTTGCGAAATTTTTCCTTTAAAATATAAGTTTGTTTAAGAATAAAGGCAACAATTAAAATTATTTTAAAATAAAGGTTACCACCGATTGGTTTGGCAAATTGCTGTAGGGAAAATGTTTCCCATCCAGTTCGATGGTAAACGATTTCGTTTGACCACTGTTTGCGTTAACCACAACAATGACGACAGACCCATCGGGATTCCGGAACGCTACGGTGTGCAGATCATCCCATCCGAAATAAGGTGATTCCAGTCTGACTGCTCCAGGTTGGACAAATTTACTCATGTGACCAATCGTATAATATTCGATCTCTTTCTGATAACCTCCCTTGGAGTTCACGGTTACGACGCCTCTGCAATCCTGACAGCCGTGTACTCCGACTTTGGGTCCGCTATGCTCGTCAAGGGCTAAATTCCACAGCAAAACAGTTTTTGCCCATGCGCGAGTCTGACCAATGAAAAGATTTCGCATATCGAAAGCTAGGGTACCTGCAGAATTAGTATCCCAACCCCCTCCGGAGCACTCTGTAAAGTACATCCCAACATTTGGGTGTTTGTCATGGAAATACAGCGGCGTATCATGGCGACCTTCATAGCAATGCCAGGCAACACCAGCAATGAAACTGGTGGCTGTAGAATCTGCCAGAATGTGCTCGGGATAATCTGACCCTGACCAGTTATGATCGAAAATGAGAATCTTTGTATTAATTTTGTGACTTTTGAAAAGGGGGCCTAGGTAAGTTTTAATCAAATCTCGTTGGTTCTCCCATGACATCGTCATTGTTGGATAGCTGTCACGTGATAGCATAGGCTCATTCTGGATTGTTATGCTGTCGATCGGAATACCAGCGGCTGCGTACGCCTGGATAAATTTCAAAAAATACTGTGACAGCGCTTGGTAGTATCTAAAAAGAAATGTAAGCACAACATTATTATCAACATGAGGATTTTTAATTACTTAGTGGGACATGCGCAATCTCGAAATCTTACATGATCATGTCGGCTGCAGCTGGGTTGACGAGAACGACTTTGTGACATCAGCCGTACTCGAAATTAAATGTGCTGCTTTGTGACTTTTTTCGTACGTTAAAAAACAATCTTTGTAATTCCACAAAAATAAATAAATACATGAAACGAAATTTCAGGAACTGGACATTGGACAATATGAATTTTAGACATGATGATGAAAATGATACTTAAATAGTGAAAACAATGGCTTCAACACAATCTAGGCAAAGCGAAGACAAATTTTATAGTACATGCTTGTTTGCCACTCAGATTCGCCATAGACAGAGAATATGCTCTGAAAAAGATATACGGTAGATTATATTCCCAATATATACCTATTTTTAATTGACTCGTACTATAAAACGATTTTGTTCATATATGTGGCTAAAATAATTAGTTAGATGCTTTGGTTATTAGAATCTTCCCCATGTGTGTGGGTATGAACAAACACAGTCCAATTGTAAACGATTTGTGCCCAGGGACGAGACTTGCCTAGTCTTGGGACAAATCTGAGTCTCCGAGGGTTCCACTTTCCTATCATACTAAAAGTTTATTTTTCTCACCATCCAAAAACCATGTATTTGAATATCCAGCTTCCAGGGTAAAATTCAAAAATAACTCTGTAAGGTGGGTAAGAAAGTTATATCCCACATGGCTATTTTACATGAGCACAATGTATCACAAATGAATGAATTGCATATAAGTTTGTCACATACACTCTGTCTATCACCAGCTGTAAGTTTTGGAATCATCATGAATCTTGTATTACTTGTATTACTCGATTTCACTAAATTAATGAAAACCGACATCGGTTTGGTGATAACAAAACAATAATACCGGTCTATTACGAGCATCCTAGCTGACAGAAAAGTGTTAATTTGAATAAAAAGGATCGTTTTCCATATGGTTCAACGCAGAAGATGGAAATTGTCGTTAAGACTTGACCAGAAATCGGAGAGCTGGTTTTTAAATCTGTCTTACTATACATGGATAATGAAAACATGCTTCCAACGAACATACAAATATACAGACAAATTTGTTTATAAAGATCAGAATAGAACTTGGAGAAATTTCGTTCGCACGGCGATAGGAGGCAGAGTGTCAATCAGAGCACCGTATGAATTTTTCGTCACATCCTTTTGTGGTGCTCTTCACTGGTGGCACTCAAACCCATAAAAATTACGTGTATACCTACAATTCCGATATTATTGAAGAGCTTTGCGGAAAAGATCACATGATGTTCAGATTTAGAAATAACCATGCAGGGTCGAATCCAGTGTTCCAGTAGGGGACGGAGCCATCTGTCTCCCTCCCCCCTCCCGCCCTCAAATGTGCGCAAAACAACCGGAACGTTTGCTAGAGTTAGATGATTCAAATTACGCCACCCCCACCCCCATCCTCCCCAAATTATGTTCCTGGATCCGCCCCTGCCATTAAAGCAGATATGAGTGTATAACCTGTCTTCTGCACGAAAAGCTCCTCCAAACAAATTGTGAGATGTTTTCATCCATGCCGGAGCGGTCCAGGGCGTTGCCAAAATCTTTAGCTTGGGGTTGATGGATATGGCTTCCTTTAGAATCGGGATGATGAATTGTCTGTCCTTGTCAATGCTGAAATGGTTCAAGTTGAAATCGGTTGTCTCTCCTGACGGAAGGTCGTCGTAGGTATAAGGGGGTACGGCTTGCAGATCTGAGCCGCCCATCGTCAGGCGAATGTAGCTTATTCCTGGGTAACAATTACAATAACAATAACCACAACAGCAGCAACAACGACAACGATAGAAACAACAACAGGAGAAGTATAAGAAAATAGGAAGGAGAAAGAAATAAGAACATCGTCAAACATATTTGAATAAAAACAAAAACAACACAAGGAAGCCAAAGAAAGACAATCCAAGGAAGCCAAACAAACTGCAATCAATTTTCGGAATTACTTTTCATATTTAATTCAATTTTCAATGTTAATTTTATGGGATTTCAATGTTAATTCTATGTGATTTCAATGTTAATTCTATGTGATTTCAGTGTTAATTCTATCTGAAATGTGTACGACATGATATAATATTAAACATTCCTCAAATTATACGCCAATCTATGGGACGAAATAATCAATAATTGCTTCAAACAAAATAGCAATCAATGGCAAAACAGTATATACCCTCTTACCAAGGATAGATTGGGGATAATGGTACAAGGCTAAAAATACATTTTGGAAAGAAAGAACAATGAAATTGTAAAGCTTCTCTTCTTGTTGACATATTAAGGGAAAAAAAATGATGTTTTTGGAAGAGAAAGGGACAGTCTTATAAAGAATTTCCACTCAGCATGATTGTTTTCTACACATCAAGATGTTTCATACAAACAAATATTACAGGCAGAGGATTCATTCTCTCCGAAACCAAAACTGAATTCGTAGATTACCATTAGAAGAGGCAAGATGGTGTAGTTTAGAATTTGAAGAAAGTTTGTGTAACTTATGTGATGCATACAGTATTGAAGATTGCTTTCATTATTTATTTCAATGCTCTTATTTTAAGGTATATATACCAAAAAATGTATTGACGTCGCGTACGACATTGCATCATCAAGTGTAAAAGGCACTATTTGTGCGGTGGGAGGGGGGGGGGGGTCACAATACACATATATAAAAGTATAAGCGTTTAACATAGAATCTTAGATAGTATATGTTCTAGTGGTTAAATGTTCGACTGATTACATACAAATAGTTCTCTTACTATCAACATTAAAGCTGCAAAGTGCAAACAAATCAAAAACTGTACTACGGTGCATGCTGACACACCACGAATATATATATATATATATATATATATATATATATATATATATATATATATATATATATATATATATATATATACATATATATATATATATATATATATATATATATATATATATTAGATGTCAATTAATGTTCTCCTTTTTATAAATCATAAGCAATAATGTCATATAGAAAAAAAATTTTCTTAAGATTGCAAGATCAATAGTGTTTTTGTTGTTGTTGTTTAATTTAGGAAGCTGCAGTTGGATGAGCATCGGACTCGTAATCCAAGGGTCGCGGGTTCGATATGACAGCAAATAATCCTGAAACAGTCTAAACTTCATATCGCAATATCGTGCGCGACGCAATTACAAACGCCCAACTGTTTTGAACTTACGTGACCTGTTTGGAAGCAGAAGTGAAAAATTATTAAGAAATATCAGCAGGTTTATACAAATAATAGTCTATAAATAGTTGTCTCTGCAAAAAAAAAAAAAAGTTGATGTTCTCTTGAACTGTTTACTTGCACAATTACATGAATGAATGCACTTGATATACGGTCTCCACATACATTTGGTTGTTGATTGCATGTCTTTGTACGCCTCGTGTTTAAATTTTAAATTGGCCTGAGTGTAAATAGAGTTGAAGTGATTTGAATCTAAACCCTAGAGAAACGCTTGTAGGAAGCTGAAGAACTCCAAATCCCAGTAAACATGAGAGGTACATGTACTATCACACCTGCTACTAAGTTTAAACTTAGAACGAATCAGAGTGATCAGATAGGTTGTTTCCCTTTCAATCAAGGAATTACCTCCCCATGCCAAACAATACAGTTCCACAACATGTGAAATCTTTCTTTTTTATCATATAATAGTTACGATACACTGCTGTAAAGTAAAATGCCTATTATGGGGAGGCAATCCCTTGTTGAAAAGGTAGGTAATTTACAGAATACACAAATAGGGAATTGTTCTAGCATAGAATCCATCAATCTGGTTAAAGAAAAGGGAATGAAAGACCAGTAAAAGTTATGGCAGTGATTTCTTGAAAAACTTAAAACTGGATGATGAATCTCCGTGTCGTGAAATAATGACAGTTTCTGAACCCAAACGACCGCACGATTGATAATTTTTACAAAAATGGGGTCATTGGCAGTTACCTTGGGGTGTAATTTATAAAACATTAGTGGACATCAAGAGGAATTTTAAGTGCCGTTTGTACATGGTTGCTATTTAATTTTCTTATATAAGAATCTTGAATCAGAAGCACATTGTAATTATAATATGCATGATACAGAAGAGAATGTGTGTCTCATAGTTTACTCAGTGTCTGATCGTTAGTAAAACGATTCCACATTTTCGTTTTGTTCAAATCCCTTACAATAAAAGTTTTGGACATTGAAAAAGAAGAAAAATAAGAAGAAGAGGAAGAAAAAGAAAGAAAAACAGAAAGAATTCGTTGAAGAGAAGTAGGAGAATAAGAAGCAGGATGACGGCGGCGGCGACGACGACAACGACGATGATGATCACCACCACCACCACCATCGTCGTCGTCGTCCTCATCATGAAGACAACGACTACGACGATGACGACAACAACGATAGGTGCCTTACCTATTCCGGAACTTCCAAAAAGATTCTGCATGATTTCATGTCGTTGTGGACTTTTGAAAATGACATAAGCGGCTGAATTGGAAATGGCAGCTCCAAAACCGTCCACCGTCTGATAGTGCCTGTTCCTGTCGACTGTAACCAGCTGCCATCCATGTGTCCCGTGACTGGCCTGCACAGATGATTCATGGGAGAGCTTTTTGTGTCCGTCCCCAGTAGTTAGCCAGACCTCTAACACGGAGTTATCGTCCGCAAATATTAGAGCTTCCAACGGTGTCAAGGCTGCTAACAGCAGAACTAAATTGACAAAAATGAACAGCAATTTAAAAAAAGACGAACGGTGTTTTTGTGTACGTGGGGGGGGGGGGAGGGGAACCAAATATCTAAATCTGCTGATAGAAAAAGCGGATACATTTTATTTTTTTTTTAAATAAGATCGTGTGATTAAAAATCAGCCTTCAGAACTCCTTTTTATCTGTGTGATCACCGTACACGAGATATACACGTATCTGCATCCCCACATTACTACTGGTTTAATCCTCTTACATCGAACACATGCGTATCCAATTTCTCGCACTATCGTCAACTATTTCTCGTACCTCTGATGCACGCGTATATGATTTATCCTACTGCTAATACACGTAATGCGCATATCTGCATTCGCGTACTACCCTCTGTTTCATGCCCGTACCTCAGTTACACACGTATCTAATTTTGTACTGCCATCGGTTTCATCTGCGTACCTCGCATACCTGCGTATCCGCATTCTCGACCTCGCATCGGCTTAATCTTCGTACTTCGGATTTAAGCTTCTCCGCATTGTTATTATTGGCTTAATACTAGAATCTCTGATGCACGCGTGTCAGGATTCTGGTACTATCATCAGCTTAATTCTTGTACCTCATATACGCGATTATCCGCATTCTTGTACGATCATAGGCTTAATACACGCACATTGAATACGCATATCTTGAATACTGCGAGAACTCGAAAAGGTCTGCACTTTTTTTTAGATGGCTAGCCGTTAGCATTTTTTAGACCCATAGAACCGACTCGTTTATACAGTAAGCTATCTTGCAGGCCTTTCAGGGGGACACACTCATCATCGGCTCTCGGGTTTGTAATGATCTATCAAAGAGTATTAATCTCTCCAGAAACTTCTGGTTAAATTGTCTGTTTTAGTTATCTGTTTTAGTTATCTGTTTTCATGAGGATATCTGAAAGGACTAATTCCTTTTTCTTTCTTTTTATTTTTAACTGAGGGTAAGATGTCGTCAGCTGGATGATATCAATCATTTCACTTTCTAGGAACGTGTGAGCCTGGATTCACTTATTTTAGGTAGATCTGTACGACATTTTTTTCCAGTGTTAATGACAATCAGTAGGGAAATGAAAACGATAAAAAGTCGCATAAATGAACGGAAATGAAACAAATCTGGTGCAAATTGAATCGTATTAAGGAAAAAAAAAAAAACAGACGCACAGATTAACGGTAGGTGCACAGATTACCAAAATATTGCATAGACGCACAAATTCCAATACTGTGGGGGATTTGGGATTTCATTTTAAATTCCCAATTAATCTATACGCTTCCAACCAAAACTATTTCATTAGCTTACAATATATGCTAACACAGAAATGCGTCAGTCGCATTAAGATAAGAGACAGGACAGCATTCATGGGCAACAAGTTTCATGGTATGGATACATACATACATACATACATACATACATACATACATACATACATACATACATACATACATACATACATACATACATACATACATACATACATACATACATACATACATACATACATACATACATACATACATACATACATACATACATACATACATACATACATACATACATGCATGCATACATACATACATATGACAAGAGATATATATATACATCCTTACTTACGGACCGACAGATAGACAGACTGTATACGTGCGGACAAACAAGCTTAAAGCATAAACAAAAGGGGCGAATATTTTGTGACTGATTGTTCAAACAGAGACTTCATGCTGCGTATGCACATGTTTATTGAGAGAGAGAGAGAGAGAGAGAGAGAGAGAGAGAGAGAGAGAGAGAGAGAGAGAGAGAGAGTATGTGCCTTGGTCAGTTACCTGCGAATGACATAAAATTAGCCATTTCTCTGCCGTGACTGCACACTGCAAACACCTCTTTGTCTAGAAAGGCTTCTGTCCTATGGTATACAAAGGCGTGCTTATCATTAGTTTATGGCTTCTTAACTAACCTTACACTATCTGGTCATGACAGGTTGAAGACGTGTCTCCTTACGTTTCCTATCAAGCTACAAACATCTGCCCTTATTTCCAAGCCGCGGTATAGCGTCGGACTCGTAATCCAAGTGAAGCGGGTTCGATGCCCGCCCAGACCAGTCTGGTTCGGCTGCCTCGGCGTGTCCTTGGGAAAGGCACTTAGCTCCCATTTTCTTGGCATGTTGTAGTCAAATAAAGTGCTGAAAGTGCCGTTAAAATCCAACCAACCAGCCGTTAAAATCCTACCAACCATGACAGTCACAAATGTCAAATATCATCAAATTAGAACCACAAGTTAGATACAAATAATACCAATGTGTCAACCACGCATACGAATGAAATTCATATTATCTGGCTCATAATTTGACAATGCATTTAATAGTATAGTCGTTTCTTCTATTCTCGCGGGTTCCTTGTTTGCGCGGTATTTACTATTTCCGTTCTAAATATATACTTGCACCATCTGCCGGTCGTTTATAACGGCAGTTTTGTTAAACAGAAGTGTTTGATCTTAACCAATAACAAATTTTATCAAAAATGTTTCTCCTTTTTTTGGACATAAATAATAAAATCATGAATCAATAGAAAATATATCAAAGACCTACTTTCCGTTTATCCCCTGTCTAAATACAAGTCTCCTACGTCTCGTACAGTAAGCCGAATCACGTCCGGCTTGGCTGAATAAGGTCATTGACTTCATGATGGATTACAAGGATGCAAGCACAGTCACATGATTGAGCTTGTTTACATGTCACTCATCGCCAAAATCATGGTAGAAAATAAGGGTCGTTGTATTGAAACCTTGACGTCGTCCCGGAATGTTGCAATGGTGTATGACTCTGTCTATTGTTATAATTGATGATATGCCAAAATATATCAATGTAATTATGCCAGCAATCCATATTAATTACTACATTATGAGAAAACCTGTAATAAATACGTAATAGGCAATTAATTATTATACTTAATAAAGAGAGAACTAAAGGAGTGAAAATTGGAAGAGGGATGTTTCCAGAAAACATCACTGCTGCCTTTAGTAAGTACAGGATCTATTCCTTTGATAGCATGTCCATACCAGATTTACAAGTAACACAGTGACCCATATACCGAAATGTAGATGACGAAATTTAGCAAGAAATTGTGTTGTTGTTGTTGTTAATTTGTAAAAAAAAAAAAAAAAAAAAAAAAAAAGAACCTCACAGACTAATATATAGAACAGCAGGTGCCTTTTGACAAACACATTAGCAATGTGTATGAGACCAGACGTCTGAAACAGTCCAAAGTCGCCGATCCCGTGGAGCTTATTAATTGCAAACAGGTAATGATTGTAAATTAGGGAAAATGTGGAAGGACTCGCTATACTTAAAATTCGAACATTGAGGAGAAAACGTGTTTTCGGGTGTTCGCACTACCTCTTCAGAAAATAACTGAATATATAATTGTATAGACTCATCACGACTGTAAATATTTAATATTTTAAAACTGTTAATTTTAAGTTTTCTGCTATGAACAACGGTGTGGTGTGTTATTACTGACATCGTGTTCATTTCTTACCCTGTTTCGGCCCCTGTACAGCGATTACATCATTTGCCGCGAGAATACGAGAATCTCGTTTAATGTTGCGGTAGACACAGTATGTTCTGTTGGAGGTTGTTTATTGCAAAATTGGCATCATTTGAAATATTACAATAATACAGGATTGGAGATAAATGATAAATAAACAAGTACAGCAACTTTCATTAGCAAGTAAATTATTGTCTTGTATTTGTTATTTATTTCTTGTTTAGTACCGCGAGAATACGGTACGCCAGTATACTGCAGTAATATATACACTACAACAGCGGTCAATAGTAATAACTAGATGCATAATTTTGTGATCGAAATATAGAAAACTTTTGGTTTAATATTGTTTTTCATTCCAATATTTTCACATGTTAAACATATATCCTTATATTTTCACGTGTGATAAATACAAGATTTCATATCATGCCATGCGATTCTTTCATTCCAATTGGTTTTAGACTGACACAATGATAAGTGAGCATTTTTTGTTAGCTCGAGTAATAAATAATAAGTGCATTACCTTTTAGGCATGGAAATTAGTTCTTGACCAATATATTTTATTAGCCACCCTTCGTTTGTACACGAAGTTATGTCCGATGTAGTTGCAAAAAATGAAAAATGAAATTAGTTGCACCAGATTTGATCATTATAAACCTACAGTTCTCATAAATTGCTGCTCATCATAAACCAGCGGTTCTCTTAAATCGTTGGTATTTTATGATAAGGCTCTTAATATGATTCAATTTCAGGTCAAATTATAAATTAGTTTTTGTTGAAGGGTGAGTTTATTCATCTTAGCTTCAATTTTGGAGCAAGACTTTATTTTTTTTTTAAAGTATTTCTTTTCAAGAATTAATATCTGATATATTTCATCTTGTTGTAAAAAATATAAGGTATATCGTAGCTTTGTCCCTCATTAAAACATCACATTTTTGTACGACACGATAAAATAATCAGGTATGAATGATATTGATTTGTTTGTGATTGCATTTGGATGCCTAAAAAGTAAAAAGTGACTATGACCAATCGAAAAACACATATTTCAATCAGGCTAGGATTTACATACTCCAGGTTTTACTCTATTTTTTTTAATTATTTTTCCTAAAAACATTTTACATTTTGCTTTATCACGCTCGTGATGCTCTTGTCCAAATTCTTTTTGCCAAAATTATGTCAAAACCACAAATTTTAGAATTATGTCAACTGCAGAGGTATCAACAAGGAATGAATTAAACTCTGAATAGATGAACATTACCTAGAATTGTTCACTTTTGTTCTAAAATAGTCCAGCAAACACACACACGCGCACGCGTGGACAGATGATAGACGAGAATCGGGCAACCTTTTAAAACGTAAAGTAACGCAGTTTTTATCGAAGGTAGGTAATCCAATTGTAACTAAAAACAAGTTGAAGATTTGTCTCCCCTGCAGCAGTACAATCCATCTCTCCCGCTCCAGCTCCCCCTCCTCTTCTCTCTCTCTCTCTCTCTCTCTCTCTCTCTCTCTCTCTCTCTCTCTCTCTCTCTCTCTCTCTCTTCGTCAAAATGTAGATTTAAAAGAACATCCTTTTGATTCGATGGCGAATCTTTTAAGCTGGTAACATCGAGGAACATACTAAAAATCAAGAAACCATTGTGTAAGCAAAAGAAAAAAAATTAATAAGCTAAAATATTTCAAAATACTTATCTGAAATCTAAGCGATATTTCTGATTATATCCCTTTACTTGCATTTTTAATGAATATTTTTTTACCAACAAATATTTCAAAAAATCATGCACGAGGTTATGGTATTTGATGTTTGTGTGTACTTAACTTTATGCAAATCTGTATTAACGTCATCAAAGTAAAAAGAGCAGATTATACTATAATTTGACACGTTAAAAAAGTCTGGGGACTAAAGTATATCCTATCTCTGAATGGGGATATCCACTACAGTACAATAGAAAGTCTGTCAGTATTCAAGAAAGATTGAATCACGAATAACATCTCTCAATTATGGCCTTCAAATATAGATATTCTGTTTCTCAGTCAGTAACATCGATTATTTTTCTCTAAATCAGACTTGTAGACCATGTTGTTTTACATACTGTGGGGATCCAAGAGGGGCTGAGGTAATTGATAAGATAATCGTACATGCGTAGTCCATCAAAGAAAATAGTGGCCAAAATTTACAATATGCAAGAACATTAACAATAACATGGAGAAAAAAATGTTGATTAGCTGTGATAAATATAAGCAAAGAAAGACATACTTCAAACGTTTCCTTCGATTTTGAAATCGATAAAAACAATAATCCTTAAATCGTGGTGTCGCATTGACGGAAATACCAGTACACCTCCTGGGACTTTTAGTTACCTGATTTTACCTTCGGATGGGAATGCTCTGTTATCGAGAGAAGGGTAAAAAAAAAACAAGGGAATCTTGTAGCATGACAATGTGTATATATGGGTTTATTCAAGAGGAAATCAGTTATATATTTATACTTTATTGCTTCTGGGGCCTGGCCCTTCTCACCTAAATAAAGTAGAAGACACAAGGGTCAAAACAGTCTTTCGGCAGCGATATATTCTGAGAGAGTATGGGTTGCGAGAAGCATGATTATATGAATGAACTTCTGAACAATAAAGAAATATGTTTAGTAAATGTAGTGAGAATAAAATAATAATAATTATTTTTATATATATATATATATATATATATATATATATATATATATATATATATATATATATATATATTCGTACGTATCATGCACACCACATTATTAATATTTTAGAAAATTCAAACAGTATCCTCATCAACAACGGCAACAATATTATTAAACAATAATAATATATTATATTATATTATAATATAATATATTATATTATATTATATTATATTATATTATATTATATTATATTATATTATATTATATTATATTATATTATATTATATTATATTATATTATATTATATTATATTATATTATATTATATTATATTATATTATATTATATTAATAACGAGGAGAAGGGAAAGGCGAAGCTGCTCACGTATAACCTATTTATATCACAAGTATTTTGTTAAAGGCAAGATTGTGAAATCGTTCACTTATTTGTTATTTTCTCACATTTTCAATCCTAATTATAGAAACAAAAACATGATGCGACTGATTTCTCTTAAATTTGTACAGTGGACGCTTAAGAGATAGTCATGAGGAGAATAGGTTAGTCCATATCTGACATTTCTAAATTCGCAATATCATATGTAATTAAGTTTGAGCAGTACCCAAAGATACGTAAGCATAACATCATAATAGTATTGTACATACTGTATGTGTATTTACTTCTACTCACCCACAGTGTGGCTAAAGCAGGCTTTTGATTACGAGGAATACCTTATATATTGGGAAGTCTTACCTATACAGATCAGTCCCCTATCCAAGATGATCAATAGCTACCTATCCAAGATGATCAATAGCTACCTATGCATGATGATCAATAGCTACCTATCCATGATGATCAATAGCGACCTATCCATGAAGACCAATAACTACCTATCCATAATTATCAATAGCTGCCTATCTATGAAGATCAATAGCTACCTACACATGAGGTTCAACAGATACATATTCCTAATTATCAATAGCTACCTATCCATGATGATCAATAGCTACCTATCCATGATGATCAATAGCTACCTATCCATGATGATCAATAGCTACCTATCCATGAAGATTAATAGCGACCTATCCATGATGTTCAATAGCTACCAATGCATGATGATCAATAGCTACCTACCCATGAAAATCAATAACTACCTATCCATAATTATCAATAGCTACATATCTATGAAGATCAATAGCTACCTACACATAAAGTTCAATAGATACATATCCATAATTATCAATAGCTGGCTATCTATGAAGATCAATAGCTACTTAAACATGAAGATCAATAGCTACATATCCATCAAGATCAACAACTACATATCAATGAAAATATCTACATATCTATAAAAATCAACAGCTGCCAATCAATGATGATCAACAGCTTCCTATTCATGAATATCAATAATTACCCACTCATGAAGATCAATAAATGCCTATGTATGATGATCAATAGATACGTATCCATGAAGATTCATCAATATCGATAGCTAGCTATCCATCAAGATCGATAAAGTTCTCTCCATGATGATCAATAGAAGTTACAAAAAAACACAGAAATTTAATAAAAAGTTTAATCGTTAAAGTTAAAAGAATCATATATCAAGACTAACTGAGAATTAAAGTGACTGCAGTAAATATATAGAAATACTTTCGTAACTTTTATCCATGTTCAAATGTTCGTGGTTTCTCTTCAGAATTAAAAGCGGTAGTCATACTAGTACAGAGCCATTTGATATTGCAAACGACCTAAATACCTTTCTCACATCATTAACTTCAACATTCTTCCATATCACCAGATTTTTCATTCGTTTTAGATTTTGTAGAATCGAAAGTCCCATCTCATATATTATTCCAGATATTCAAGATGTTATTAATATTTTTTAAAAACTTAATGGCAGCAAAGAAATAGGATTAGATAAAGTTAACACCCCTTCCATGCTCGTTTGACAAATACATGTATTGCTACGGGAATTTCTCCGACTAATCTGAAATTAGCCAAAGTGTTCCCGGTCTTAAAACAAGGTGACAGATCGTTAGCAAACAATTATCGACCTGTATCAGTTTTACAAACCTTACTTAAAACAATTTAAAAACACATCGCACTTCATCTTCCACGATTTTTAAAGAAATATAACCTTCTACATAATTTAGAATCAGGTTTCATAGAAAAGCATTCATGCCAAACTACCCTCACACAGTTGGTCGATAAATGGTTCGCAGCTATCGATGACGGAGAAAAAAAAAAACAAAATTCGGAGCAATTTATTAAGATTTTTAAAAGGGTTTGATTTAGGAAATCATGAAATATTTATTTAAAACAACTCAAGGCATTCAAAGTCAATGACAAATCGCCTTGCTTGATATGATTCTTACCAAACAGGAAGGCAACAGTGCGTTTCTGTGGCCAATGCTACATCTTCTTTATACTGAGGCAAAAGTGGAGTTCCTCAAGGCTCTATTCTTGGCCATTTGCTCTTTTCCTTTTCATTAATAATTTACCACTTCATATGGAAGATACTGAAACTGATCTTTCTGTGGATGCCACGACCTTACATGCCATCAGTGATACAACCACTTCCCTTGAACAAAATTTACAACAGGGGGTTGCTATAATATGGTGCAAAACCAACAAATTGCGATTAAACACTGAAAAAAATAACTGTATGACAACTGGATCAAAGCAAAAATAAAGAAATTAAAGGAACTAAAAAATCAAAAACTTTAGGTAGCGATTATTGACAGGCATTTATCGTGGGAAAATCAATTAAAGCGCGTGTGGTCTGCAGTATCCTACAAAATAGCCGTATTGAAAAGATTGTTTTTGTATGTGCCAGAATCTATGCTAAAAACATCTTATAATGGATATATGTTGCCTAATTATGCTGGAATTTAAATGCCACTAATCTTAATCAGATAAATAAACTCCACAAACCAGCCGCTAGAATTGTTACAAGAAAATATCACCAATCCTCACATTTATTCCCTAATTTATAGTATTTATCTTTAAATTATAAGTTAAGTACATTAAAGCTATTTTGACATATATATATTTTCATCATATGTCTCCTAAATATGTCAATGATCTCCTAATTCCAGCTACCAATATTCAATCACACAACCTATGATCTATTTCAAACTCTAATTTTCATTGTCCTAAATTCTGTATGTTATGTATGATTTTTATATACTTAACTTTTGTTTATTTTCTGTATGTTATGTATGATTTTTATATACTTAACTTTTGTCTATGATTGTAAGTTGTATGGTTATTTGAAAATACATAGTTAACTTATGTCTATGCTTGTAAGTTGTGACATGTGTCACGTAGGCCAGTATTTTCATAGGCATTTCCCAATTAGACTTTTGTGACATATGTCAGGTAGGCCTGTATTTTTCCATTAGAATTAATCATATTCTGATGTGACATAGGTCATGTTGGCATATATATATATATATATATATATATATATATATATATATATATATATATATATATATATACAGATTTTGGTAAGCAAAATCATTCATGTTTTAGAATTCCGGTTCTAAAGATCAGCCTGTAAGGAATCTATTTTAATAATTACAGTTGTGTTGTTGAAATCAGATGTAATTTGAGAGGAATTATGTATTTAAGATATTCATTGGAATTACTAAAGTGCTCACTGACTTGTGGATTAATACATGATTTTGGGATTTATGTGAACTCATTCAAATACATTCTGGATTACATCTTTGTGGTACATCAGGATATTCAAGGCTATTGGAATGCATTCATTTTATTATTTTGGACTTATGATTAGGACATTTTTAGGATTATTTGGAATTTAACTCAGAAACTGTTAACTGTCTTTTGAATTTTCACTTTAATTGTCTGGAAATAAATCGCATGTTGATTTTACTTGATTTTATAGGTTTCACTTTCTTTCTGTTACATATGCTTAAGACCGAGTCGTAACATGTGCAAAACATTTACATATTCCACAGCAGTTTTGTGGAATATCATATTAGACAAAAACCAACATTCTTTTCTTTTAAGAACGTGCTTCACAAATTTCTTCTTTCTGAGTATGCTATAGCACAAAGAAACCGAGACACCCAACTTGAATACCCCTACTACTTTCCCATCTATCAAACCTATTTTATGTTTAATATGTCTAATATGTGTATGTGTGTTTGGGTGTCCTGTGGACATCTCGAATGTTCCATATAGTTCTAGATCTCTCAGATGCTCCCATTTTGTCTCCCTGGCGATAGGCTTGTAGGTTTGGTCGCCATGAAGTAGTGTGTGTGTGTGTGTGTGTGTGTGTGTGTGTGTGTGTGTGTGTTTGTGTGTGTGTATGTGTGTGTGTGTGTGTGTGTGTGTGTGTGTGTTTTATGATTACATGTGTGCCCGACATTGTGCTAAGGTTTTTTCCCGTACATATATGTTGCATTTATAGTGTTGATATTTTATTATTTCAGGATTACATGTAAGATTGCTTGATTCTGACCCAAATTTATTATCCTCGGGAAATAAAGTTAGTTATTATTATTATTATTATTATTATTATTATTATTATTATTATTATTATTTTATTAGTATCGCTACTCATGAGATCAATAGCTATAAATTCATCAATATCAATAGATACATATCCAATTATGATCAATAGCTACGTATCCATGATGATCAATATCTACCTATCGATGAAGATCAGAAGTTCTTATTCATATATATCAATAGCTAAGTACCCAGGAAGATCAGTAAATACCTATCCAAAAAGATCAAAAGAGACCTATCGATGATCAATCGATACATATCCATGATGATTAATACCTGTCCATGAAGATAAATAAATACCTCTCCATGATGATGAATGCCTATCCATGAAGATAAATAAATACCTCTCCATGACGATGAATGCCTATCCATGAAAATTAATATATACCTATCCATAATGATGAATGCCTATCCATGAAGATCAATAGATACCTATATATGATGATGAATACCTATCAATAAAGATTAATAGATACCTATACATGAGGATGAATGCCTATCAATAAAGATTAATAGATACCTATCCATGAAGATGAATACCTATCCATAAAGATTAATAGATACCTAGACATGATGATGAATACCTATCCATAAAGATTAATAGATACCTAGACATGATGATGAATGCCTATCAATAAAGATTAATAGATACCAATACATGATGATGAATGCCTATCAATAAAGATTAATATATACCTATCCATGAAGATGAATACCTATCCATAAAGATTAATAGATACCAATACATGATGATGAATGCCTATCAATAAAGATTAATATATACCTATCCATGAAGATGAATACCTATCCATAAAGATTAATAGATATCTAGACATGATGATGAATACCTATCCATAAAGATTAATAGATACCTATCCATGATGATGAATACCTATACATGAACATTAATAGATACCTATCCATGATGATGAATACCTATCCATGAAGATTAATATATACCTATCCATAATGATGAATGCCTATCCATGAAGATGAATAGATACCTAGACGTGATGATGAATACCCATCCATGAAGATTAATAGATACCTAGACATGATGATGAACACCTATCCATGAAGATTAATAGATACCTATCCATGATGATGAATACCTATACATGAACATTAATGGACACCTATCCATGATGATGAGTGCCTATCGATGAAGATTAATAGATACCTATCGACGATGACGAATGCCTATCCATGAAGATTAATAGATACCTATCCATGATGATCAATACCTGTCCATAAAGATCAATAGATACATATCCATGATGATGAATACCTATCCATGAAAATTAATAGATACCTATACATTATGATGAATACCAATCCAAGAAGATTAATAGATACCTATCCAAGATGATGAATACCTCTCCATGAAGAATAATAGATACCAATCCATGATGATGAATACCTATCCAGGAAGATTAATAGATACCTATCCAAGATGATGAATACATATCCATGAAGATTAAGAGATACCTATCCAAGATGGTGAATACATATCCATGAAGATTAATAGATACCTATCTATGATGATAGATACCTATCCATGAAGATTAATAGATACCTATACATTATAATGAATACCTATCCATGAAGATTAATAGATACCCATCCAAGATCATGAATACCTATCCATGATCATTAATAGATACCCATCCATGCTGATGAATACCAATCCATGACGATTAATAGATACCTATACATGATGATGAATACCCATCCATAAAGATTAATAGATACCTATCCATGATGATGAATGCCTATCCATAAATATTAATAGATACCTATACATGATGATGAATACCTATCCATAAAGATCAATAGATATCTATCCATGATGATGAATACCTATCCATTAAGATCAATAGATACCTATCTATGATGATGAATACCTATCAATGAAGATTAATAGATACCTATCCATGACGATGAATACCATCCATGAAGATTAATAGATACCTGTACATGATGATGAATACCAATCCATGAAGATTAAAAGATACCTATCCAAGATGATGAATACCTATCTATGAAGATTAATAGATACCTATACAAGATGATGAATACCTATCCATGAAGATTAATAGATACCTATCTAAGATGGTGAATACATATCCATGAAGATTAATAGATACCTATCCATGATGATGAATACCTATCCATGAAGATTAATAGATACCTATACATTATGATGAATACCTATCCATGAAGATTAATAGATACCTATCCAAGATGATGAATACCTATCCGTGAATATTAATAGATAACTATACATGATGATCAATACCAATCCATGACGATTAATGGATACCTATATATGATGATGAATACCTATCCATGAAGATTAATAGATACCCATCCATGCTGATGAATACTAATCAATGAAGATTAATAGATACCTATCCATGATGATGAATACTTATCCATGAAGATCAATAGATACCTATCCAAGATGATGAATGCCTATCCATGAAGATTAATGGATACCTATGAATTATGATGAATACCTATCCATGAAGATCAATAGATACCTATACATGAAGATCAACATATACCTATGCATTATCTTGAATACTAATCCATTAAAATCAATAAATACCTATCCATGAAGATTAATAGATATCTATCCAAAATGAAGAATACCAGTCCTTGATGGTCAATAAATACCTATACATCATGATGAATACATATCCATGAAGATTAATAGATACCTATACGTGATGATGAATACCTATCTATGAAGATTAATAGATACCTATCCATGATGAGCAATGCCTATCCATGAAGATTAATAGATACCTATCCAAGATGATGAATACCTATCAATGAAGATTAATAGATACCTATCAAAAATGATGAATACCTATCATAAAGAATAATAGATACCTATCCATGGTGATGTATACCTATCGATGAAGATTAATAGATACCTATCGATGATGATTAATGCCCTTCAATGAAGATTAATAGACACCTATCCATGAATATTAATAGATACCTATCCATGATTATCAATACGTGTCCATAAAGATCAATAGATACATATCCATGATGAATACCCATCCATGAAGATTAATAGATACCTATACATGATGATGAATACCAATCCATGAAGATTAATAGATACCTATCCATGATAATGAATACCTTTCCATGAAGATTAATACATAGCTATGCACGATGATGCATACCTATCCATAAAGATCAATAGATACATATCCATGATGATGAATACCAATCCATGAATATTAATAGATACCTATCCATGATGATGAATACCTATCCATGAAGATTAATAGATACCTATACATCATGATGAATACCAATCCATGAAGATTAATAGATACCTATACATGATGATGAATACCTATCCATGAAAATTAATACATAGCTATGCACGATGATGCATACCTATCCATAAAGATCAATAGATACCTATCAATTATGATGAATATCTATCCATGAAGATTAATAGATACCTATCCAAGATGATGAATACCTATCCATGAAGATTAATAGATACCTATCCATGATTATCAATACGTGTCCATAAAGATCAATAGATACATATCCATGATGATGAATACCCATCCATGAAGATTAATAGATACCTATCCATGAAGATTAATAGATACCTATCCATGATGATGAATACCTATCCATGAAGATTAATAGATACCCATCCATGATGATGAATACTTATCCATGAAGATCAACAGATACCTATCAATGATGATGAATACCTATCCATGAAGATAAATAGATACCCATCCATGCTGATGAATACCTATCCATGAAGAGTAATAGATACCCATCCATGCTGATGAATACCTATCCATGAAGATTAGAAGATGCCTATCAATTATGATGAATACCTGTCTATGAAGATTAATAGATACCTATCCATGAAGATCAACAGATACCTATTCATGATTATGAATACCAATCCATTAAAATTAATGAATACCTATCCATGAATATTAATAGATATATATCCAAGATGATGAATACCTATCCGTGAAGATCAATAGATACCTATCCATAATGACGAATACCTATCCATGCAGATTAATAGATACCTATCCAAAAAGATTAATAGATACCTATCCATGGTGATGAATGCCTATCCATGAAGATTAATAGATACCTATCCAAGATGATGAATACCTATCTATGAAGATTAATAGAAACCTATCCATGATGATTAATACCTATCAATGAAGATTAATAGATACCTATCGATGATGATGAATGCCTATCCATGAAGATTAATAGATACCTATCCATGGTGATTAATAGATACCTATCCATGATGATTAATACCTATCAATGAAGATTAATAGATACCTACCGATGATGATGAATTCCTATCCATGAAGATTAATAGATACCTATCCATGATGATTAATAGATACCTATCCATGATGATTAATACCTATCCATAAAGATTAATAGATACATATCCATGATGATGAAAACCTATCAATGAAGATTAATAGATACCTATACATGATGAATACCTATCCATGAAGATTAATAGATACCTATGAATACCTATCCGTGAAGATTAATAGATACCTATACATGATGATGAATACCTATCCATGAAGATTAATAGATACTTATCCATGATGATGAATACCTATCAATGAAGATTAATAGATACCTATACATCATGATGAATACCTATCCATGAAGATTAATAGATACCTATACATGATGATTAATACATATCCATGAAGATTAATAGATACCTATCCAAGAAGATCAATACCTATCCATGAAGATCAGCAAATACCTATCCATGAAGATCAATAAATACCTATCCATGAAGATCAATAAATACCTATCCATGAAGATTAATAGATACCTATCCATGATGATTAATACCTATCCATGAAGATTAATAGATACCTATCCAAGATGATGAATACCTATCCATGAAGATCAATAAATACCTATCCATGAAGATCAATAAATACCTATCCATGAAGATTAATAGATACCTATCCATGAAGATCAATAAATACCTATCCATGATGATTAATAGATACATATTAATGATGATGAATAGTTACCTATCTATGATGATCAATAGCTACCTATCCAATAATATCAAAAACTAGCTATTTATGAAGATCAATAGTTTTCTATCTATGAAGATCAATACACGTGAAAGGTCTATATAAAATCTGGCAAATCCAGGCTATTATTTTACTTCCTTGACGACACACGGCAGGGTAGACTATCTCGTGCCGATCCTCCGCTGAACACTCTTACATGTGTCCATTAACTTTTCTGCACTAGTTTACTTTAATCTGTGTGTGGGGTGGAAGAAGGGGGCATGACCAGGTATTTAAAAAATTCACGTTATTCTTTTTCTTTGTTTTTGGTTTTTTTTTGTTTTTTTGGGGGTTTTTCTCGACCCGCGATTCAGGGATTTATCTAGAATCATATACACCAGTAGTAGGAATATTGTGCTGTTTATTTTCCTTCAAAAATGTTCAGAACCTAAATCTGCATAACATTACGGAACTGAATTGTAACAGTAGAGAGAGAGAGAGAGAGAGGGAGACAGACGGACAGACAGACAGCGACAGACAGAGACATACAGACAGATGACAGACAGACAGACAGACAGACACAAAGACCACCATTTTTCTACTGAAAATGAATGTTATTGACCCTGCTTAAGTTTACAGACAAAATTTTAAGCTTTTCTTTTTCTGGACCAAATTTTTAATCCAGATATTCCTCCATTCTTTTTCTCAATTATCGAATAGTATCAAATAGTATTGGACATCCCGTGTTTTTTTGTCGACCCAGAGATGTTTGACAGATGTAGGTGGATTATTTTTTAACGCGGAATATTGACTTTCGCCGCGGGAGTCTGTTATTCGCCACTTCACCCACTGCTTGTTATTCTAGAGACAAAATCCGTACAAACTCGATTACCGTGATTCAGTTAGTGAGGCAGAAAGTGATGATGGACCAATGCTGTGTTCTATTGAATACAGAATGAAAAGGGGGAAAAAAAGCAATTGACGATTAAACACAGTTCAGCATTCTGTTCTTTGAGTTCATAAATTACTCATTCCTGTCACACGTATGTTTCGTCAAGTTTTTTTTATTTTTTTTTATACTGCATCCTGCTTCCATTACTGTAAATTTATTTGCTTTTCTTGGAACAGACTTGCAATAATATTGTTTACCTCACACGTAGCAAACTTTCCTATCAACAGGTTATAATGTCTAATTTCTATGTAATGTTTTAATTCTTAATTTTTCATCGCTTTATGCTGTAATATTTCACAAGCTTGTGGTTTAAAGGAATATTCCATTCCATATTTATTCAACATTTCTTTCTTTTCTTCCACAGGGAATATTGCAAATATGCTGTATTCTATAATCTGCATTCAAAGTGATTATTTAAGCATATTAGACAGGCCGTACGTTATGCAATTTCCAATACAAAAGCACGCTTATTTCTTTTATCATAATGAAAATCCATCGAGCACTTTTTGTTCTCACCTTTTGTTGCTTTTTTAACTTTTCTCTAAAACCTGCGCAAATAAACATTGTAAGAAAAAAGTACATATTTCCTACCATGCATGGAACTCAACTTATTTAACATCACGTTTGTTAGTATAGTGACTTGAATAGAAATCTGTTTTGATTTATTTTTCTTCTTGATTTGCAATGTTTTCTTTTATTACAAATGGCTCTTACTTGTTAGAAACGTATTTATTGATTTAGAAGAGTCAAACTTTTATGGTATGCATCTTAATCGTAACAAAGGGAATGCTAAAATAATTTATTTATTTGTATATAGATTCATGACATTTGTCCATTAGTCTAAGAAAAGTGTGCAAATTCCCAGAGTAACTAACTCTTTCGCGTCTAAAAATGTGTATGCAACAGTGTAAGCACAATATAAATAGAATTGCTCTACTCACCCTGTTTTGAGTGAAATAAACTGAAATAATGATCAACATGAGCACTTCGCAGTGTAAAAATCTGACAAGCTCCTGTACTGTGTTCAGCTAAGAATTATTACTAAAAACCGAAAGATTCTACAATTTTAGATTCACAATTTCGTAGAACTTTAAAATGTTTTTTATGTGGTATTTTTTTTTTCCTATATAGTAGTTTTGCAAGAACATGTTGTTTATGAATGCACCTCAAAAGCTAATTGAAGATTTTACCTATTTTTACACCTGTCTACGATTAGTGCCACTCACGTCCGTACGCGTCCGTCCGTCAGTCCAGTTAGGTTTTCCCATATAGATCACTGTGGGGTGAGGGAATTTGTGCTCCACAAAGACATTTAAGATTTTATTTAATCTAATTCTCTTCGCAATGTGCATGAATAAACATTTGGAGAGTACCCGATGATTTTATTCGACATCTCCATCACCGCAAGGAGAGACAATATTGGCAACGAATTAAAAAATGAAAATCGATGATCCGTGCATCTAATCCGCAGTCCGAGGAAATTGTGATAAGAAACTAATTTTATCGGTCGCAATAAAAATCATAGGAAGTACGAAGATAATTATAATATAGATGAAGATAATGATAGAGGAAATGCAAAGTGGATCACAAATTACGAATAATCCATTGCATCAAGAAAATGAAACGTGTCATATGTTTTCTCCATTGGGAATTCATATCCATGCGGGTAGAGTTATGGAAAAATCTATTATTTCTAATAATTGATAGGTGCTGCCTCGCAGAACGTGCTGAATGGCTTATTAATCTTATAATAAGAGACAATTTGTTGGATACCTGAATTGTAGGGATATACTGCTGGGCAGGAGTATTAGGGATTAAAGCTTTGATTAAGTCACCTTGCTGTCCTTAAAAGTCCCAGAGAGTTTAAGTCATAAAATAATTATAATTATAAATCTCGATCATGAGTCTCTCTCTCTCTCTCTCTCTCTCTCTCTCTCTCTCTCTCTCTCTCTCTCTCTCTCTCTCATATATATATATATATATATATATATATATATATATATATATATATATTGACACACACATTTATTTTCGCTTGTTTCAGGTCTAAGCAACTTGATCAATAGACGTGTGATGCCTACAGTCATACCGACATACATGCACACACATCATACAGATAGACGGACGGACAGATAGATAGATAGATAGATAGATAGATAGATAGATAGATAGATAGATAGATAGATAGATAGATAGATAGATAGATAGATAGATAGATAGATAGATAGATAGATAGATTAATAGATAGAGAGGGTTACTTGAAATAGATATTTTTATATATAAGCAACACGAGTGTAGTTTTGCTAACGAATTCTTTAAATAAGCGAAACTTTGCACATAATAACGTAATCTTTTTGGTGCTTGCATGTACAAATTTAAAACCGTGACTGTGACTAGTCTAACATGTATGTATAGATACACATCTGTGCAGGAGACGTATATTGCACATATCCCAGATTCATATGCTGCACATAGAATAGAAACAATTTTAATTCTTATATTAAAACATTCATATATGTTTATGTATCGATGTAACGTCACAACCCGTTACGTAAAATAACATCTTGCATCAAAGGATCCATTCAATGAAAAATTATTAGACATCATGCATATGTAAGCAATATGTCCTGTCTCAAGAATTATCAGACATCATGCATATGTAAGCAATATGTCCTGTCTCAAGAAATATCAGACATCATGCATATGTAAGCAATATGTCCTGTCTCAAGAAATATTAGACATCATGCATATATGTAAGCAATATGTCCTGTCTCAAGAATTATTAGACATCATGCATATGTAAGCAATATGTCCTGTCTCTCAAAATCGAAAAGGAAAGGAATAGTATACATCTGTAAAATCTAGTTCGTCCATTTCAAGGTTTTACGCGATTTGTACACAAAGCAATGACAATATTTTTTTATATAAAAAATACATCGTCAAAATAATGGTCAACTATATGACAGTCTATACTCAAATTGTTAGAATGTATATCTACATGTTTCCTTGGAAAGAAACACATACACAATATAGTCAAATCCAGGAAATCCGGTCATGTAATGTCTTCCATGGCTGCTCGATGAACACAAAGCGATGGATATTTTCAGTCTCCAAGAGAAAGAACGATATATAGTCCATACATCCTAGAAATATGTGAATCAATGTCCGTTAGTAATCTTCACAAGTAAGTCTTTCGCCATGTAGTAATCAAGCCGCATTGTGATTCGACGTCTCCAGGGGTAGAGGATGGATGGGGTGGGGAAGTGTTTAGTCCGAGAACGAGATGTTATTGCTGCTGTCTTGACTATCAGATGCATTGCCCCACTGACTTGGACCTGAAATAAATACACAGAAAAATAAATAAATAAATAAGGGCAAACACAGAGAAATAAATTCAACTGAAAAAAAATTGACGAGGTTACAGAGATCACCTAGATAACAGGAGGGGGTGAAAGAAAGAAAATAAGATACATACATACATACATACATACATACATACATACATACATACATACATACATACATAGATACATACATACATACATACATACATACATACATACATACATACATACATACATACATACATACATACATACATACATACATACATACATACATGGTAGGTTGGTTTGTTGTTTGGTTGATTGAGTGAAAATTCAAAGAACACAAGAATGGAAAAGATTACAGGAAAGAGATATGACCGAAATAGGAAACGACAAAACCTAACTTCATGAATTAATGATTCAATAAAAGAAAATATTGATTTAGGAAGTTAATGGAAAAAGCTGTGACAGAAAACAAACAGATAAAATAAAATAATAGCTCAAAGAAAGAAAAAATGATTTATTTTTCAGTTTAAAATATAATTCAGTTAAAAACGTTACTGTTATTTTTTTCTTTTTTAAATTTGTTTATTTATTTATTTATTTGTTTATTTTATTTTATTTTACAGAAATAGCCCACACACCTCTCTTTTTATACTCTTCTCAATTTTGTTTCTTTCTAATCATCTTTCTAATCTACTTTTTTTGACAAAATTCTTCTTTTTCATAAGAAATAGCTGTTAACAAAACATACTAACAGAACATATATTTTATGATATGACTAAATTTAGATTGTTTTGTATGCGTCATGATTATCTATTAGATTTAATGTAGTTTCAATCAATGTATATAATATTGACATATTAAGTGTCTGTATAACATTCAATATTAACACAATAAGAGAAAAGTTTGTAAAAAGTGATAAACACAATAATGCAAGTCTTTATAAAAAAAGTTTACCTTTTTTTTAGCGAAGAATACAAATTTAATTGTATTGAATTTAAATTAATTGATATCTGACATATTAAGTGTCTGTATAACATTCAATATTAACACAATAAGAGAAAAGTTTGTAAAAAGTGATAAACACAATAAATCAAGTCTTTATGAAAAAAAAGTTTACCTTTTTTTAGCGAAGAATACAAATTTAATTGTACTGAATTTAAATTAATTGATATCTTTCCATTCAAAGTAAGAAAGTAAAGTGACTAACTGATCCAAAAATAAAGTACTATTTCATTCTGCTGCGTAATGATAATGTCAGGATTTATTTCACTTCCACGAATTTATAAACAAGCTGAAGTTTAGTAACATCTATTTAGATCTGTTATACTCAGCAAGGTCATTTTTCCCTATTTCACAGAGAGAGAGAGAGAGAGAGAGAGAGAGAGAGAGAGAGAGAGAGAGAGAGAGAGAGAGAGAGAGAGAGAGAGAGAGATGAGGGGAGACTCACTTGGCATTTTAGGGGATGGCATGGACCCTGGACTGGAACCCTGCTGCTGCTGTTGTTTCTTCTGTCTCGCCCGTGAATTCTGAAACCAGACTTGGGTCACACGCTTGCTCAGTCCAGTGATTTGTGCGATGCGTTCCAAATCTTGTCCATCAGGGTTACTATCCAAATTGAAATTTGCCTGAAGAACTTGGATTTGTTCTTCAGTGAAAGTCGTTCGCACTCTCTTAGCTTTAGCCTTCTGCGCAATTTCAGAATCTATGGAATAATAATAATAATAATAATAATAATAATAATAATAATAATAATAATAATCAGTAATGACAATATCTATTCTGTTGCATAACGATAAGGATAATAATGATGACTATGATAATGATGAAATCAATAGCTTTATGATTATTACTCAAAAAGAAATTTCATTAAATTTCAAACAGATATATTTTAATCTCCTTGACGGGTTTGAAATACAATTTCCAAGCATGGCTCTCGTTTAGTTTGGAAAGAAAGAAAGAATGAAAGAAAGAAAGGATGGAGGGGGGAAAGGAGGAGAGGTAGACAAGAAGGAAAAAAGATATACGTATTGGAAATCAGTAAAACCAGTTTGTTATAACTTGATGCATGTACATATTAAGTTCCGACAAAGAAAGCATATTTTATGTCTTCGTGTTAACCGCAATAAACCTCCAGCACACGCCTTCTTATTCTTTGAAAGTACATATCCAAATTTAAAGCATATTTAGCATTGTGACTCGAACGTTTTCAAGAAAATTTAAATAAAGCTATATGCGTCTGCATTTTTCATTTACTGTCCGATGACATATACAAAACGAAATGGTTGGGACCCAGCCATCCCTCCTTTCCTGACATTATTTACTTATTTATTTATTTATTTAAGTGCTCCTTTATTTCCTTGTTAATGTTTAACTTTCTTGTTTTCGTTCTTTCTCGCTCGCTTGTTTGCTTGTTTTCAGGATATGTCAAGATTTGGCATAAAAATAACCCTACTGTTACCTTCTTTTGCTCCATTTTTTCAATCCTTTTTTGTCCGTCTCTGATTTCATGCGCATGGTTTAAGTTTATAACACTTAATTTTATGTTTATTCAACACTACTTGGCGATAAAGCTCTGCAGAATACAAGCAACATAAGAGCGCCATTAATCACTGCTTTATCACTCCGCGGGGAAAATTTGTCAAATCAGACGCCTTTAGATAAAAATCGACATATTACACGGAAATTAAGTTCAGTCTGACAAGCAACATGTATCAAATTAAATGACTTTTAATTGAACTTTATGTCATCTTTATTCCGCACTTTTTCCATCTTGTTCCGTTTTATGCAGAACGCGCGGCGGCGTATGAAGACCAGCGTTCCTGGCAGTTATGTAACTCAAGGGGTTATCTGGATAGCCAAGGTTTGGCAGGCGCGCGGGGAGTTGTAACGCACCAGGGTCCTCAACATGAAAGAAAAGTCCAAGAATAATGTTGATCATAAAATTACAGTGCAACAGTTGGCTTGTGTAAGACCACACTGGGATTTTTTCTCTCTCTCGAGCAATAAAACAGCATTCATATATGACTCTGGTGCTATAGCACAGCACCAGGCATTTTGCTTTCATTTTTCTTTCATTTTTCCTCTATTTGCCACAGAAATAGAATTGAAAAAAATGTATAAAGAGAGACAAAATAAATTGGTCGAGAAAGGATAATATATATATATATATATATATATGTGTGTGTGTGTGTGTGTGTGTGTGTGTGTGTGTGTGTGTGTGTGTATTAACCTTGGGCGCCCGTACAAATATAAACCTTGTGTTCAACATGTCTGTTATGGACTTGTTTTCATTTCTTTTCTGAAGGATGGGAGTGGGTGCAGTTATTAAACCACAAACAAAGCATCTATCTTTAAAATTAAAATGCATCTGCTTAAATTTAAATCAATCGGAGACATTTACAAAATGAACGACACAGGTGTTTTAATTACACATTGCAATTAAATTAAAAGAAAAAAATTACGACACACCCTTATCGAACGAAAGATCGAATAGGTAATGAGTGTTTGGATAAATAATAAATAATCAAATTCCACCCGTACCTTTTTCCCCCCCTTTTTTTTTTTTTTTTTTTTTTACAACAAACAGAACCTTTTCCCCTAATAACCCCAAGCAACGACAACAACTACTACAACTACCATTATCATCACCACCAACAACAAAACCAAAAAACAAAACAATACAAAAAAAAAAAACAAAAAAAAAACAAAAAACAATCAAACATAAAAAAAACACAATAAAACATAAAAAAACAATAAAACATTAAAAATAAAATTTGATAAAGTTCACCTTTGTGGGGTCCTCCTTCCAGAATCTCTAGGTAGTGAGTTTTGCACAGGACTTCGCTCCCCTGTAGAGCAAACTCCTCCCCCGTCGATAGTTGTCTCTTACAGCTGTCGCACGCGAAACATGCTAGGTGGTACACGTGATCACGTGCACGCCGTACCCAGTCATTAGACTGAATGATTCTAAAGCACTTGGAACACTTGGTGCCGAATTCTCTGAAATAGAGAAATAATGTGTAAAATAGAGAAATAATTTGTAAAATTTAATAAAATCGAAAAGTCTCTTATATTTAATACTGGCATCTACAATATAAATTACACCTGCACTGGTTTCTTCGTCGCGTATTGTTAATAAATATCTCTTCGTTTTCGAAAACGTTTCCTACCGTTTATATAACTTATAAATTAAAGCTGCATTGATCTTTAGAGAATATACATATATATAGAAAGTTCACTACCTAGAACATAGACATTTTACATAAATTTTGAGCTTTGAAAAAAAGAACGACATATTTAAATGAATTTCGCTATTTCTTTATTACCATGATGATGTGTTCTTTTTCATTTCATTTTTCATATTTCTTGTTTCCCTTTGACGTACTTCACTATAGAGAAATCCAAGATATTGATCGGCCTAAATGATATACACTGATCCCACAGAAAGAAATGCATAACTTTTGTAAAATCTAAACTATTATTTTATATTTCACACTGAAAGACGCTGCTGGTTTTAACTCTTGATTGTAAGCAGGTTATGCTAGCATATAAAATGTGTACAACTTCATTATCGACATGATTTGTTTCAGTTTGGGGTCAACATACTTTCTATACTTGTAAATTCATTAAATCATTTTCAAAATTGCGATATGGGGGAAACTAACTTCAGTTTAGATGGAAAAAATCTACCTGAGGTAGGTTTGTTTGTTTTGTGGGGTTTAGCGCCATTTTGCAGCATATGATAACTTATACATATCGGACAGTATATTTGGTGGAGGAAGACCCCGGGAGATCCACCGACCCACAGGAAGCTGCTTGCAAGCTTTCTCACATACCTACGTTGGTCAAGCCAATGCTAGAACTCACGCAGTGGTGAATGGTGTGAGTAATCTGTAAAGGCGCGTGCCTTAGATCACTCGGCCACCCGGGGAGCCACCTGAGGTAATGAAAGGTATTAACACAATGATGAATCAAATCACATTTATTTTTCTGGCAATCTCTTATATACTGCTCTGTTCCTCGCTATTCAGTGGTATGACGACGGGTACATCTTTGATAACTTCCGGCATGTGCGACGTTGTGCACTTTACTGACCTTTGTACTAAAACGTCGGAATTTCACGTGCTGTTTGGTACAGGTATTTTTCGTGTTTAAAAACTCCTGTTAGGTATTTGGTATATAATCAGATAACCTAGTAATTGATCATGTAATAATAATAATAGTAATAATAATGATAATAATGGATGTGTGCAAATATTTACCAGAGCACTCAGAACAG
Organism: Margaritifera margaritifera; assembly: GCA_029931535.1. Lineage (NCBI taxonomy): Eukaryota > Metazoa > Mollusca > Bivalvia > Unionida > Margaritiferidae > Margaritifera > Margaritifera margaritifera. The sequence continues at coordinate 1,701,302 of JAQPZY010001237.1, forward strand.
ACTTTGAACCCTCGGGTTCGGACTTCTCTTGCCACGGCAAAGTATTGCACACAGCAAACCTTGTATTGTGTCTATATTACAAGCAATCGTAATTTATAAGTATCTTTTTTTTTTCTTTTTTTTTTTTAAATAACGCTGCATTTTTAATTTCCCCACTTTCGTCACCCCCTCCCCCCTTAACTAGATATGTGTTCATGGAATAAGGATGCCCCACCACAGTGCCTGAATGACCTAAAAGCAAAATTTAACCAATGTGTGACGACCGGACGTAGAGACGGACAAAGGTAACACCAAAGGAAACCACTGTTTTTCTTGGTGGCGCATTAAAAAAAATATATATATAGTTTCTATTCAGAAACAGAATTGATCGAAATGCGCGCAGCTCTCTCGTTATGAGCTGACACTAAATTGAGGGGCTAATTTGCAGTAGAAATGAAATTCATAACTAAATTTGGCTAATGATGCGCCAACATCACGACTGTTTACCAGACTTCAAATCGGGCGGCGCGATATTTGACCTGACTTGTGACCGGTAATAACTTCATTTACACCCAACAAACGGTGAGGAAATTCTCAAGATTGAGTGAGCGTTCATCGCAAGACTTTCTATAGAAGAAGAAAAAGATGGCAAACCTGACGAGGAAAAAAAAAAGATTGAAAATATCGAAAAGAATTCAATTGAGAAATGTATCCAAGGCGCAATTATTTGGAGCAATGTTCCGCAACGAATTTAAAAGAAGCATGTTAATGGACAGTGTGTGTGTGTGTGTGTTATAGAGAGACCAGTTAAAACATAATTGGATTCCAAAAGCAAAATGCAATGGTATGTGCGGTGATTGAATTTTATAACAAAAATTCTGTATGAAGGTAGCACTTTCCTCTTTTTTTTCCTTTTTTTTTCACCGCAAAAAATAATTCTTGAAAGAGCAAGTCGTCAGGAATAAATAAACAATATCAAAATATTTAGTTACAAGAGCAGCGCGAATTATTTTAATGATAATATATGTGATGATTGTAATGATAATACATTTAGTGATTTTAATGATAATACATGTAATGATTTTAATGATAATATATGTAATGATTTTAATGATAATATAGATGATGATTTTAATGATAATACATGTAATGATTTTAATGATAATACATGTAATGATTTTAATGATAATATATGTGATGCAAAATATGAAATTTAAATCATTCGGATGTGTAATTTCTCAAACAATTATCTGTAATCGTACGTGTACTTGAAAGATTATAAGATAAGACAAGTAAACATATTATCAGAATTGAAAAATTTATCCTAAATTATTGAAAAATAGATATATATAAAGTTCGATTATAGAAGCATTAAGCTCAAGTATCGAATTTTGTAAATAATCGTTAAGATTAATCGTTATAGCTCATTAAAACAGGATCAGAGGAAGGAAAATACGCAAAAGCTCCAAGATCAAGAAAATATTTATAATTTATTTTCTTCCTCTGATTTTTCACGATAAAAAATTGTGTGCATAAAAAGAATATTATCATACAAGTTCCAGAATTATAATTCCATCCATATTGACAATCGAACCAGAGTGTGCAAGTTATTACAACCATCACCTGCCTTGACTAAGCAAACATGCCAAACAAGGATGAGACTGAGTTGTGGATATAAGCTTTCGTTCGTAGCATACACCCTCGCTTGGTGACCCGGTAATTAACTCTCTTCTAAATATACACTCACTCGGGATTCCTACGACAGAAATTATTATTGTAAGTTACAAATATATATGTATACAGTGGAGTACTGGCCATTGGGCATACCGGGACAAATCCCAGTGGGCCGCCGCAAAAAAATCCGTTTTTATCGGTGTTTTACTGGTGTGAGCAAAACCTCGGGCCTGTCCCGGCAGACCGCCGCATCGGTGGGCCAGTGGGCCGTCAAAAAGTCCAGGGCCGAGTTGCTTACCCAGTACACTCCTGTATGTATATATAGTATATCACAATAACTTTTATTCAACATATGATCGAAATTCCTTTTATTACGAAAAGGAATCTTGATCTATAAATGTTAAATGAGAATGTTCTTCTTTTCTTTTGTTTCGTCCAAGAGCGATAAAAAAGTGAAGTTGTTTTATCTACATCGAATAAGGTACAATGATATACTTCTAATAAGCTGAAAAACATATCCATGTAAATTATTATCATACACTATATATATATATATATATATATATATATATATATCTATATATATATATATATATATATATATATATAAATTTTGCATCAAGAGTGTTGTATAATTAATTAATTTATAAAGGTTTGGAATTGAAATGTTTCAGTTTCAGTGGAATTTGTTGAAAAAATACCTGTTGTAATCTAATCGGCAATAGATGTTGTCCTCTTTGATGTAGCATGTGTTCTGTCTCTCAAGGCTGGTCTGACATATGCAGCAGCGCAAACATCGCACGTGCCAGGACTGGTCGTTCACACGCAGCAGATAGCGGTCGTTAATCCCTAATCCACAACCGAAACAAACGTCACCTTCTCCCTGCAAAACACAAAAGAGTCTCAATATAAACAAATGCTTTGTATTGATAAGTAAGTATAACGCAATACACATACCAAATCAGTTATTCTTTTATATAGTTCTGAAATGTAATTGTCATAACCAATTCTTAAAAAAAAAAAAAAAAAACATTTGAATTTTCTAATATCCAACTTCGTGAAGTACAAAAGAATTGCATCGCATCCACCCCCACTTCACCCCCGCCATTTGTGAGCTATTAACGAGGTTACAGTATCGCAAGTCGACGACGTGCATAAGCATTTGATGACTTCCGACAAAGTTATGAAAATTATATTTATCCCCGCAAAGCGTTCGAAATGTGCATTACAATAGTAAAATAATTTGCATTTTTCGAAAACAGTCAACTTTATAAGTAATACTAAGGTTGGTCTGTGTTTTACACTGACAAGAAAGAAAGAAAAGAAAGAAAGAAGAATAAATATGTGCTTTTTGTATCAACTCATCTAATAAACAGTATCATAATACGAATAATATCATAATACGAATAATATCATAATACAAATAGTATCATAATACGAATAGTATCATAATATTAATAGTATCATAATATTAATAGTATCATAATTCTAATAGTATCATAATACTAATAGTAATAGTATCATAATACGAATAGTATCATAATTCTATATAGTATCATAATTCTATATAGCATCATAATACTAATAGTATCATAATTCTATATGGTATCATAATTCTAATAGTATCATAATACTAATAGTATAATAATACTAATAGTATTATAGTTCTAATAGTATCATAATACGAATAGTATCATAATTCTAACAGTATCATAGTACTAATAGTATTATAATTCCAATAGTGTCATAATTAATACTAATAGTATCATAATTCTAATCGATGAATGTAGCATCAACTTTCTCTTCAGTTTTCCGTATATCAAAAACCGCAAAATTAAAGACAAAGTTCGTCATCATCGCTATTATCATCATTACTATTAACTTCATAAGAATAGTTTTGTTATTATTATTATTATTATCCCCATCATCAACATCAGCATCACTATCATCGTTGCTGTTGTTTTCATTGTTTTTATTGTTGTTATTATTTTAAATATTGTTTACAATGACCTATGTGTATTATATTCTATTATATACTAGTACACATGTACTTGTCTTGGTAAAAGATGAAACTGACATACTCCTGAGCCAGGTGTACCATTGTGCTTCATTTTCTATTTGACTTGACAAGATGAAAAATTTAAGTGCTCTACAAAAATATAATAAAACATTAAATTTATATTAAATTCAATAAAAACAAAATACTGATGCCCACCGGCATTCGGTTGGCAAGACATAGCAGAACTAGCTATGTTCGAAAGCTAAACAACACACTGTGAGTTAATTATATATACATATGCATATTCAAGATAAAAATATTTTTTAAAAAATACTTGGAAACGAGGACATTTCCTTTTTCAATTATATATATTTTTACAAATTAATTAAATGTTGAAGAAAAAAAGTTTTGAGCACTTGACTCCCCGACCATGGCACCACTATTTGTTTTATAAATGAACAAAAGCTGTCAAACTTAAACAATATATTTTAAGAAGAAAACTTATTTTTAAAATGTTAGGTATCAAAACGAATAAGCAATAGAATTGTAATATTAGTTGCTTTAAAAATATTTTTTATTCCCGTCGTATTGCAAATAACAATTGGGCTACAATTTCACACAAGCCATTCCTGTAACATGCAAATGAATACGTACATGATGGTAAAAGGGCATCATATTAATCTACCTAATTAATAGTGAAGTGAATAACTGAAAACTGAATAACTGGAAACAATATAAATAATGAAAGCTGAAATAGCTGTTGAGTAAAACCTAAATAGAAATGGAGAATAAAAGGAGATGCAGATAGAACCTAAATAGAAATGGAGAATAAAAGGTGGTAGAGATATAAATATAGTGATAATGGTTTTTTGGATAATGGTTATATATATATATATATATATATATATATATATATATATATATATATATATATATAATAAGATATACTGTCTGTGTGTGTGTGTGTGTGTGTTGACTGGATCAAATGCATTCACTTTCGGAAAGGTGACGTGCAAACTATTAAAAAATGAAATGTCTCGCATCTCATAATCATGATAATAGTGGATATCGCAGTTTATATTTTCCTTAGCTTGTTCACTATTTTTTATATCTAAAAAAGATAATCCCAAAACATTTTTATTAGGTGCGAAATCGCCGCAACCACTCAAAGCATTGACAACAATCCTTCGAGACAACAATTAACAGTTACGTTGACACTTTTCACAAAGGGCTACAGGATAAAAGTCCGCAGACAAAAGGCGAACACAATAGCCCCGAAAGCGTGTAAACGCCTTCGCTACTGTTTTATTGTACTGCTACACAATGGGTGCACTTTGGCTAAACGCCGTATAGTTTTGTAATCTGCCCCGGGATCTGATAAAATAAAAAAGGAAAGAGAAGGATCGAGATCAAAGAAGTATGCTGACGGTTTAATATGATAAACAGTATCATAAATATGTATGATTGGTTGTCATTTAATTGCTTAGCGGATCTTTGGATTTAACCAACTTTTATGTGATGAACAAAATGGAAATAAATTATTAATAAAAATTCCCATTCGTTAAGTATAGGTATTCGTTTACTTGTTTATTTAAAGTTCTGCACCTTATTAAAAACGACTTCTGTATGAAAATATTAAAATAAAATAATTTTAAAAATTAGGATAGAAATAAGATTTAAAAATTGCTTTCAAAATATTTGTAAAGGCTCCTAAAGAGAATATATTTAAGATAGAAAAGTACAGATACTAGGAATGGAATTAATGACCATTGTGTTACTATCCACTGTTACCTAAGAGAGTGTATGTATTTTCTCTATATCTGTCTTTTGTCTACTAATTGACTACACATGTTTAAAACTGAACTCCATTTTTAAAAATCCTAATAACTTGTCAGAAGATGCTTTTTCATAATCTATTCCATGATAAGTTGAATTGATTGAGGTGTTTATGTGGAAGTGTACTGTACGCTGTATCCCACTGCGAATCAATTATTCGCCCTCACAGCTCGCGAATACGATGTTCTCGCTATTCGGTACCCCGTTGTTTGCGAACATCTCAACATCTGGGCACTTAAACGGGGTTGTGATACTTCAAACACGGTCAAAGAAAATGTGCAATTTTTATTTTATATTATCATTATTGCTTATTTTTCCTTATTAAAGGAAGCATAACAGACACAAAATAATCGCACTGATTTTTCTAAAATTTAAAGATCAATAAGAGATTTTACTTCTTCTTATAATAATACTTAATAATAATAATAATAATAATATTATTATTATTATTATTATTATTATTATTATTATTATTGCTGTTGTTGTTTTTCATACCTTATACTAGGAATGAGTTGCTCAATTTTTATTTCATCTATTCCGAAACTAGGAAAATAAGTTGTTTCGTGTTACAATTGTGTAAATTCTGCCTATTGAGTAGTTCTTAAGTAAACAAAGCATTTGCGTCAATGCGAGAAACTCACTCCACCGCTAACTATGTCTATAATTCGTGACTATACCAGATTTAGATCTCAAACTACAGATTAATGCCATTTCGCGGTAAGTAGAAGGGATATGTAGAAAGCATTTAGAAAAAGAAAAACAGTATGCAAGTTTCGTGTGAGGGGAAACTGCTTGGAGATGACTTTAAAGACTTCACATCAGATGTTCTTAATGGACGGACGTTGGCCGTCTTTTACAAGTAATATTTAAAAGGACTTGGATGAGAGACAAAGTGAATGCCCCACCAGATCAAAAGAAGAGAAGTAATGCGTTTCCGTAGAAATACATTTCACGTGTGTAAATATTGTGCTTTTAATGGATCAAAATGACGGGCGTGCGCGATTCAAAATGGAATCCACTGTGCCACTAGCACGTGGTCCCCGATCACGGAAGCGCTTTGAAATCGACCTTACAACAACGACAAAAGCCGCACGCGCTGGGGAAGGACTACCGCAATATGCGACTTCCGTTTAACTTCTTACGCGAGTCACGAGATTTCGTGAAAGGCAAAATTACTTCCTTTTCAGAGATCAGAATCTGGTAAAATCGCGTTTTATAAGATATTGACGGGAGTCCAATAGACTTAAGTCGTTTTAGACGTGTCTGAAAAGAAATAAAAGGAAGTTACGCTTAACAGAATTGGATAAACGTGTTTTACGCCACTTTTTCTCCCAATTTTTCTGTATGTAGGATGCAGCGGCAAATCAAATTTGGTCCCTAAGTAGTGTTTGAGATAATCGGACTAAAACTTGATCACTAAGCACGCGATTATGCAAGCGAAAAGAACATCTCGTTTTGAAAGAAAAGTGTAAAAACATTTTATAGAAAATATGGCACAATAGTAAAGAATAAATGAATTTATAAAATATCACGACATATTTAGTACGGGACTTACAGAAAAAAATCTGCTTTTGAAGAATAACAATTAAAACTATGGTACCAGTAACCGACAATGATGTCTTTTAAAAGTCACTAAAGTGTAAATGAGATTTCAAATATGCTACCTAAAGCTCCTGAAAGTAAAATGATACCAGTTAAACACACATACACACACACGATTCTGACCATGGCCTGCGTGCCGGGTCCCTCTCTTACCCGAGCTTCGACAATGTAGGCATTTATTTAGCTAGATAAATGCAACCTGAATTTAAATTCTAAATACGAAGAGGGTGGAATAAAATGGTATTGAAATAAAAGGAAAATTAAAAAACGTCAACACTGTTGTTAATCTATTGTGTGGACGGAGGTGCAGACACGCACACGGACGCCAAAAAGTGATCGCTATATCGATCTTCCACCAAGGTGGACTCGACAATAAAACCCTAACATTAAACCAAAAGTAGAATGGTCAGTTACTTAACCGATTTATCCGTCGTGGAGTGGGATGCATTTCCAAAAACACAACAATAAACAATTAACTGTTCAAATGAAAAATATGACATCAGAGTAAAGGTTCTCTCTCTTACTAAATGCGCAAGCTCACTTTCCGACATTTTCGTGCCAAAAAGCAATAATGGAAAGCGCTAAGAGGTTGGCTAAATCGTACTTAACTCTTCAGTGTTTCTATTAACCTGTCAGCCAGATGTAACTAAGTGCTTTCAAAGAATCCGGCAAAAGAGACCAAATGTCACCAAATTCTGCCAATACGACTTTAAGACCCTAAATCCGACGAACTTGTGTTTGCATTAGCTTGAGGGAGTAGTTGTAGGGTTTTGTTAAAGAATACAAGAAAGATATTAATATTTATATGTTTCATACTTTCATGTAGATCTAAAAATGAGAAAATATCCAGATCAATGTAGACGATGACAAGTATGCAAACGCGTGAATAGACACGTGGGCGAGCGCCTATCTGCCAATCCAGATTTTGTCAAAATGCAGAAAAAAATTAATAAATAAACGCAAACACACATATACATTGTTTATTACTGTGACTGAGTGCTTGGATGAATAGATTTTAAGAAAAGACCCCTTAATTTCTGTCTACTAAGAATTATTTATAAACTTCTAGTGGACCTAGTGTTTTCTTGATAAAGCTGATAAACCTAGTTTTATTTCCTGAATTTTTTAAAACTTTTTTTTTCAAAATCTGCCGGCCAATCAATCAAGTCTGAATATGTCGAAAATCGTGTTAATCTATAAAGGTGCATTAGATAGAAACATCTTTAAATTTAATTACATAATGAATTTTTGTTTATACTTTCCACGATTTAAATCTAATATAATTGCCCTCGCAATATTTTATTAGCAGGTGAAATTTAAAGCGCTGTTGATCTTGGACTAATGTGAAGAAACCTTGATGAGCTTTTCGTTTTCGTGAGATATTTATTATTTCGACGTGCTAATCCGAAAGACTTCTGTCCCACGGCTTTTTTTTTTTTTTTTTTTTAACAAAGTCAGTCTATGAAATTTTACATATATCAACCTAATTAAGTAAAAGACATATTCAATTTCTCTCCTTCATCCTAAAGATTTTTACAAAATTATCCACCATTCTAAAAACAAATTTAAGTTTCCTGAGAGTATCTTGGGTGATTTTTGAAAGGAATTCTTCCACGATGATTATTATCATAGTGTCATTAAACATGACATGGGTTCAACGGAAAGCAGTATCTCGACCTTTTTAAGAGTTATTTTTGGAGTGATTGGCTTGCCAAAAAAAAACTTTAACACCTAGCTGGCGCCGTGGACGACGATGACATCGTGCGCCGGTATCTCTGGCATTTTCTCTATCAAAAGGCGAGACAATACATTATACACTTAATGGTAAATTTCTGATTAAACGCAAATTTTTAACCCCAACAAAAATATTTTAAAAAAAAGATGCAGAATTATTTCTATGTTAGTCATCAATCAATATTTAAGTCTATGTCTGAAAATCTTATAGCATCATCAGGTGACGTGAGAAGAATGAAATGACAGATTAAGATAATACTAATGATGATTTGACAGGAAAATTATATTGTTGAAATGAAACCTAAAAGAATCTTTAATTTTAAAAATATCCAATCACTAGGTTGTACTGGTGAGAAAGTCAGCAGAGAAGACAAATGGTGGCAGAGGTAAACAGACAACATGAGAAAGAAAGAAAGAAAGAAAGAAAGAAAGAAAGAAAGAAAGAAAGAAAGAAAGAAAGAAAGAATAAACGAATTGAGCATTATAAGGCAATGAAAAATAGATGTTAAATGAACGGAGTAAGAAATAGAGGAATCAGAGAATTTAAGACAAAAATAAAATCTATCTATATACAGAAAACGGTATTTTAGGATGATATTTCTAATACTAAACAATTAAAATAGACATCTAATCCTATAAAATGCCGTTTAAAATTTTGAGGATAATTTTTTTTTAAAATTCAAAATATTATCGAGAATCAGCAATATAATGCAAACAGAACAAACTTTTTGAATAAAGCGGAAAACCAACTAAATCATTAAAACACACACACACATCAACACTTTGAATTGCTTTATGTAAAGAGTCGACACGGAGAAAAAGCTTTCAGCATCTTAGTTAATCCAGTAATTAATTATTTTAAAATCCTATCTTGTAAATGTAATTGGAAGGGAACTATGACAATTCGCATTTTAAAAAATTGAGCCAAAGGATAGATATATAGAAAAATAAAAACCAGAATACTCTATTTGAAAGCTGTGTAATATGATTACATATGTCCACAAATATTTACCTTAATTTGATTTTTTTAGTTGGTTAAATTTGAAAGACGGACGGTATTTCATATTGTTTTCTTTCCTTTTTTTGGGTGGTTTTTAATCAGTTATATAGATCAATTAAGAACCGATAAGCAACGAGTTTATTTTAAACTAAAGTTCATCAAGAAAATAGCAAAATGCGGTTTCATTTCAAGGTCCCAGCGTGAACAGGAATCAAATCCATTGGCAACATTTGAGAAAATTATTTCACAAAAGTTAAGTATTCATTGTACACAAATCAGAAAATAAAAATAAATTAACGACATATTTAAACTCCCACCACCACTGCTGCTACTGTTATTGGTTGCTACTTAACAATCCATCTGATAATGATGCCGCCCTTATTACTAAAAAAAACACTACTATGAATACTGAGGATTACTACTATTACTGCTACTACTATTACTACTTCTACTAGTACAATTACTACTACTAATACTACTACTGCTACTATTACTACTTCTACTAGTACAATTACTACTACTAATACTACTACTATTACTATTACTACTTCTACTAGTACAATTACTACTACTAATACTACTACTGATACTATTACTACTACTATTAATACTACTATTACTACTACTAATACTACGACGACTACAATGACTACTATTATTACTAAATTTATAATAATAACAACCGTGTATGATAGATATTGGTAAAAGCACATGTTATGAAAGGTATCCCAATAATGTTACCTTTATATTTAAATATTTCAGACAAATCTTACCTTTGTCATGTCGATGGAGTACTTGTTTTCCAGTTCAGGTGAGTAGGGTCTACTTTCGAATTCCATATCAATCATTATCTCTTAACACACACAACTAATTATACAAGTTTCTGCTGGTTTTCACCTAATGAATAATTTGTAGTAATCCAATTTTGGTCTCTTGTATACGCTTGCTGTTTCAATTCCAATCCGAAAATGGGAATCAATGTCGATTAACAATTAGAGTTTAAATACTGTAACATAATTTACACAATAGCTGTCCAGCTGAAATATGACTTGGAGTATTACAGACGATTCACTTTTATTACACCCTGATTACTGTTCAAGAACTGTCAAGACGAGCGACACAATTCGAGCAATTTCAAGTGTCAACGGTCAGCCAATCAAATCACGACTTTCACTGACATCCAACCCATTGAACATTCGAACTATCGCCGACAATCCACGCGCCACAGATGCGCGTGATATCATAGCAACTAATCTTCTTAATCTGATAGCATGCCCTATGCTGACACCAAGCATCTGAACAAAAACTGTTGGTGTTATTTATTTATTTATTTATTTTTGGAAACATTATCCATTTTAAGATTTAACATGTATTGCTCACTATTGATTTATATTATATTTTTAATACATATAGTAAGGTGATAAAACCATATACATTTAGGCCAGACATTAATAAATTCATCTAGTACATACTAATCTCAAAAGGTATTTATATTAAAATACTGAGAATATTTTACCATCACAAGTCAGAAAGAAAACTTTGCAACTATAAGATTGTTTGGACGTAGTTCTTTCTGTTTTCTCTCTCTCTCTCTCTCTCTCTCTCTCTCTCTCTCTCTCTCTCTCTCTCTCTATATATATATATATATATATATATATATATATATATATATATATATATATATATATATTATTTGTTCCTTTCACCCCCTTCTGTTATCTGGGTGATCTCTATAACCTCGTCAACTTTCTCAGTTTAATTTCGTCCTTGTGCATGCTCGTATACGTTTTTATTTATTTATCTATCTATCTATCTATCTATCTATCTATCTATCTATCTATCTATCTATCTATCTATCTATCTAGCTAGCTATCTATCTATCTATCTATCTATCTACTTATTTATTTATTTATTTATTTATTTATTTATTTATTTATTTATTTATTTATTTATTTATTTATTTATTTATTTATTTATTTATTTATTTCAGACGCAAGTCAGTAAGGAAATACATTTGATAGTCACGACAGCAGCAATCTCTAGATAAACGCTCTCCAACCCCACCCACCCTCTGCCCTCGGGACGTCGAATGACAGCTTCTTAATTACTATACGACGAAAGAATTATCTGTGAAGAATACAAACATGCATTCATTCACATATTTCAAAGATATATATACCATATATTTTTCTTTTTCTTAAAGACGAAAAATATCCATGGACTCGAGTTCATCGAACAACCATGGTCTCATTGGAGTACATTACATGACCCGACTGTCTGAATTTTGCTATATTGTGTATGTGTGTGTTTCTAAGAAAGAGTGTAGATACACATACAAATGTTTATTTTGACGATTTGTATTATTTATTTATTTTTTAATTTCATTTTATTTTTTATTTAATTTAATTTTTATTTATTTATTTATTTATTGTATTTTTTTTTTTGGGGGGGGGGGGGAACGTTGCTTTGTACAGACGCCTCGAGATGGACGAGGCAGATTTTACAGACGTAGATATTATTCCTTTCCTTCATCTTGCAAATCAGGCAACCTAGGAAAATGACATCCGAGGCATTAAGAAGAATCAATATTCACAACAAAACACAAGAAATAATTCAGTTTATTGTTCATTTCAACAGACGCTCAGTCTCTGCAAAGAAGTATGAGAGACAATTTTTTTTGATTTGCCGCAGAAAAATTCCTCAAACTTTTGGAACATGCATTGTTGTCACAGCTTATAAGCGCAATAAGAACCTGGGAGACAAGTGAAATCCAAACTACCGAGTATTGCCAAACCTGATTGTGTACTTAATGGTTGTAAGCTGTGTGATTTTGTAATTAATTCATAGTAGAAATCTGAAGAACAGGTAGAAATTTTAAAATTCAGCAACACATTTTATGTGATACACAAAATTTGATCTATGTAGTGTATTGTTTGGATTGTAAAATAAAGTAGTGTGTAGCTGAAACCGACAGAAATTTACGCGTTAGGATGGATTTTTTTTTCGGACTTTAGACCGCAAAGATAAATAAAACTACAATGTACATATTTTAGAATAAACTGTTATAAAGATCATTTGAGAGTGACTGGCACTGAGTACAACATTTGCTGGTCAAAAGCGGATAGAATAAAAAGAAAAAAGTTTTAGGGGATGAAATTAATTTTAAAATTCCACCGACGGTGTAACCTCCACCGTTGTCCGGTGCAATTTTATGCTTTATTTTTTCTTTTTTTCTGTCAATTATTTTTCCGAGTGATATTTCATTTAAATTATGGATATGCAGCTAGTATATACAGCGCATATTTTACTTTTTGTTTGTTGATATGAATATGAAGACTTTGTACGACTGTAAATCTGGTGGGTGAAGGTGGGAAAACAGCTTCAGTCACAAGGTCGGTGATCGTTTTGCATTGCTCGTGGTTTCTTGAGGCAATTACTTTTCCCTTGAAAGAATTTTATTTCATTATATACCTTCTTTATTTCACACTAATTTGTGTACATTCTTCGTCAAACAATTAATAGAAAATCACAGTTTCTCGAAGCAATCATCATTGATTTTTCTTTAAATGTATTCCCTTGTACTCAATAATACTAATTCATTCAGATGATTATTGTTACATTAAGAAAATAATTTACGGTGATTATCTTATGTAATTATCAACTTTAAAAGGTCATTACAGTTAATTTATATTTGTAAAATCCAACTGGCTTGCGTGTTTGTTTGGATGACACATGTCACACTCGGTGAACTGTTTGGCTTCGGGATGCGATCAAGAACATAATATCCAGCTTTAGTATGTGTTAATCCTTTTATCCTTTTTCATTATGCTTATTTTTTATTCGATTTTAAAGGATTTTTTTTTCTCAAAGTAGGACCATTAATCTCCAATAACAGAGTTAAGTAGGCTGTTGGGTTATAATAGTCTCGCATTGTCTCTGGTACACATACATGAGGTATACACACAAAGCCTCGCTTTCGATCAGCGAAATAAACCGCTTTACATTGAACTATCGACGATTATGAAACTCGTCTATTGAGGATCTCGCAAAGTAGTAGCAATAGCAGTAGTAGTAGTTGTGTATGTTGTTCGTGTTGTTGTTGACAATGAAGATTGTTGTATGTATGTATGCATGTATGTATGTATGTATGTATGTATGTATGTATGTATGTATGTATGTATGTATGTATGTATGTATGTATGTATGTATGTATGTATGTATGTATGTATGTATGTATGTATGTATGTATGTATGTATGTATGTATGTATGTATGTATGTATGTATGTATCCATGCATGCATGCATGCATGCATGTATGTATGTATGTATGTATGTATGTATGTATGTATGTATGTATGTATGTAAGTATGTATGTATGTATGTATGTATGTCTGTATGTATGTATGTATGTATGTATGTATGTATGTATGTAGATCGGTAGATAGGTAGGCAGTTAGGTAGGTAGGTAGGTATGTAGTTTGATACTTAGGTACGTAAGTATATTCTCACGTATCTACATATACGTGTATGTATTTAATTAGGTAAGTATGTATTATGTAGGTAGTTAGCTGAATATAGTCACATTCTGGATGCTTCCACTTTTTTTCGCTCCTGGGATTGAAGTTTTTTCTTTCTTTCTTCACTTTCTCAAACGAATGTTTAATTAAGAAATCAGCATGTTTTGTTTCTACTGCGCATTTTCACCAGAACTTAGAGTTCATTAAAATATAATTCGTAAATAGTATTAAAATATCCTGACACATTTGTTTTTACAATTAAGCCATAGTTGTTACTCTAAACTTTGTTAGTATCAGCATATAACTAAACTTATAAATTATACATTTTAGCCTCGTAATATAGAGGTTTTAGCGCCAACTCGGTCAAAATGTTACTATTTATATCGGTGTAATTATGTTAATATTTATATCGGTGTAATTATTTTAATATTTATATCGGTGTAATTACTATTCTGAATATGTGGAAGACAGTAACTAATATCGGTATGCTGACAAGCTCTCTAAACAAATCTCTTATAATGACATGCACTCGTGTCACGTGCCTTCTTTCATATTCGTACTGTTATTTAACCATCTGATGACAAATAACACGCATTCTGTTCAACGCCATTTACACAGCATCGGCGCATGTGCGCCTGGATTCTCTTATTTCCGGTAGATCTGTCCGACATTTATTAAGGTATAATGACAAATCTTTTGGAACCAAGACAACACAAAGTCGCAAACATAACGGAAATAAGACAAATATGGCGCATGTTTCAGGCTAAAACGATTTACTATGCTACAAGCAGAGTCTGCTAAAACAAAAATCGTTTTAGTGGGTAAACCTTAGGCGATCAGTAACGTCCAAATAATATAACCATGTGAACAGATGTGAAGGCGAATTATGGGTAATTTGTATTATTTTATTGCAACCTACTTAGGTATTGGGCGAAATATCCAAGTGTCCAAAAATGTTTTCTGAACAGCGACATCATTTTATGTTCTATGGAGATGAGACATTTTTAGAAGTTTGTGGTAGTCGTCCAGAACAAACACTATCACTGGCACTCTTCTATCGGATTAGAAATAAAAAGAATAAACGGAGAACAACGTGCAAAAATATATCTGGAAAGAGTTTTTATATATCAAAAACGGCAGTTAGAACCAACATCTTGCATTATACTGTCATAAAACATAGAATATGTGCTATTTGTATTTAGGTCTCCGTTTATAGCTTTGTTAGATTTTAGTGATTATTTGTTGATTATGGGGAGCTGGTGCTGGGAAGATATTTCTCAAACCGAGTAATTAGCCAATTACTAGGAGTAGACGTCATAATGCACAGTATACACAAGACTTTATGGTACCATGGATTAGTTTCGTAAAATGGACCCTCCTTAATTTCTTAACATAGGGAATTCTCGAGATATTCTAATGTATAAGTGTTTATCAATTTGACATAGGAACAATTCTTTGTATTAGGTGTTTGGGTCGTGTTTTGTTGTGCATAGCCTAAAGTACTAATCTTCGACTTGAAAAGACTTGGAAAGACTTACTGATGGGTCACATAAATGTTAAGCAAGAAAACAAATGCAAGTGTTAAATTAGAGTTTCTTAATCTGTGATCATTGGGTCATTAGAGGAAAAGTATTTGTAGTATTTGCGCGTTTAAGAACCCTTCAGTTGACAACGACTGTTGTCTTAAGGTCTTTGGAAATAGGGAAAATAATGGACCTCAAGCCAGGGGCACGCAGTGGTTGTTTGATTCTCTCGGTAATAAAAACCCTTGCGTATAACAAATACATAGCTGAAACTAATATAAATGAAGTTGCTCAGCATAAACAGGAAGGTATCGTCCTGTCTAATGAAACTGCTTGGCATGTACATATAAAGTACATATTGGGAGGAAATAAACTGTGTAACAAGCTTTAAGTTGGGAAGAAACCATCAATTAAAGATTTAAGTTTGAATTGGACAATTTGTCTTTGGGGGAAAAATTTATACACCTTATATTTCACCGACTTTTGATTATGCTGGCCGTCTTTTGGGCCAACAGTATTTTGCAGGAGAAAGATTCACTAAAAAAAAAAAAAAAAAAAAAAAAAAACACGTCTTGGCTATGAGAATAATAACAAGGACCCACAACCCGTACATCTCAGACCCCATTGTGTAATGCAACTAGATGGGTTAGTCCGCTTTGTTGTCGTAAAAAAATTGTGTCACGGCTCAATCCATACAATCAAGATTTGATTCGACCATTATCTAAAGAACAAGAAAGCTATTCTTCCAGATCAGTTAACGAAATTAGGACCCCTATGGCTTGAAGGACAATGTATCAAAATTAATATTTGCCTTATGCGATTCAAATATGGAATGCTTTACTTGTGGAAATAAGAAACACTCCTTCATTACAAAATTTGAAAATTTACCTGAATCAAGATAAACGGAAAACAACCATTTGATTATTAAGTCGGCGATTGAATGAGGCAGGTCTTATACACGAGGCCTAGAACAAAGTGCAGTAAGTTAAATTATGATTTATTTTGTAGTCTTATATCAAACAATAAACCCTGTTCATGTACTGATTTTGTCTGTTTGTTTTGGTGTTTACGGCACAGGAAAACATAAAGGTTATTTAGTGCCTCGCCCAGATGCACACCACTTTAGCCAACCAGAACAAAATTCGATAGTTGGATTCGAACCCGCACCTTTTTGGTCGTGAGTTCGACACGCTATCCACTGAGCTTCCACGTCTTGCTTCATGTAATGAAACATATATAGCAAAACATTTTCTTTAAAAATTAGAATACCCGACAGATTCAAATATGAGAGAGAGCCAATCTTTTATTAAACGTCTTTCATCCTTACAATTGAAACTATTTTAATTGTCTACCCAATTTACACTGAAGAAAATAGTCACCAAAATATTTATGTCAGTGCAATAAAATTGGCTAAAAAGGTTTAGAAAAGAATTGTTTCGTTTAAAAAATCACAACCTGGTTGCTTTATTATTGATTGTTATATTAATACTTTACTGTTTGTGACAACGCAATACTACATTGTATACCTAAACTTGAATTTATGGAGTTGCTATGGCTCAGTGATTAGAGTGCAGGAATTGCGACCAGAAGGTAGCGGGTTAGAATCCTGTCCAGCGTGGCCTGGGCAATAGGAACATCCTCGTCTCTTTCCGATGCGCGTCGACTCAGAAGTAATCTTAGTGATACTTCCCAGATTGGTAAGTTTGTAGCTGACATACATCCGGCTGCATGTGCAAAGAATAGATCATTATAGAGTGATAAGTGTTGAAAATAACACTCGACGATGTCTCAACCATCAATGAAATACCTGCACTTTGAATCATGATTTTAGTCCTTTAATTTTGTAATTAAACAATTGAGGAAATCATTCGGTTTCAATAGCCTTAAACTATTTCTTACAATTTTTATTAATTACGACACGTCATCTAGTCGTTATGGCGTCAATGAAGTTATTATGACGTTATAACAAAAAAGGGCTTGAGGGCAGTTCTTGCATCCGATGTCTTTTCGAGCATGCGACGGTAAAACCTGAAGACGTTAAGAATGGAGGGGCTGGGTTCACCTCCGTGGGGTATCTATGATATCTGGGCAATACACTTTACTAAAATTGTCTCGGCATGGCATTACCTTTCATGTATTGATATGCTGTTAAACACAAAACTATTTAAACTAAACCACTCCTATCAGTCTACTGATTGTTTATTGTATTAATTATTCGTATTTAGGGATACAGGAATTATCTGAGCAACTGCAATGGTACACTATTGCAAATCCGCACGCTATTAACTGTGTATTCTGAATCCTACCCCCAACAAACACACTCATCTCAGCATCCCGGCTCTTCTCACATTTTAGCCTAGACAGTGACAAAGGGTGTATGTGTGTGTATATATATATATATATATATATATATATATATATATATATATATATATATATATATATATATATACATACATACATACATACATACATACATACATACATACATACATACATACATTTACACACACACACCGAAATTAATAACGGCGCAAATACAAACAAAACAGTTTCCCAACGTTTCGAGCTAAACAAGCTCTTCGTCAGGGGAAGAAACAACTTACATCCACAAAGCAAACACTAAACACAAAAGCCAAGAAAAAGTCTTGACTCATATATGTTTGAATGAAGGGGAATCTACAACCAAGCGAGAACAAAATAGAAGATAAAAGAAAGAAGAACAAATTGAAACACGGTTATAAAATGGGTAAACTACATGTCCAACAAAGTTATATAACAAAAATTAAAGAAGGGATTATCGTTTTGATTGCACAGAGAAACCAAATGTATTGGTTTGTATTCCCTTGTTGTCTTATAGGAAGACATGGTATCCGGCGCCATTAAATGGTTAGGTCGTTGTCTTTTAATATATATATATATATAAATTTGGTAAAGTTAAAGGCACCTTATCAGGTCTCTACGTAATCTACTCTTTAATTGGAACTGAAAAGACTCATATTTAAAATAAAATGCGGTTCAAAGAATTTCACTGTTTGATATAATGAGTCTGCGTGTCATAATGAGTCTGCGTGTCATAATGAGTCTGCGTGTCATGACTTTAGCAAACTGTATCAGAGTATCTTCTAGCAAGAAAGTAAATCAGACGGTTTGATTTAATGGCACGAGTTAAAAGTGTCACTCGAGTACTCTAAAAAACAAAGCACATTCAACAACTTCTAAGGAAAGGTCACCGAGTTAATAATATAGAGTTGGAAATATTGGGGATCGCTTCAATTCTTATATCCATGGAGATATTAGATAACTGAGTAAATTATATCATATTACAGATTGAATCCACGGACGGATCCATAGGTTTTATTAACTGCGTTCGATTTTGAAACGGGTGGTTCGCTTAGCGTAAGTGCATTATTTTAACTGTAGAATGGGTGTGTTACTGAATCCATGATGCCTTCCCCCCTCCACACACACACACACTTGTAAATACGCCAATGGTGTCAATAAAAGCAATTCAATGTATAAGAAAAATATAAACCGAAACAAGATCAGACACCTGTTACTGTCACTCCATCATCCAGATATATATATATATATATATATATATATATATATATATATATATATATATATATATATATATATATATATATATACACACACACACAAGAAAGTAACCTTACTTTATATCACGAGAGTATTAAAGTAGTGTTATGCTTTTACCCTTAAAACTTTTTCAATGTTATGTACATGCAATTTGCAGAAATGAATGAATGAATCAATTAGTTAGTAGTAAACCAATTTAACTTATTCATTCACTGAAAGATCCATCCATCGATCGATCCGTTGACTGATTGGTTGATTGACTGAGAAATAGAGAGTTAAAATTAGGTAGAAATAAAACAAAAACTTTAAATGATAAAAAAGCTATAGAAGAAAACAATATTTTTTTCATAAATGCAACATTTAAAATAAATATTTATTTATAAGAAAATGAATGTGAACAAAATATATTCCAGGCGAGAGACTATTCAAAGTGGGACTTGAAAAAACAAGATGACAAATGATAATGCAAATTAATAGACATTAATTGAAGGTACATTTTTCAAATGAAAGAATTATATATATATATATATATATATATATATATATATATATATATATATATATATATATCGGTATATATTTTACTGAATGTTGTCTTTATTTTTCTTACATCTTTCTTAACACGAAAACATGAAATTTCCGTGACTTAAACAATAATAGCTTTAAACCGTATCAGCTTTTTATACTCATTTAAATAAGATGTAAATAGTGATTAATACAGTATCAGCTTTTTATACTCATTTAAATAAAAATGTAAATAGTGATTAATACAGTATCAGCTTTTTATACTCATTGAAATAAGATGTAAATAGTGATTAATACAGTATCAGCTTTTTATACTCATTTAAATAAAGATGTAAATAGTGATTAATACAGTATCAGCTTTTTATACTCATTTAAATAAAGATGCAAATAGTGATTAATACGGTATCAGCTTTTTATACTCATTTAAATAAAGATGTAAATAGTGATTAATAAAAAAGACGTAAGCAGTATTTAACTGTATCGGCTATTTATACAAATTTAAATAAAGATGTAAACAGTGAATACTAGAATAATAGTCCCGATTGAAAGTCGCAGAGGAAAAGGATTACTCATCATTTAGTGTAGTGTGGACACGTGCAAAAATGGCTGAGTATCTCAAAGGTGAGTCATACTCTCTCTCTCTCTCTCTCTCTCTCTCACACACACACACACACACACACACACACACACACACACACACACACACACACACCAAAAGAGCGAGGCCATTATTATGACTTGATCGAAACTACTATCTTTTATCCGTATGGATATTTTTAACAGTTTCCTATAGGAAATTAAAACTTGCCATTAATTTTACTTTGTCAAATTACTCCATCGTCAATGCAAACATTATATTAGATATATTAGATTTAAACTGAGTATCTCTAAGAAAATATATATATATATATATATATATATATATATATATATATATATATATATATATATATATATATATTAATGTATGTATGAGAGCATTATTTTATACACTATATATGTTATATGCCTGCACATGTGCCTAACTATGGAAAACTGTTCATATGTGATATAAATCAAGATGCATCTAAATATTATAGGTTTGAAAAATTAAAATTAAATCAATCTGAGACTAAAACGCTATATTAGACATTAGCAGAAATAAATAATAGCACATAATAACAATGTGCGATGCAATAAGCGGAAAATACAAATTAACAAGAAAAGATGAAGATTGTTGAATTCGTGCCGATTTTTAAAAAAGTTATTTCACTTAACCGTAACCATCAAACAATTAATAAGAATGTATTGTGGAGAGAGAGAGAGAGAGAGAGAGAGAGAGAGAGAGAGAGAGAGAGAGAGAGAGAGAGAGAGAGAGAGAGAGAGAGAGAAGGAGGAATGGATAGTACATTTATTCTTCATATCCATGTCATAAGATAGCAGTCCGAAAAGATCGTAGGACTCAAGTATTTTATGAAAGCGAGGTTATTATTGAAAAGGGGCAGCCTGGCTTTGAAGGACTGTTTATAATTGATTCTCGATGATCAGAAAATTGCTCAATTAGCCTTGCTAAAATCCATTTTCAGCTGAAAATCGGCGTAATTATACCATGTCTTGTGCACCGGTTCACTAGCAAACGATTCCGACAAGAAGCATAGAGAAGCAAACATTGTTATTATAGAAAACGTTTCCTTTTATAATAACATGTTCAGTCTAGAGCAATTTTTCCTCGGTGTTGCCACAGCGGAAACGCGCCACTCGGAATACATCGGAAGCTATCGAAGGAGCGGTAGTATACAATTACTCTAATGAGCAAAAATCGATGTTGGAGCAAACTCCCAGATGAATTTAAATTAGACCAATTATTAGAACAATAATTCAATATTCAACACGGCGTAGTGGCCCCAAAACAAAATTTCATCGCCACTTTGTTGGTTATATAAGATAGCTGGTCGCTCGATAAAAGCAGCAAATCTCATTTTTGTCATAAATAGGTGATAATTGCAGTTATATATGAGATTGTAGAGGTTCTTCCGCACCGCATGTAAAATGAATAACAGATCGAAAAACACCAGTGCTTTCTCCGTTTACAAGCTGTAAGAATGCAATGAAACAAGAATTCGTATGTAACCATATGCTCTCGTGTTTATTTTTTTTGTACGGCTTCCATCAGGAAATCAGTGTTTGCTAAATGTTATCTTTTGGCAAGTTTAAGAAACAACAATAATAAACTGTATTTATTTACCAGTCAGAATGTACTAGATTAGTGAAAGAAAAAAGGTCTTAAACAGATTATGACATTTTATAGCATAAGAATTTTTTTTATTTTTTATTTTTATTTTTTTCTAAATAACATCTTGTTACTTTTTATAATAAATCTGGACTGACTATGAAAATCAATTTAACCGTAAATTGAGATCCCAGCATTTATTTGTCAGTTATTCATAAGTTCCTAGGATTTAATAGTTTTTATTATTATTATTATTTTTTATTCTTTCTCTCTTTCTTTGCTGCCAATGTATTTATGTCTTTAGACTTTGTTTCTGTGTATTCTTTTGCAACCCTTTTCTTTCCAATGCCAGTCTGATCCACCCCCCTCCCCTTTTTTTTAGCGCATTCATTAATTGTTCTATAGCACTGACCTTGGTGATATTGAAGAACGCTATAGGATTTTTGGGCAGACAGTTGTCTGATTACTATTAGCCTACTCATACTCATCTTTTCTTCTTCTGTATATCATTTAATATATATTACTAAATCTTGACTTGTAACTAATAAAGTATATATATATATATATATATATATATATATATATATATATGTATATATATATATATATATATATATATATATATATATATATATATCTTAGCAGAACATGTCATCAAACGATTTCTGACACCGATAGGAAGGTAGTAACATTTAATGCATTTCTGCTTCTTCTTATATCTGTCTCTTATATATTTCTTTGCCCTGTCTTTAATGGTGTCTTTAATGGTGTTTTTAATGGTGTCTTTTGCTTTTGAGAGATAAATGTAATAATATGTGACACTCTGTAACAGTAGGTTGTTTGTTTTTACTACGATTTGGATTGTATGCAATTTTAAACTGCCAGACATTTCAGTACTGAGTAGTTTTCCAGACAGAGGTAACTTGTTGGTTTTTTTTTTTTTTTTTTTTTTGGTTTTTTTTTAACCGGTGACTGATAAAGATTACTCTCGCATTCATGAATTAGGACGGTTTAGTTGACAAATACAGGAAGAAATAAAAACAGTTCTCAGTTTTTTTTTTTTTTACAAGATATACAGTTCCTACAAAAAAATGATAAATATTGTGTACGTAGTCATTGGCGATATGAATGTTCATTTTTTTTTAGTAGTTTCTCAAGACAATCTATATGGGGTCAAGATCCATTTTAAAATAAATTTTAATTTTTATTACCTTAATATTCTTACCTTAACATTGAAAATATAAAATACATAATTAAAGATATTAAATTACAATATTTGTTTGATATTCATGTTCAAAATGATATGAGCGATATCCCAACTGAAGAAAATAATCAATTGTTCTTGAAAGTTCTTTTTATTCTTCATTCATGAAAATGTAAAGTGAGACTAGAGATAAAAAATTAATTTAAGTCATCACAATAATATCGTAATTATTGATTGCGAAATAACTGAGTCTGGTTTGATTGGCGAAAAAGCACAACGAATTACAAGAGTAGTGTCACAAAAACTTCAGGGTCATGTGATAAGATTTGGACTTAGATGGATTGAAGAATGTGAGAATATGACAAAATGTTTTTTTTAATTTAGATGATAGGCACTATCTCAGTAAGTATATGAAAAGTATTATAAAAAGTGACAACAGAATCTTTACAAAATAAAAAACAGAAAGTCTATATATCTGAAGAGATGCTGCTAATGTTGATCTAACTTAATACTTTATGACTATATGACTATGATATTCTAAAATTAAATGGAAAAAAGAGTCAAAACTTAGGGGGCAAGAGATCTTATTCCAAAGTTTAAGCTTCCCTGAAAAATTCGACAAATTGTAATGACGGGTTGAATTATTTTAAAAACTTTTGGAATGATTAAGGATAGATTTTATTTAGGTCAATTAAGTATGGTTATAAAATACGTTGTCTCTCAGCAACTCAAAAGGTAGACGTTATTACTTTTATTCATAAAGGTGATAATAATGAGAATTACTTGAAGAATTGGAGACCAAAATCTCTCTACAATACTAATAATAAAGTAGCCTCATCTTGTATTGCTTAAAAAAATATTTTAAAAAATTAAATGTTTTACCATATTTAATTAATGATGATCAAATTGTTTTAAAGCTGGTATATCTATTTGTGAAAATATCATAGCAGTATACGATGCAACACTGAAAAGGATAACATGCCAGGATTGCTACTACAGATCGACTTTGAAAAATCCTTTGATTCTGCAGAACCTGCATGTTATATTTAATGTACTGAAATTTTTCAACTTCAGTAATTGCATTTTAAAATCGATAGAACCATTTTATTACGATATAAAGTATTGTGTAACTATTAACGAACATGTTTTCTCTTTGTTTCATGTATCTAAAGGGTGCAGACAAGGCGACCTCCTCCCATTTCAATTGTTTTAACTTTTGTGAAGTGATACTGTCATTAATAATTAAAAAGAATAAAGAAATCAATGGTATGAATATGGGCGGAAATTAATTTAAATATATCACAATATGCTGACGATACTACATTGTTTCTGGGTGGATCTGAAACGTGTCTCAAGAATAGAATTCTCACATTAAAATTGTATGCAGAGATCTCCGTTCGTAAGGTAAATGTAGAGAAAACAAAAGTAAAATGGATAAGAAGCGTACTAAAAAAGTAATCGCTGTTTGTTTTATAGAATATAATTTATGCGGGGTTGCTGAGTCTTTCACAATATTACGCATTATCTTTTCTACAGGTTTACATCGTTTTATGAATCTTAATAATGATGGTAAATTAAATTAAATCAACATGTTATTGACTCAGTGGTTAAAGAGAATGTTTTCCCCTCATGGAAAAAATATTATGATAAATTTACTTGCTGTATCAAAATTAAATCATGTACTAATAACTTTATCAAATCCTTCAAAATGGTTCATTAATAAATTGAATAGTTTAATCGACAAGTATTTGTGGAAGGGGTTAGTTGACAAGGTAAAAGGAAAAGTAATTAGCAAAAATAATGAAGGAAAATGGTAAGACTAATTGATTTTAAAATTTCATATTTTCCTTTTCAGTTTATTTTGGGTAGAAGAAAATACTTTACAAAATACAAAATGGAGTAAACTAATGTTTCATTGATATAATTCTTTTTGATAGAATTTGATAAGTTTTGTATCAATTATATAGAAATGAACATTGGAGATGATGATAATAAATTTCGGAAAGAAGTTTTTATATTTTATAACATATACTCAGCAAAACTTTATCCAAAGACTTTCTCAGATTTTCTTGAAGAGCCTCTAATATATAATGAAAATATCAAGGTCGAAGTATTTCTATTTTTAGCAAACAATGGTTAGACAAGGTATACTATTTATAAATGATAGTGTACATACAAATGGAGAATTCCTTTCATAGCAAAATGTAAATGAGGCATATCATGTTGGGACCAATTTTTGTTTCTCAATATGCAGGGGTCCCTAAATCGATCTGTGCACCTGCGTCTGTTTTAATATGTCGTAATTGTTTTATGTCGCGTTGGTAAAATGGTTCATCTAGAGCTAACGTTTGTATGTAATCCATACTATCTATGATAATTAACGTTTCTTGTATCTTGTATATTTTTTGGTCTGTGAAAATTACTATATGTTTATTTTATTTGTATTTTAAAAAATAGTCACATGTTACCTTTTTATAAAAAGTATTATATAACATTATTCCTATGAGAGATGGTTTTTCATTGGATGGTACAATATCACGTGATATGCGATATTTGTTCATATCGCAGGGTCATGAAGTCGTTGACTTGGAAGGGACGGTGTAAAGTTAGGTTCTTAGCTTCTTGCAGTTTAAATGTGTCACTATTAGTAGTAGTAGTACTACTACTACTACTGCCAATAATAATAGAATCCTTTATATGCATCAGCGACGGATAGGCACATTTTCCCCGAACATCGGAATTTTGCGTCAGGACACGAGGCTTTGCCAAGTGCCTGACACTAAATTATGATCCCGAGAGTGTACATTTCCTATCCAACAACAATGTATAATGAAGGATACATTCTTCTCACATTCATAATGAAAAGTTAAGATCGAAGTCAAAATTTTGTATTGTGAATACTGATGGGACTTGAACAAAAATATCCATTGAACATTATATCACCTTAAGAGAGCATAAAAAGTTATCCATTGAACATTATATCACCTTAAGAGAGCGTAAAAAGTTATCCATTGAACATTATATCACCTTAAGAGAGCGTAAAAAGTTATCCATTGAACATTATATCACCTTAAGAGAGCGTAGAAAGTTATCCATTGAACATTATATCACCTTAAGAGAGCGTAAAAAGTTATCCATTGAACATTATATCACCTTAAGAGAGCGTAAAAAGTTATCCATTGAACATTATGACACCTTAAGAGAGCGTAAAAAGTTATCCATTGAACATTATATCACCTTAAGAGAGCGTAAAAAGTTATCCATTGAACATTATATCACCTTAAGAGAGCGTAAAAAGTTATCCATTGAACATTATATCACCTTAAGAGAGCGTAAAAAGTTAGGTACATTCAGTCTGAGTTTTAAAACATATCGGCATTCAAATAATGGTGTCGAGATCGTCGTGGTTATGTCAATACACAGCGTTCAAATAACGGTGTCGAGATCGTCGTGGTTATGTCAATACACAGCGTTCAAATAACGGTGTCGAGATCGTCGTGGTTATGTCTATACACAGCGTTCCAATAACGGTGTCGAGATCGT
Source organism: Margaritifera margaritifera (assembly GCA_029931535.1). Taxonomy (NCBI): domain Eukaryota; kingdom Metazoa; phylum Mollusca; class Bivalvia; order Unionida; family Margaritiferidae; genus Margaritifera; species Margaritifera margaritifera. The sequence continues at coordinate 1,728,250 of JAQPZY010001237.1, forward strand.
CGTGGTTATGTCAATACACAGCGTTCAAATAATGGTGTCGAGATCGTCGTGGTTATGTCAATACACAGCGTTCAAATAACGGTGTCGAGATCGTCGTGGTTATGTCAATACACAGCGTTCAAATAACGGTGTCGAGATCGTCGTGGTTATGTCAATACACAGCGTTCAAATAACGGTGTCGAGATCGTCGTGGTTATGTCAATACACAGCGTTCAAATAACGGTGTCGAGATCGTCGTGGTTATGTCAATACACAGCGTTCAAATAACGGTGTCGAGATCGTCGTGGTTATGTCAATACACAGCGTTCAAATAACGGTGTCGAGATCGTCGTGGTTATGTCAATACACAGCGTTCAAATAACGGTGTCGAGATCGTCGTGGTTATGTCAATACACAGCGTTCAAATAACGGTGTCGAGATCGTCGTGGTTATGTCAATACACAGCGTTCAAATAACGGTGTCGAGATCGTCGTGGTTATGTCAATACACAGCGTTCAAATAACGGTGTCGAGATCGTCGCGGTTATGTCTATACACAGCGTTCAAAATGTGTATTGAATATATCTTACGCAAAAATGCGAATGTTGACAGGTCAAAAAATAAAGTCTACCCTTATTCCTTAGATTATACGAAACATGCAAGAAATAATGATATAGTCCTCAATTCAACTTGGATCTACAATTGTATTACCTTACATAAATAATAATCAGACGGTGATTTTTTTTAAAACAATAACAAATGCAACAACTGTTGTTGTTTTGTTGTTGTTGTTGTTGTTGCTTTTCTTTTTTGTTTTCTTTTCGATACGCATCCGGCTTACATATTCTGTACGTGTAGCTACAGAAGCTCGAGGGCCCCGGGTGGCCGAGTGCTCTAAGGCGCTCGCCTTTACAGATCACTGCCATCTCACCTCTGTCTGCGTGGGTTCGAGTCTCGGGCTCGGCCAATGTGGATATGTGAGAAAGCTTGCCAGTAGCTTCCCGTGGGTCGGTGGTTCTCCCCGGGGTTTGCCCGGGTTCTTCCTCCACCAGATAAAACTGGCCGCCATGTATAGCCTATAATGTGCTGAAAAATGGCGTTAAACCCAAAACAACAACAACAGAAGGTCAATCAGCGTAAAACGTCTTGCTTGCAGAACGTTAACTTGAACTGCTATAGGTTAATGATTTAAATGTGTTGCAATTAATGTTTATCGTGATTATTGTGAAAGAATCCTCACCTGACAATGGAAATCAGGGAGTTTTGGCCAGTTTGTGTAAAGTATGATCGCTGTAAAGGCCATGCGATGAAAGACCGCAGACACATGAAGGATAGAGATATTCCCCATCGTTATTCTACAGCGGAAAACACGATCATAGACATGTAGGAACGTTAGGAAATAATTATAGAAGTTTGTTTCAATGAAAACGAAGTTTCATTTACCAGTAAACCTATCAAATGGACCTCCGTTTCGCGTCGATCATTATGAGGTTTACAGGTACACCTCAACAAAGATCTATAATTGCATGATATTTTAAAAAATGCTGTATAATGCACGGGTAGACCAGGGTCCATGAATGCTATGTAATGCACTGACACATCAGGGTCCATGATATATACTTCACGGGGAGATCAGGGTCCATGCTGTATATTTCACTGGCAGATCAGAGTGATGCTGTATAATGCACAGGCATATCAGGTTCCATGCTGTGTAATGCACGGACAGATCAGGATCCACGTTGTATAATTAACGGGCAGATCAGGGTCTATGCTGCATAATGCACCAGTAAATCAGGGTCTATATATACAATATAATGCACGGGCAGATCATGATCCACGTTGTATAATACACAGGCATCAGGGTCTATATATGCAATATAATGCATGGGCAGATCATGATCCACGTTGTATAATACACAGGCATCTCTAGGTCCATGTCGCATAATGCACGGGCAGATATGGGTTCATGCTGTATAATGCACCGGTAGATCAGGGTCCATGTATGCTATATAATGCACGTGCAGGTCAGGATCCATGCTGTATAATGCATGGGCAGATCAAGATCCATGCTGTATAATGCACCGGCAAATCAGAGTCGATGCATGATATATAATTTCGTGCAGATCAAAGTCCACGCTGAATATTGCACAAGCAGATCAAGTCCATGCTGCTCAATGGACGAACAGGACGGCTACACGCTGTATAATGTACGGGCAGATCAGTGTCAATGTTGTATAATGCACGCGCAGGTCAGGGACCATGCTGTTCGCACTTAAAATCAGTGTTTAAAGTCAGGTGCGCATTGTAGACAGATATAAATAAGATCATCAACGTACGTTACACATTGCTTAACTTATCGTGATTGATTTGTTCCTGTTTGACCGACATGATCTTAATGCGAAATGCAACAATTGCAAATCAAATCATAAAAATTAAAAAATTAAAAATAGGAAAAATAAACAAATAACACAAACAACAACTGAATCAGAATATTGGTACACATAAATAAGGGAAACTGGAAAATGATTGTGTTAGCGAGTGGGGAAACTGGACAATAATTGTGCTGGCGAGGTGGGGTGGGGTAGGTGTGGGGATGGGGTAGGGGTGCGGGTGGGATGGGGCTGGGGTGGGTGGCCGTATAAATTAAAAGGAGATTACATTTAAGGGTGACACCTTGGTTGAAACCATTTTTCATTTTAAAAGTTAATCTTCCACATGCAAATTAAGAAAACCAAAAACATCATTGGTTGTAAATTTAACTCTTTGTAAGTATAAAATATAAAATATGCGATATACTAACAAAAGTTACTAGGGTACACTCATTAAAAGGTTAAAAAATAATATGTTCTCACTAAACCTAGTATTTAATACACGAATGAAGGGTATATTTTTCGACCGATCTCATCCTTAATTCACTCCATGTTAAACAAACGTACACACACACACACACACACACACACACACACACACACACACACACACACACACACACACACACACACGCACACACACACGCACTTATTTAATGATACACAAATTGGCAGAGGCGCGGAAATTATTTGTAACCCAGAGTTTCAAGCTAGGCAAGCTCTTAACCATGAGCATGACATACATTTATAACACAGAATACTAAAGTTTTGAGAGGTTTTGCATCATGGTACAAAAATACTACCGTACGAAATTAACAAAGAAGAGGAGAAAAATAAAAAGACAATATCGACGATAGAGGCAACTACATCTCTTTACGAGAATGAGAAGTTAAGAACATAAGGCTCTTGCATTAAAAAGAATAGATGAAAATCCATAACCAATTTAAAGTCGGTATGGTCAACGTAAAAAAGAGCTGTCGACTCTGTTTCATGCTAGAAAAACGAATAGTTCATATAGACATATTAAGGGCGAAAACTTGATGCATTTAAACATGATAATGTCACATTAGTTATACAATTTTTTCTCTACGAGACCTTTAGTTTAAATAATGTTTCCTCATTTCAAAATTATATATAATTCTTTCATGTACTAGGAATTCCAAATGCTATTATTTGTGTGGACACCTCGAAACCTCTAGCTAGGCCTAAACTAGCGGTCCTATGAGGTGATCACCTTGGTCCGAAATTTAAAAGCTTTTATATATGTATGTTTCCCCTCATTGTCTGTATTGTGGGTATATTTTAGAAAATAAATAAAAAAACATCTTGGACAATAATTTTGGAAATGGAGCTCATCTTGCTTTTAGATAATGACGTACTTGTTTAGATCCCGGTTGCCAGGTTTCTATTCTTTCCGTCCCAAGACCTAAATTGTAATTCAAACAAGGCTTGTACCCCCCCCCCCCCCCCGCTTCTCAGTGATTACACCTTATGTCTGGTTTCCTTGCCTATTTTGAAAATTGTTAGTGATCCTTGCCATTAGATCGATGTTTTTGTCCTTTTCATGTATGTACAAATTTGTGTTGTATTCGTTGTAAAAGTACATTTATCCCTTCATATGTGTCGATGTCAGGACCGGCGTTTCCTTAGATCAAAAAATATTATGAGTATTTTTATTTATCGATATACGAAGAAAAAAAACGTTTGGTGGAAATAAAGGTATTTGTTTTATTGTACCGAGCTCTAGCTAAGACAAAACAACGCACGCTAGCCAAGACAATACACACAGGCTAATCCTGGTTTTCGCTCATTTAAGAACATTAGTAAACATGGCAGAGATGAATTGTTAGAAATCTACGATGAGTGACTTATTTATCAAACCTTTATATAAACACACACACACAACAACAGCAACAACAACAAAAATAATAATAATAATAATAAAGATTTGTATTTCTTCTTCTACTGAGTGTGTGCATGGTATGTGTATTTTAACTCACAATGTTGTTGTTGTTTGAACAGTATTTATTCAAGAAAACATTTTCATGTCAGATTTATAACAATATAATATATGGGGATTGAGTAGAAAGCTGGAAGCTTGTTGAAAACTGTCTGCCCTATTACAGAGAAATTGTAACAATCAATAATTGTCTATTGACTTAAAGTAGATAGGTCATATACAAATATAAATATATACATGATTAATTCTATTATATGTAATTATTTCAGAAATCATATAATAGTAAAAAAAAGTATGGAATTTATATGTGTGGATGTGACCTGTCTATTAATATGAAAAACGTTTTTATAATTTTATGAAGGTTTGCACTGCCATAAATATTTGCGTATTAATTTCATCAGAGTACATCGGATTGCCGGATAATAATGTCTTCATTGTAAGTCGAATCGGTAATGTGAAGAGAACACAATGTCTCAGAGTTATATATTTTTGACATTCTAACAGAAAATGTTCATCTGTTTCTGCTCGTCCGCATGTGCAGTACCTATTGTTGGAAACATGATTTAGGAATACATTGTTATTTAAGCTATTGCATTTGTCAATCAAAATTTTTACTATATGTTTATGTCCCCCACCCCCTCCGCTTGTTGTGTCGTGTAACCATTTGTCGTTATTTAAGATGTGTTTTCCCAATTCCATTATATGAGGCGTGAAGGTAGGAGCGGTTGTTCAATTTGCATACCGTTATTGTCATTTTCTTCCATGCTTCGATCCGCTTGATAGACTTCGTAATTGAAGTAATTAAAACTCACCCTTTTAACTGTGGCTTGACATCAAACAATGTTAAGCTTTGAGCAACACTTATAGATTTTGGTGACAACATTGTCTACCTGAAGTAGAAAGACCTTTTTGAAATGATTTCATTCAGTTGAAATAAGCGCTACACCTTTCATTCAACTTCAAGGTAAATATTTCTTGATTACTTGTCACCGAGCAGAATGTGAGTTCTGTTTACATGTCATTCACGTGTCACAAAGAGATCCTTATGTATGTACGTACATGTATGTATGTATGTATGTATGTATGTATGTATGTATGTATGTATGTATGTATGTATGTATGTATGTATGTATGTATGTATGTATGTATGTATGTATGTATGTATGTATGTATGTATGTATGTATGTATGTATGTATGTATGTATGTATGTATGTATGTATGTATGTAGGTCGGTAGATAGGTAGGCAGTTAGGTAGGTAGGTAGACAACAAATAATTCCATTCATTTTTCATTTCAAAAGACGTTTAGTCTCTGCATCAAGATATACTAGACAAAACTTGAATGATTTGTAAACCAAAGCTTTCAGGAACATGAGCTTTGGTTGCAACTTGTAAACAAAGAACATAGGGGGCATTTTAGTGAGATCCAAACTACCAAGCATCGACAAACCTTGTTGTTTTAAGTGTGCACTTAATGGTAGTAAGCTGTATGATTTCTAATTAATTCAGTCAGAGTCAAAATCTTTAAAACAGGCAGAAGTTTTAAAATTCAGCAACATATTTTATGTGATACACAAAATATGATCTATGAGATGTATTGTTTGGACTAAAAAGGTAGTGTGTTGGTGAAACCGACAGAAATGTACACGTTGGGATGGAGGCTCATTTAAAGGACATACGACTGTAAGACAAATAAAAACATCTGTCTAAACATTTTAGTACAAATTGTAGTAAAGGAGATCATTTGAGAGTGATTAGCATTGAGCTCAATATCTGCTAGTCAAAAGCGGATAGAAGAAAAGAGAACAAATTCTGGTTTAACCTTTTAGGGACTGAAATTAATTTTGAAATTCCTTCGACGATGTAACCTCCACTGTAGCCCTGTGCAATGTTATGCTTTTTTCTTTTCCAACCCTTTAGGGTTTTTTGTTGTTGTTGTTGTTGTACTAAACCTTGTGCAGGACCAAAGAGATAGATAGATTCAATCGAATCAATCTATCAATCTATCTATCTATCTATCTATCTATCTATCTATCTATCTATCTATCTATCTATCTATCTATCTATCTGTCTGTCTGTCGGTCGGTCTTCACGTGTTTTGTCATTAATCGATACAAATAAAGGTCTACAGAAGATATATAAAATTTAGTGTTTTATATAATTGCTTCCCTTGTATTTATCTGCTAGCTTCCACATATTTTAAAACTTTCAGTTATATCTTGCTGTTAGAAACTAAACAATAGGAATTGTGTCCCAAAATATAGACATAACTTCGTTATTAATGGACTACCTATTGCAATCGCTTGTGGTCAAGGAGGAGATCTCTAAGACGGTCCAAAATTCCATAAAAGCAAGTAAGAGATTTGTTTAGGCAATATGTATGTCTTCACACCTACATGATATATCTCTGGTACGTATTTAGTTACTACATATACACCACCTGAGCTGAAGTTAAAAGGTTTTTACCTAGCCCTCTCCTCATCTCCCCCCCCCCCCCAAAAAAAAGAATAAAACCAACATCTGTATATTTTGTCTTTTAGTATGCAGCAACATGTTTCTGCTATTGGTGCGTGTTAATTATTGTATGCTATCAGTGCGTGTTAATTACTGTATGATACTATAGAAGTATTGTATGTACAGTTTTCCTTGCATATCTCATTAGCTTGTATTAACTTGACACACCTCTGCCTAATTTCCATCTTTACTAAAGACAATCAGGTTTTCTAAGTAAAGAGTATTATTAATGAGGAGAGAACTCTAAATAAGTTTGATCTGCTATATCTCTTGTTTTGATTTTCATGTATTTTCCACGATGATTTCTGGAAATAAAACAAAACATTGTTTCAAACCAGCATTCAGGCATGACGGAACATAGCAGGTACCTGTACATGAAAACCCGAACCGCTCGTGAGTGAGAACACGTGCGCGTTGTACTGTATGCACAACAGAGACAAGTTATTGGTTTTGGGGGAAGGCAACTCCGTCGTCATGCTAATAGCTCCATAGTCCCGGCATACCCAGAGATTGTTTTGGGTTTCGAGGATGTATTCCATATTGATGAAAGCCTAAACTAATTTTAAACGTAGTACATAGTATTTGTGACGTTCAAAAATGGCAATACTCCAGCAGTCATTGACGAAAAAGCACGCATTTTGATCAATTTCTTTATCAAGCTCAATAATCTTATAAACTTTCATTGGCTTTCTTTAAACTGTTTTTAAATTATTTTGTTCGCACACACACACACACACACACACACACACACACACACACACACACACACACACACACACACACACACAAACACACACACATCCATTATCGTTAAAGCGGTCTGATTACAATCAGATGAAGACGGAACAACTTGCATACTTCAGGTGCAGTGTATAAGGGGAGTAACTGTATCAAAACTGCTTGTAGTAATCCTTTCTTCGTTCACTCTCTTTGAAATACCTTCTGACTTGATTAGAGGCAATTGATATATGTGTACATGTATGCGCGGAGTAAATACTACTACTACTACTATTACTACTACTTCTTCTAATACTACTACTACTAATAATAATAATAATAATACTGATAATACTTAAAGTTGATGATATCAGATACGACAGGAAGTTGAAAAAGCAAATAAAATAAAGGAAACAAATAATAAATTCCACCTATCCATAAGGGTAAAGAATTATAATCGAAAGTATGTGTCTTCAATTTGTAATTCTTGACTTACCAAATAATTAAGAAGAGATATACAAGCGGTAAATATCACTAATTAATTTGAACAAAGCGAAAGATTACTGATTGACATGTATTACGTTACAGTTATGTTTAAAGGTTTTGTCTCTCGTTTTCTTTTCCGTTTACTGCAGCTTATCCAGAAAGAATTATAGTTGAAAATGTTCACAAAATAGATTTTTTGAAGTATTTAATTTGTCTTTGTTGAGAAAATTACTCTATTAAGCTGATATTATGTTGCACAGTATTATCGTTTTTTTTTTTCTCCTTGAAAACAGTTTGCATTATTCGATTTGTTTATTCGCATTTTCTTTCTTTTCTTTGCAATCAGTGGCTAAATAAAGTATGGATGGGTTGCATACGATAGCGTAGTGGCTAAATAAAGTATGGATGGCCTATATACAGCAGCGTTAGTAATTTGCATTTTTTTAAAATTTCCCTAAAATCAATTTTCATGACTCAATCTTTCACGAATCTATAACACGGTTATCTCACTTTTGTGAGTTTATCATTCTACAGTAGCGTCACCAACGCACATGGATCAGGGGAGGTAATGCCTGCTCCAACATAAGTGAGATTTGACACCTTTACACTGAACATTAGACAAGTTTCGCAACATGATTTTATAATGAACAACCTATAACGGATTTATAAGTGTTAAGCTTTCAAAAATAGGCTTAATCAAAGGGCTAATTATTTGACAGGTAAAGCATATAAGTAGTCTATCTGTAATGACATGACTATAAATGACATGATGCGAATTGCAGATAAGTGCCAATAGTTATTAGTTTGCGCGCAATGACAATTATATAAATGGCATGTGCTCTTTGTGTTGCCAAACAATCTCTGATAAAGGACATTTGCATGTGCTCTTTGTATTGCCAAACAATCTCTGATAAAGGACATTTGCATGTGCTCTTTGTGTTGCCAAACAATCTCTGATAAAGGACATTTGCATGTGCTCTTTGTGTTGCCAAACAATCTCTGATAAAGGATATTTGCATGTGCTCTTTGTGTTGCCAAACAATCTCTGATAAAGGACATTTGCATGTGCTCTTTGTGTTGCCAAACAATCTCTGATAAAGGACATTTGCATTTTCAGCTTCTTTCAATGGCAAGCAGTGTTGAACAAAAATTGAAAGTTTCTGATATTAGTGCTTTGATAATCTCAGATAATTATTTTCTAAAATAAGAGAACAAAAGCTCTAATAATATAAAGATTTTCTAATATTCTAATAGTTTTATAAAGATGTTCTAATATTCTAATAGTTTTATAAAGATTTTCTAATATAGAAAATGTCTGTGATTTATAAGTTTAAAATCTGATACATTTTCTATTATTCAAAAGTTATTTTCTAATGTCAGAAAAACATGTTGTAAGATTAAAAATGAATCGCTAATAATACAAACATCATTTTCGAATACTTCTATTACAAAATGATTCTAACTGTGCATATATATATATATATATATATATATATATATATATATATATATATATATATTTGTGGAACTGTAACAGCTGTTTGCCATTGTTCTTCATACAGTGATTATTGTAATATGTACAGAATAATATAGTGTTACCTCTACACAATACTGATACAATTGTACAAACTAAACGAAGAGACTTTTAGATGGATCGTTAGACAGATAAGAAAGAAAGAAAGAAAGAAAAGATAGATAGATAGATAGATAGATAGATAGATAGATAGATAGATAGATAGATAGATAGATCGATGGATGGATGGATGGATAGACAGACAGACAGACAGACAGACAGACAGACGGATGGATGGATAGATAGATAGATAGATAGATAGATAGATAGATAGATAGATAGATAGATAGATAGATAGATAGATAGATAGATAGATAGATAGATAGATAGATAGATAGATAGATAAATAGATAGATAGATCGACCTTTAGAATTAAATGTGTCCAGAATAGAATATATGAATTTGTTTCTAAACGTTCTACTGTCGAAATATAAGAAGAAATCCAAATATCACATTACCTCTTGGAATAATATTAGTTTGATTTACATGCATGTTACACATACAAAAAAAAATAGATGAACTAGGAGATAATATTCATAGTTATATTTATTATGGCTAATTCTTCGTTCAAGCTGTCAAACTGTCAAGTTTATACACTTGCTAATTAATATATAGTCTTATATTGCACTTTGTTAAAAAAAGTAGTAATGACAGATATTATAGAATTAAACTCAGTAAATTGATTACCCCCGCCTTCCCCCACCACCACTCAACTTTTAAAAAACCACAGACATGTTAGAATGATGTATTCCGTTAAGTATCTACTCGTATTAGTTTTTGCCATAGCTTTCGACTTCAATAATACTCTTAAGTTTTCTTCATTTTGCATAATTATGATATGCGTCCAAAGGTCCTGCGCATGTTCAAGATTGTTACTTCCGACCCTGTTTGAAGATAACTTTCTCCAGACCCATCATTGGGGACTCAAATGCCAGCGATATCACAAATGCGGCGAGATAGGCCAAAACTAAAAAGCCCAGAAAAGATGTTACCTGTAAAAGGATAAACTTCCATTTAGTCATGTAGAATGAATGCTAAGCGGATATTAAAGAATGGAAAGTAGGCGTGTATGTTGGTAGGTAGAAGAGTACATGTAGGTGGATGGGTAGGTAGGTAGGTAGGTAGAAAAGAAGATTGGTTGGTACATAGATATTTAAGTGGATTCTCTGAATTTAAGTACTTGTAGGTAGAACTTAGCCTGTAGCGTGATACGTAAGTAGACACAGACAACTTGGTTGAAATTTAGGCAGATATACACGTAAGTTGGTGGGTTCGAACGTTACCAGTAATATTGGTAACCTGGTGGGAACATACGTGAACACTATTATTGGTACATTCGTTGATACAAAACGTTAACAAATTTTCACTACGTTGGTTGGTACGTACATTATCAGTATTGTCGGTACTTTGGTACAAAAGTTTTCAATATTGCTGGTACTTTGATAGGTACATACGTTATTAATATTTTCCGTTACTTGGTGGGCACATAAGTTAGCAATATTGTTGGTACATTGGTAGGTAAGAACTTATTCAATATTGTTGGTATTTGCTGGGTACTAACCTTATGGATATTGTTGGTACGTTGGTAAGTACGAACGTTATCAAAATCGTCTGTACTTCGCTACGTAGGAACAGTATCAATATTGTCGGTACGTTTGGTAGGTAAGAACGTTATCAATATTGTTGATATGTTGTTAGGTACGAACGTTATTAATATTGTCGGTACGTTGATAGGTACGTAATATTGTCGGTAGATTGGTAGGTACGAACGTTATCAATATTGTCGGTACGTTGATAGGTACGTAATATTGTTGGTAGATTGGTATGTAAGAACGTTATCAATGTCGTCGGTACTTTGGTATGTACGAACATTATCAATATTGTTGGTATGTTGGTAGGTAAGAACATTACCAATAGTGTTGGTACGTTGGTAGGTACATATGTGCAAAATATTAATATTGTTAATACTTTGGTAGGTATGAACCTTGTCAATATTGTTGGTACGTTGGTAGGTACGAAAGTTATTAATATTGTTGGTACGTTGATAGGTACGAACGTTATCAATATTGTCTGTGTGTTGATAGGTACAATATTTAATTAGTTGGTAGGTACGTACATTGCACGAACATTATAAATATTGTCGGTACGTTAGTA
>JAQPZY010001237.1:1745000-1767439 GCA_029931535.1 Margaritifera margaritifera
TACCACTTCTAGAATATGACTTAGAATCTACCTACCACTTCTAGGATATGACTTAGAATCTACCTACCACTTCTAGGATATGACTTAGAATCTACCTACCACTTCTAGGATATGACTTAGAATCTACCTACCACTTCTATGGTATGACTTAGAATCTACCTACCACTTCTATGGTATGACTTAGAATCTACCTACCACTTCTAGGATATGACTTAGAATCTACCTACCACTTCTAGGATATGACTTAGAATCTACCTACCACTTCTATGGTATGACTTAGAATCTACCTACCACTTCTATGGTATGACTTAGAATCTACCTACCACTTCTAGGATATGACTTAGAATCTACCTACCACTTCTATGGTATGACTTAGAATCTACCTACCACTTCTATGGTATGACTTAGAATCTACCTACCACTTCTAGGATATAACTTAGAATCTACCTACCACTTCTATGGTATGACTTAGAATCTACCTACCACTTCTAGAATATGACTTAGAATCTACCTACCACTTTTATGGTATTACTTAGAATCTACCTACAACTTCTAGAATATGACTTAGAATCTACCTACCACTTCAAGGATATAACTTAGAATCTACCTACCACTTCTAGGTTATGACTTAGAATCTACCTACCACTTCTAGGATATGACTTAGAATCTACCTACCACTTCCATGGTATGACTTAGAATCTACCTACCACTTCAAGGATATAACTTAGAATCTACCAACCACCTCTATGGTATAACTTAGAATCTACCTACCACTTCTATGGTATGACTTAGAATCTACCTACCACTTCAAGGATATAACTTAGAATCTACCTACCACTTCTAGAATATAACTTAGAATCTACCTACAACTTCTATGGTATGACTTAGAATCTACCTACCACCTCTATGGTATGACTTAGAATCTACCTACCACTTCTAGGATATGACTTAAAATCTACCTACCACTTCTAGGATATAACTTAGAATCCACCTACCACTTCTAGGATATAACTTAGAATCTACCTACCACCTCTATGGTATGACTTAGAATCTAACCTACCACTTCTAGGGATATGACTTAAAATCTACCTACCACTTCTAGGTGTATAACTTAGAATCAACCTACCACTTCTATGAATATACTTAGAATCTACCTACCACTTCTATGGTATGACTTAGGAATCTACCTACCACTTTCTAGGATATGAACTTAGAATCTACCTACCACTTCTAGGATATAACTTAGAATCTACCTACCACTTCTAGAATATACTTAGAATCTACCTACCACTTCTAGGATATAACTTAGAATCTACCTACCACTTCTAGAAAGAATATAACTTAGAATCTACCTACCACTTCTAGGAGTAAACATAGAATCTACCTACCACTTCTAGGATATAACTTAGAATCTACCTACCAATTCTAGGATATAACTTAGAATCTACCTACCACTTCTAGGATATTACTTAGAATCTACCTACCACTTCTAGATATGAACTTAGAATCTACCTACCACTTCTAGGGTATGACTTAGAATCTACCTACCACCTTCTAGGATATGACTTAGAATCTACCTACCACTTCTAGGGTATGACTTAGAATCTACCTACCACTTCTAGGTATTGACTTAGAATCTACCTACCACTTCTAGGGATATGGACTTAGAATCTACCTACCACTTCTAGGGTATAGACTTAGAATCTACCTACCACTTCTAGGTATGACTTAGAATCTACCTACCACTTCTAGGTATAACTTAGAATCTACCTACCACTTCTATGGATATTACTTAGAATCTACCTACCACTTCTAGGATATGACTTAGAATCTACCTACCACTTCTAGGATATGACTTAGAATCTACCTACCACTTCTAGGATATATCTTAGAATCTACCTACCACTTCTAGGATATAACTTAGATCTACCTACCACTTCTAGGATATGACTTAGAATCTACCTACCACTTCTAGGATATGACTTAGAATCTACCTACCACTTCTAGGATATAACTTAGGATCTACCTACCACTTCTAGGATATGACTTAGAATCTACCTACCACTTCTAGGATATAACTTAGAATCTACCTACCACTTCTAGGATATGACTTAGAATCTACCTACCACTTCTAGGATATGACTTAGAATCTACCTACCACTTCTAGGGTATAACTTAGAATCTACCTACCACTTTCTAGGATATAACTTAGAATCTACCTACCACTTCTAGATAATGACTTAGAATCTACCTACCACTTCTAGGATATAACTTAGAATCTACACTTAGAATCTACCTACCACTTCTAGGTATGACTTAGAATCTACCTACCACTTCTAGGGTATAACTTAGAATCAACTACCACTTCTAGGATATGACTTAGAATCTACCTACCACTTCTACCTACCACTTCTAGGATATAACTTAGAAATCTACCTACCACTTCTAGGATATGACTTAGAATCTACCTACCACTTCTAGATATAACTTAGAATCTACCTACCACTTAGAATATGACTTAGAATCTACCTACCACTCTTCTAGGATATAACTTAGAATCTACCTACCACTTCTATGGTATGACTTAGAATCTACCTACCACTTCTAGGATATAACTTAGAATCTACCTACCACTTCTAGAATATGACTTAGAATCTACCTACCACTTCTAGGATATGACTTAGAATCTACCTACCACTTTTATGGTATTACTTAGAATCTACCTAACACTTCTATGGTATGACTTAGAATCTACCTACCACTTCTAGGATATAACTTAGAATCTACCTACCACTTTTATGGTATTACTTAGAATCTACCTACTACTTCTAGGATATAACTTAGAATCTACCTACCACTTCTAGAATATGACTTAGAATCTACCTACCACTTCTAGGATATAACTTAGAATCTACCTACCACATCTAGGATATAACTTAGAATCTACCTACCACTTCTATGGTATTACTTAGAATCTACCTACCACTTCTAGGATATAACTTAGAATCTACCTACCACTTCTAGGATATAACTTAGAATCTACCTACCACTTCTATGGTATGACTTAGAATCTACCTACCACTTCTAGAATATGACTTAGAATCTACCTACCACTTCTAGGATATAACTTAGAATCTACCTACCACTTCTATGTATGACTTAGAATCTACCTACCACTTCTAGAATATAACTTAGAATCTACCTACCACTTCTAGGATATAACTTAGAATCTACCTACCACTTCTATGGTATGACTTAGAATCTACCTACCACTTCTAGAATATGACTTAGAATCTACCTACCACTTCTAGGATATAACTTAGAATCTACCTACCACTTATAGAATATGACTTAGAATCTACCTACCACTTCTAGGATATAACTTAGAATCTACCTACCACTTCAAGAATATAACTTAGAATCTACCTACCACTTCTAGGATATAACTTAGAATCTACCTACCACTTCTAGAATATGACTTAGAATCTACCTACCACTTCTAGGATATGACTTAGAATCTACCTACCACTCTATGGTATGACTTAGAATCTACCTACCACTTCTAGAATATGACTTAGATCTACCTACCACTTCTAGAATATAACTTAGAATCTTCCTACCTCTTCTATGTTATCACTTAGAATCTACCTACCACTTCTAGTGTATTACTTAGAATCTACCTACCACTTCTATGGTATGACTTAGAATCTACCTACCACTTCTAGAATATGACTTAGAATCTACCTACCACTTCTAGAATATGACTTAGAATCTACCTACCACTTCTAGGATATGACTTAGAATCTACCTACCACTTCCATGGTATGACTTAGAATCTACCTACCACTTCTAGGATATGACTTAGAATCTACCTACCACTTCCATGGTATGACTTAGAATCTACCTACCACTTCTAGGATATGACTTAGAATCTACCTACCACTTCTATGGTATGACTTAAAATCTACCTACCACTTCTAGAATATGACTTAGAATCTACCTACCACTTCTAGGATATGACTTAGAATCTACCTACCACTTCTAGGATATGACTTAGAATCTACCTACCACTTTTATGGTATTACTTAGAATCTACCTACCACTTCTAGGATATGACTTAGAATCTACCTACCACTTTTATGGTATTACTTAGAATCTACCTACCACTTCTAGGATATGACTTAGAATCTACCTACCACTTTTATGGTATTACTTAGAATCTACCTACCACTTCTAGGATATGACTTAGAATCTACCTACCACTTCTATGGTATGACTTAGAATCTACCTACCACTTCTAGGATATAACTTAGAATCTACCTACCACTTCTAGAATATGACTTAGAATCTACCTACCACTTCTAGGATATAACTTAGAATCTACCTACCACTTCTAGAATATGACTTAGAATCTACCTACCACTTCTAGGATATAACTTAGAATCTACCTACCACTTCTAGGATATGACTTAGAATCTACCTACCACTTCTATGGTATGACTTAAAATCTACCTACCACTTCTAGAATATGACTTAGAATCTACCTACCACTTCTAGGATATGACTTAGAATCTACCTACCACTTCTATGGTATGACTTAGAATCTACCTACCACTTTTATGGTATTACTTAGAATCTACCTACCACTTCTAGGATATGACTTAGAATCTACCTACCACTTTTATGGTATTACTTAGGATCTACCTAACACTTTTAGGATATGACTTAGAATCTACCTACCACTTTTATGGTATGACTTAGAATCTACCTACCACTTCTATGGTATGACTTAGAATCTACCTACCACTTCTAGGATATGACTTAGAATCTACCTACCACTTCTATGGTATGACTTAAAATCTACCTACCACTTCTAGGGTATAACTTAGAATCTACCTACCACTTCTAGAATATGATTTAGAATCTACCTACCACTTCTAGGATATAACTTAGAATCTACCTACCACTTCTATGGTATGACTTAGGATCTACTACCACTTCTAGGATATGACTTAAAATCTACCTACCACTTCTAGGGTATAACTTAGAATCTACCTACCACTTCTAGGATATGACTTAAAATCTACCTACCACTTCTAGGATATGACTTAAAATCTACCTGCCACTTCTATGGTATGACTTAGGATCTACCTACCACTACTAGGATATGACTTAAAATCTACCTACCACTTCTAGGGTATAACTTAGAATCTACCTACCACTTCTAGAATATGACTTAGAATCTACCTACCACTTCTAGGATATAACTTAGAATCTACCTACCACTTCTATGGTATGACTTAAAATCTACCTACCACTTCTAGGGTATGACTTAGAATCTACCTACCACTTCTAGAATATGACTTAGAATCTACCTACCACTTCTATGGTATAACTTAGAATCTACCTACCACTTCTATGGTATGACTTAAAATCTACCTACCACTTCTAGAATATGACTTAGAATCTACCTACCACTTCTAGGATATAACTTAGAATCTACCTACCACTTCTATGGTATGACTAAAAACTACCTATCACTTCTAGTATATGACTTAGAATCTACCTGCCACTTCTAGGATATGACTTACAATCTACCTACCACTTCTAGGATATAACTTAGAATCTACCTACCACTTCTATGGTATGACTTAAAATCTACCTACCACTTCTAGAATATGACTTAGAATCTACCTACCACTTCTAGAATATGACTTAGAATCTACCTACCACTTCTAGAATATGACTTAGAATCTACCTACCACCTTCTAGAATATGACTTAGAATCTACCTACCACTTCTAGGATATGACTTAGAATCTACCTACCACTTCTAGAATATGACTTAGTATCTAACTACCACTTCTATTGTATTTCTTAAATCTACCTACCACTTCTAGAATATGACTTAGAATCTACCTACCACTTCTAGGATATGACTTAGAATCTACCTACCACTTCTAGAATATGACTTAGAATCTACCTACCACTTCTAGGATATAACTTAGAATCTACCTACCACTTCTAGGGTATAACTTAGAATCTACCTACCACTTCTATGGTATGACTTAAAATCTACCTACCACTTCTAGAATATGACTTAGAATCTACCTACCACTTCTAGGATATAACTTAGAATCTACCTACCACTTCTATGGTATGACTTAAAATCTAAGTACCACTTCTAGAATATGACTTAGAATCTACCTGCCACTTCTAGGATATGACTTAGAATCTACCTACCACTTCTAGGATAATGACTTAGAATCTACCTACCACTTCTATGGTATGACTTAGAATCTACCTACCACTTCTAGGATATGACTTAGAATCTACCTACCACTTCTAGGATATGACTTAGAATCTACCTACCACTTCTATGGTATGACTTAGAATCTACCTACAACTTCCATGGTATGACTTAGAATCTACCTACCACTTTTTATGGTATTACTTAGAATCTACCTACCACTTCTAGAATATCACTTAGAATCTACCTACCACTTCTATTATATGACTTAGAATCTACTACACTTCTATGGTATGACTTAGAATCTACCTACCACTTCAAGGATTAACTTAGAATCTACCTACCACTTCTAGGTTATGACTTAGAATCTACCTACCACTTCTAGGATATGACTTAGAATCTACCTACCACTTCCATGGTATGACTTAGAATCTACCTACCACTTCAAGGATATAACTTAGAATCTACCTACCACCTCTATGGTATAACTTAGAATCTACCTACCACTTCTATGGTATGACTTAGAATCTACCTACCACTTCAAGGATATAACTTAGAATCTACCTACCACTTCTAGTATATAACTTAGAATCTACCTACAACTTCTATGGTATGACTTAGAATCTACCTACCACCTCTATGGTATGACTTAGAATCTACCTACCACTTCTAGGATATGACTTAAAATCTACCTACCACTTCTAGATATAACTTAGAATCCACCTACCACTTCTAGGATATAACTTAGAATCTACCTACCACCTCTATGGTATGACTTAGGATCTACCTACAACTTCTAGGATATGACTTAAAATCTACCTACCACTTCTAGGGTATAACTTAGAATCTACCTACCACTTCTAGAATATAACTTAGAATCTACCTACCACTTCTAGGATATAACTTAGAATCTACCTACCACTTCTAGAATATAACTTAGAATCTACCTACCACTTCTATGATATAACTTAGAATCTACCTACCACTTCTAGGATATAACTTAGAATCTACCTACCACTTCTAGAATATAACCTAGAATCTACCTACCACTTCTAGAATATAACTTAGAATCTACCTACCACTTCTAGGATATAACTTAGAATCTACCTACCCCTTCTATGGTATGACTTAGAATCTACCTACCACTTCTAGAATATGACTTAGAATCTACCTACCACTTCTAGAATAAAACTTAGAATCTACCTACCACTTCTAGAATATAACTTAGAATCTACCTACCACTTCTAGGATATAACTTAGAATCTACCTACCACTTCTATGGTATGACTTAGAATCTACCTACCACTTCTAGAATATAACTTAGAATCTACCTACCACTTCTAGGATATAACTTAGAATCTACCTACCACTTCTATGGTATGACTTAGAATCTACCTACCACTTCTAGAATATAACTTAGAATCTACCTACCACTTCTAGAATATGACTTAGAATCTACCTACCACTTTTATGGTATTACTTAGAATCTACCTACCACT
Source organism: Margaritifera margaritifera (assembly GCA_029931535.1). NCBI lineage: Eukaryota > Metazoa > Mollusca > Bivalvia > Unionida > Margaritiferidae > Margaritifera > Margaritifera margaritifera. The sequence continues at coordinate 1,752,749 of JAQPZY010001237.1, forward strand.
TCTAGGATATGACTTAGAATCTACCTACCACTTCTATGGTATGACTTAGAATCTACCTACCACTTCTAGAATATGACTTAGAATCTACCTACCACTTCTAGGATATGACTTAGAATCTACCTACCACTTCTAGGATATGACTTAGAATCTACCTACCACTTTTATGGTATTACTTAGAATCTACCTACCACTTCTAGGATATGACTTAGAATCTACCTACAACTTCTAGGATATGACTTAGAATCTACCAACCACTTCTAGGATATAACTTAGAATCTACCTACCACTTCTATGGTATGACTTAGGATCTACCTACCACTTCTAGAATATAACTTAGAATCTATTTACCACATCTAGGATTAGACTTTGAATCTACCTACCACTTCTATGGTATGACTTAGAATCTACCTACAACTTCTAGGATATAACTTAGAATCTACCTACCACTTCTATGGTATGACTTAGAATCTACCAACCACTTCTAGGATATAACTTAGAATCTACCTACCACTTCTATGGTATGACTTAGGATCTACCTACCACTTCTAGAATATAACTTAGAATCTATTTACCACATCTAGGATTAGACTTTGAATCTACCTACCACTTCTATGGTATGACTTAGAATCTACCTACAACTTCTAGGATATAACTTAGAATCTACCTACCACTTCTATGGTATGACTTAGAATCTACCTACAACTTCTAGGATATTACTTAGAATCTACCTACCACTTCTATGGTATGACTTAGAATCTACCTACCACTTCTAGAATATGACTTAGAATCTACCTACCACTTCTAGGATATAACTTAGAATCTACCTACCACTTCTATGGTATGACTTAGAATCTACCTACCACTTCTAGGATATAACTTAGAATCTACCTACCACTTCTATGGTATGACTTAGAATCTACCTACCACTTCTAGGATATAACTTAGAATCTACCTACCACTTCTAGAATATAACTTAGAATCTACCTACCACTTCTAGAATATGACTTAGAATCTACCTACCACTTCTAGGATATAACTTAGAATCTACCTACAACTTCTAGGATATGACTTAGAATCTACCTACCACTTCTAGAATATGACTTAGAATCTACCTACCACTTCTAGGATATAACTTAGAATCTACCTACCACTTCTATGGTATGACTTAGAATCTACCTACCACTTCTAGGATATAACTTAGAATCTACCTACCACTTCTAGGATATAACTTAGAATCTACCTACCACTTCTAGGATATGACTTAGAATCTACCTACCACTTCTAGGATATGACTTAGAATCTACCTACCACTTCTAAGATATGACTTAGAATCTACCTACCACTTCTAAGATATGACTTAGAATCTACCTACCACTTCTAGGATATGACTTAGAATCTACCTACCACTTCTAGGATATGACTTAGAATCTACCTACCACTTCTAGGATATAACTTAGAATCTACCTACAACTTTTATGATATAACTTAGAATCTACCTACCACCTCTATGGTATGACTTAGAATCTACCTACCACTTCTAGGATATAACTTAGAATCTACCTACCACTTCTATGGTATGACTTAGAATCTACCTACCACTTCTAGAATATGACTTAGAATCTACCTACCACCTCTATGGCATGACTTAAAATCTACCTACAACTTCTAGGATATAACTTAGAATCTACCTACCACTTCTAGGGTATGACTTAAAATCTACCTACCACTTCTAGGGTATAACTTAGAATCTACCTACCACTTCTAGAATATGACTTAGAATCTACCTACCACTTCTAGGATATAACTTAGATTCTACCTACCACTTCTAGGATATAACTTAGAATCTACCTACCACTTCTAGGATATAACTTAGAATCTACCTACCACTTCTAGGATATGACTTAGAATCTACCTACCACTTCTAGGGTATAACTTAGAATCTACCTACCACTTCTAGGATATAACTTAGAATCTACCTACCACTTCTAGGATATGACTTAGAATCTACCTACCACTTCTAGGATATAAATTAGAATCTACCTACCACTTCTAGGATATAACTTAGAATCTACCTACCACTTCTAGGATATAACTTAGAATCTACCTACCACTTGTAGAATATAACTTAGAATCTACCTACCACTTCTAGGATATGACTTTGAATCTACCTACCACTTCTAGGATATGACTTAGAATCTACCTACCACTTCTAGGATATAACTTAGAATCTACCTACTACTTCTAGGATATGACTTAGAATCTACCTACCACTTCTATGGTATGACTTAGAATCTACCTACCACCTCTATGGTATGACTTAGAATCTACCTACCACTTCTAGGGTATGACTTAAAATCTACCTACCACTTCTAGGATATAACTTAGAATCTACCTACCACTTCTAGGATATAACTTAGAATCTACCTACCACTTCTAGGATATAACTTAGAATCTACCTACCACTTCTATGGTATGACTTAGAATCTACCTACCACTTCTATGGTATGACTTAGAATCTACCTACCACTTCTAGGATATGACTTAGAATCTACCTACCACTTCTAGGGTATAACTTAGAATCTACCTACCACTTCTAGGGTATGACTTAGAATCTAGCTACCACTTCTAGGATATGACTTAGAATCTACCTACCACTTCTAGGTATGACTTAGAATCTACCTACCACTTCTATGGTATAACTTAGAATCTACCTACCACTTCTATGGTATGACTTAGAATCTACCTACCACTTCTAGGATATGACTTAGAATCTACCTACCACTTTTAGGATATAACTTAGAATCTACCTACCACTTCTAGGATATGACTTAGAATCTACCTACCACTTCTAGGATATGACTTAGAATCTACCTACCACTTCTAGGATATAACTTAGAATCTACCTACCACTTCTAGGATATAACTTAGAATCTACCTACCACTTCTAGGATATGACTTAGAATCTACCTACCACTTCTAGGATATAACTTAGAATCTACCTACCACTTCTAGGATATAACTTAGATTCTACCTACCACTTCTAGGATATGACTTAGAATCTTACCTACCACTTCTATGGTATGACTTAGAATCTAGCTACCACTTCTAGGATATTACTTATAATCTACCTACCACTTCTCGGTATGACTTAGAATCTACCTACCACTTCTAGGGTATAACTTAGAATCTACCTACCACTTCTAGGGGTATAACTTAGAATCTACCTACCACTTCTAGGATATGACTTAGGATCTACCTACCCACTTCTAGGATATGAACTTAGAATCTACCTACCACTTCTAGGATATGACTTAGAATCTACCTACCTCTTCTAGGGTATAACTTAGAATCTACCTACCACTTCTAGGGTATGACTTAGAATCTAGCTTACCACTTCTAGGATATGACTTAGAATCTACCTACCACTTCTAGGTATTGACTTAGAATCTACCTACCACTTCTAGGGTATAACTTAGATCTACCTACCACTTCTATGTTATGACTTAGAATCTACCTACCACTTCTAGGATATGACTTAGAATCTACCTACCACTTCTAGGATATAACTTAGAATCTACCTACCACTTCTAGGATATGATTTAGAATCTACCTACCACTTCTAGGATATAACTTAGAATCTACCTACCACTTCTAGGATATGACTTAGAATCTACCTACCACTTCTAGGATATAACTTAGAATCTACCTACCACTTCTAGGATATAACTTAGATTCTACCTACCACTACTAGGATATGACTTAGAATCTACCTACCACACTTCTATGTTATGACTTAGAATCTACCTACCACTTCTAGGATATAACTAGAATCTACCTACCACTTCTATGGTATGACTTAGAATCTACCTACCACTTCTATGGTATGACTTAGAATCTACCTACCACTTCTAGGATATGACTTTAGAATCTACCTACCACTTTTATGGTATTACTTAGAATCTACCTACCACTTCTATGGCATGACTTAGAATCTACCTACCACTTCTAGGATATGACTTAGAATCTACCTACCACTTCTATGGTATGACTTAAAATCTACCTACCACTTCTAGGGTATAACTTAGAATCTACCTACCACTTCTAGAATATGACTTAGAATCTACCTACCACTTCTAGGATATGACTTAGAATCTACCTACCACTTCTAGGATATAACTTAGAATCTACCTACCACTTCTATGGTATGACTTAGAATCTACCTACCACTTCTAGAATATGACTTAGAATCTACCTACCACTTCTAGGATATGACTTAGAATCTACCTACCACTTCTAGGATATACTTAGAATCTACCTACCACTTCTAGAATATGACTTAGAATCTACCTACCACTTCTAGAATATGACTTAGAATCTACCTACCACTTCTAGAATATGACTTAGAATCTACCTACCACTTCTAGGATATAACTTAGAATCTACCTACCACTTCTAGGATATAACTTAGAATCTACCTACCACTTCTAGAATATGACTTAGAATCTACCTACCTCTTCTAGGATATAACTTAGAATCTACCTACACTTCTATGGTATGACTTAGTATCTACCTACCAACTTCTAGGATATAACTTAGGAATCTACCTACCACTTCTAGAATATGACTTAGATTCTACCTACCACTTCTAGGATATGACTTAGAATCTACCTACCATCTTTTATGGTATTACTTAGAATCTACCTAACACTTCTATGGCCAACTTAGAATCTACCTAGAATCTACCTACCACTTCTAGGATATAACTTAGAATCAACCTACCACTTTTATGACTTTAGAGAATCTACCTACCACTTCTATGTATCTACCTACCACTCTAGATATAACTTAGAATCTACCTACCACTTCTAGGATCTACCACCACTTATGACTTAGAATCTACCTACCACTTCTAGGATATAACTTAGAATCTACCTACCACTTCTATGGTATGACTTAGAATCTACCTACCACTTCTAGAATATGACTTAGAATCTACCTACAACTTCTAGGATATAACTTAGAATCTACCTACCCACTTCTATGGTATGACTTAGAATCTACCTACCACTTCTAGAATATAACTTAGAATCTTACCTACCACTTCTAGGATATAACGTAGAATCTACCTACTACACTTCTATGGTATGAACTTAGAATCTACCTACCACTTCTAGAATTATGACTTCTTAGAATCAACCTTACCCACTTCTAGGAATGGAATATAACTTAGAATCTACCTACCAACTTATAGAATATGACTTAGAATCTACCTACCACTTCTAGGATATAACTTAGAATCTACCTACCACTTCAAGAATATAACTTAGAATCTAAGAATCTACCTACCACTTCTAGGATATAACTTAGAATCTACCTACCACTTCTAGAATATGACTTAGAATATCTACCTTACCACTTCTAGGATATGACTTAGAATCCTACCTACCACTTCTATGGTTATGACCTTAGAATCTACCTACACACTTCTCAGAATATGACTTAGAATCTCTACCTACCACTTTCTAGAATATATACTTAGAATCTACCTTAACCATCTTCTAGGATAATAACTTAGAGAATCTACCTACCACTTCTATGGTATTACTTAGAATCTACCTACCACTTCTATGGTATGACTTAGAATCAACCTACCACCTTCTAGAATATGACTTAGAGAATCTACCTACCACTTCTAGAATTATGACTTAGAAATCTACCTACCACTTCTAGGATATGACTTAGAGATCTACACTACCACTTGCCATGGTATTGACTTAGAATCTACCTACCACTTCCTAGGATATGACTTAGAATCTACCTACCACTTCCATGGTATGACTTAGATATCTACCTACCACTATCTAGGATATGACTTTAGAATCTACCTACCACTTTCTATGGTATGACTTAAAACTCTACCTACCCACTTCTAGAATATGACTTAGAATCTCCCAACCTACCACTTCTATGGATATGACTTAGAATCTACCTACCACTTCTAGGATATGACTGTTAGAATCTACCTACCACTTTTATGGTATTACTTTAGAATCTACCTACCACTTCTAGGATATGACTTAGAAATCTTACCTACCACTTTTAATGGTATTACTTAGAATCTACCTACCACTTCTAGTGATATGACTATAGAAATCTACCTACCACTTTTTATGGTATTACTTAGAAAGTCTACCTACCACTTCTAGATATGACTTAGAATCTACCTACCACTTCTTATGGTATGACTTAGAAATCTACCTACCATTCTAGGATATAACTTTATATTCTACCTACCACTTCTAGAATATGACTTAGAATCTACCTACCAGCTTCTAGGATATTGAAACTTAGAATCTACCTACCACTTCTAGAATATTGAACTTAGAAATCTACCTACCACTTCTAGGATATAACTTAGAATCTACCTACCACTTCTATGGATATTGAACTTAGAATCTACCTACCACTTTCTATGGTATGACTTTAAAAATCTATCCTAGCCACTTCTAGGTATATGACCTTAGAATCTACCTACCACTTCCTTGGATAATGACTTAGAATCTACCTACCACTTCCTATGGTATGGACTTAGAATCTACCTACCACCTTTTTAAGGTATTACTTAGAAAATCTACCTACCACTGTCTAGGAATATTGAACTTAGAATCTACCTACCTCTTTTTATGGAATATTACTTAGGATCATACCTAACACTTTTAGGATATGACTTAGAATCTACCTACCACTTTTATGGTATGACATAGAATCTATCCTACCACTTCTATGGTGATGACTGTAGAATCTACCTACCACTTCTAGGATATGACTTAGAATCTACCTACCACTTCTTATGGTATGACTTTAAATCTACCTACCACTTCTAGGGTATACACTTTAGAATCTACCTACCACTTATAGAATTATGATTTAGAATCTACCTACCACTTCTAGGATATAACTTAAGAATCTACCTACCACTTCTATGGTATGATCTTAGGAAGTCTACCTACCACTTCTAGGATATGGACTTAAAATCATACCTACCAACTTCTAGGGTGATTATAACTTAGAAATCTACGCTACCCACTTCATAGGATATGACTTAAAATCTACCTACTCACTTCTTAGGATATGTACCTTAAAATCAACCTGCCACTTCTATGGTTATGACTTAGGATCTACCTACCACTACTAGGATATGACTTTAAAAAAAATACATCTACCTACCACTTACTAGGGTATAACTTAGAATACTACCTACTACCACTTCTAGAAATAAGTACTTAGAAATCTACCTACCACTTCTTAGGATATAACGAAGAATCATACCTACCACTTCCCTATGGTTGATTCCATAAAATCTACCTTACCACTTCTAGGGTATGACTTAGAATCTACCTACCACTTCTAGAAATAATGACTTAGAATCTACCTACCACTTCCTATTGTATAAACCCCTTAGAAATCAACCTACCACTTCTATGGGTATGGACTTAAAATCTACCTAACCACTTCTAGAATATTGAACTTAGAACTATACCTACCACTTCTAGGATATAACCTTAGAATCTACCTACCACTTCTATGGTATGACTTATAAAATCTAACCTACCACTTCTAGAATATGACTTAGAAATCTACCTGCCTACTTCTAGGATATGACTTACAATCTACCTACCACTTCTTAGGATATACTTAGAATCTACCCTACCACTTCTATGGTATGACGTTAAAATCTACCTACCACTTCTAGAATATGACATAGAATCTACCTACCACTTCTAGAAAAATATGAAACTTAGAATCTACCTACCACTTCTAGGAATATGACATAGAATCTACCTACCACTTCTAGAATATGACTTAGTAATCTACCTACCACTACTAGGAATTATGGACTTAGAAATCTACCTACCACTTCTAGAATATGACTTAGAATCTACCTACCACTTCTATGGAATATGACTTAAAATCTACCTACCACTTCTAGGAATATGACTTAGAATCTACCTACCACTTCTAGGGAATAACGACTTTAGAATCTTCCTACCGACTTCTAGAATATGACCTTAGAATCAACCTACCACTTCTAGGATAATGACATTAGAAATCTACCTACCACTTACTAGGGGTATAACTTTTTAGATCTACCTACCAACTTCTAATGGTATGACTTAAAATCTACTCTACCACTTCTAGAATATGACTTAGAATCTACCTACCACCATCTAGGAATATAACTTAGAATCTACCTTACCACTTCTATGGTATGACTTAAAATCTAAGTACCACTTTCTAGAAATATGAACTTTAGGAAATCTAACCAGCCACTTCTATTGGATATGACTTAGAATTCCTACCTACCACATTCTAGGATATGACTTAGAATCTACGCTACCACTTCAAATGGTATGACTTAGAATCTACCTACCAATTTCTAGGATCATGAACTTAGAATCTACCTACCACTTCTCTAGGAATATGACTTAGAAATCTACTACCAACTTCTATGGTATGAAACTTAGAATCTACCATACAACTTCCCATGGATTTTGACTTAGAATAATCTAACCTACCACTTTTATGGTATATACTTAGAATCTACCGTACCACTTCTAGAAATATCACTTAGAATCTACCTACCACTTCTATGAATATGACTTAGAATCTACCTACCACTTCTATGGATATGGGACTTAGAATCTACCTACCCACTTCAAAGATATAACTTAGAATCCACCTACCACTTTCTAGGTTATGACTTAGAATACAACCTACTCACTTCTAGGATATGACTTAGAATCTACATACCAACTTCCAATGGTATGACTTAGATCTACCTACCACTTCCATGTATGACTTAGAACTACCTACCACTCAAGGGATATAACTTTAGGAATCTACCTACCACCTCTATGGATTTAACTTAGAATCTACCTACCACTTCTATGGTATATGACTTAGAATCTAACCTACCACTTTCAAGGAATATAACTAAGAATCTACCTACCAACTTCTAGTAGATATAACTTAGAATCTAACCTACAACTTCTATGGTAATGACTTAGAATCTACCTACCACCTTCTATGTTGGATGACTTAGAATCTACCTACCACTTCTAGGAATTATGTATGACTTAAAATCTACCCTACCACTTCTCATGATAAACATAGATATCTACCTACCACTTTCTAGGGATATAACTTAGAATCTACCTACCACCTCTATGTATGAACTTAGGATTCTACCAACAATTCTAGGAATTATAACATTAGAATCTACCTACCACCTCTATGGTATGGACTTAGGAATCTTACCTACCACTTCTAGGATATGACTTAGAAATCAACCTACTCACTTCGTATGGGTATAACTTAGAATCTACCTACCACTTCTAGAATATGACTTAGAATCTACTACCTACCACTTCTATGATATAACTTAAGAATCTACCTACCACTTCTACGGATATAAACTTAGAATCTACCTACCACTTCTAGAATATAACCTAGAATCTACCTAACCTACTTCTAGACTATAACTTAGAATCTCACCTACCATCTTCTAGGATTAACTTAGATCTAACCTACCCTTCTCAATGGTAGGACTTAGCATTCCTACCTTACCACTTCTAGAATATGACTTAGAATTAACTACCTACCACTTCTAGAAATATAACTTCAGAATCTAACCTACCACACTTCTAGAATAATAACGTATAATCTACCTACCACATCTATGGTATATTAACTTTAGAATCAACCTTACCACTTCTATGGTATGTACTTAGAATCTACCTACCACTCCTCTAGAATATGTCTTAGTAATCTACCTACAACTTCTAGAATATAACTTAGAACCTACCACTTCTAGAATATTACTTAGAATCTACCAACCACTTCTAGGGATATAACTTAGAATCTACCTACCAACTTCTATGATATGACTTAGAATCTACCTACCACTTCTAGAAGAAACTGTAGAAATCTACCTACCACTTCTTTGGATTAAACTAGCCCCTAGAATCTACCTACCACTTCTATGGTATGACTTAGAAATTATCCTACCTATAACTTAGAATCTACCTTTCTAGGGTATATTACTTAGAATCTACTACTACCAACTCTCCATAGGGTATGACTTAGAATCTACCTACACACTTCTAATGGATATGACTTAGAATTCTACCAACCCACTTCTATGGTATGACTTAGGAATCTAACCTACCACTTCTAGATTAGGACTTAGATATTCTACCTACCACTTCTCACTTCTAAGGGAATATGGACTTAGAAGTTCTTACCTATACCACTTACTAGGATATGACTTAGAATCTACCTACCACTTTTATGGTATTACTTACTTAGAATCTACCAAACCAACTTCTAGAATATGACTTAGGAATCTACCATACCACTTCCTAGGATATGACGTTTAAAATCTACCAACCAACTCTTCAACTTCTAGGATACCACTTACAGAATCTACCTACCACTTCTATGGGTATGGACTTAGGATCTCTACCTACCACTTCTTAGGGAATATAACTTAGAATCTATTTACCACATCTAGGATTATGACTTTGAAATCTAAACTACCACTTCTATGGTAATGACTTAGAATCTACCTACAAAAACACTTCTAGGATTATAACTTAGAATCTACCTACCACTTTCTAATGGTAGAACTTAGAATCTACCAAACCACTTCTAGGTATAATAACTTAGAATCATACCTACCACTTCTATGGTATGACCTTAGGATAACTACTCTACCACTTCTAAGAATATAACTTAGAATCTATATACCTTTACCACAATCTAGGATATTAGACTTTGAATCTACCTACCACTTCTCTGGGGTATGACTTAGAATCTACCCTACAACTTCTAGGATATAACTTAGAATTCTACCTACCACTTTCTATGGTATGACTTAGAATTCTACCTACAACTTCTAGGGCTTTATTACTTAGCATCTACCTAACCACTTCTATGGTAGATCTTAGAAATCTACCTACTCACTTCTAGAAATATGACTTAGAATCTACCTACCCACTTCTAGGGTATGACTTTAGAAATCTACACTGACCACTTCTAGGAAATAACTTAGAATCTTACCTACCACTTCTATGGATATGACTTAGAATCTACCTACCACTTCTAGGATATAAACTTAGAATCCTACCTACCACTGTCTAGGGTATGACCATTAGAAATCTACCTACCAACTTCTAGGAAATAACTTAGGAATCAACCTACCACTATCTAAGAATATAAACTTAGAATCTACCTACCACTTCTAGGATATGACTTAGAATCTACCTACCACTTCTAGGATGATGAACTTAGAATCTACCTACAACTTCTAGGATATAGACTTAGAAATCTACCTACCACTTTCTAGGATATAAACTTAGAATCTACCTACCGACTTCTATGGTATAACTTAGAAGTCGACCCTACCACTTTCTTAGGGATTTGACTTAGAATCTTACCTAACACTTCTAGGATATAACTTAGAATCTACCAACCCACTTACTAGGATATAACTTAGAATCTACCTTTCCACTTCTAGGAAATGACTTAGAATCTACCTACCACTTCTAGGATCAAGACTTAGAATCTACGCCTACCACTTCTAGAGATATGAGACATTAGAATACCTACCTACCACTTCTAGGATCATGACCTTCTAGAATCTACCTACCACTTCTAGGATATGACCTTAGAAACAACCTACCACTTCTAGGAATATGACATCGAATCTACCTACCACTTCTAGGATATAAACTTAGAATCAACCTACAACTTTCTATGAAATAAAACTTAGAATCTACCTTACCACCTCTATGGTAATGTCTTAGTATCTACCTACCACTTCTAGGATATGAACTTAGAATCTACCTACCACTTCTATGGTATATGACTTAGAATCTACCTACCACTTTCAAGAATATGACTTTAGAATCTACCTAACCACCTCTATTGGGTATGACTTAAAATCTACCTACCACTTCTTATGGTATGACTTAGAATCTACCTTACCTACTTCTATGGTATGACTTAGAATCTACCTACCACTTCTATTGTATGACTTAGAATCTACCTACCACTTCTAGGGATATGAACTTAGAATCTACCCTACCCCACTTCTAGGAAGTATAACTTAGGATTCTACCTACCACTTCTAGGATATAACTTAGAATCTACCTACCACATCTAGGAATATAACTTAGAATCTACCCTACCACTTCTTAGGATATGACTTTAGAATCTACCTACCACTTCTAGGGTATATAACTTAGAAATCTACCTACCACTTTTCTAGGATATAACTTAGAATCTACCTACCACTTCTAGGATATGACATTAGAAGTCTGACCCTACCACTTCTAGGATATAAGATTAGAATCTACCTACCACTTCTATGGTAATTGAACTATAGAATCTTTTTTTTTTTACCTACCACTTGCTGGAATATAACTCTTAGAATCAACCTACCACTTGTAGGAATATAACTTTAGAATCTACCTACCACTTCTAGGATATGACTTTGAATCTACCTACCATTCTAGGATATGACTTAGATCTACTAACACTTCTATGGATATATAACTTAGAATCACTACTACTACTTCTTAGGATATGACTGTAGAATCTACCTACTCACTTCTTATGGTATGACTTTGAATTCTACCTACCACCTCTTTGGTATGACTTAGAATCTACCTCTACCACCTTTCTATGTGATTATGACTTAAAATCTATACCTACCACTTCTAGGACTATATCAACTTAGAATCTACCTACCACTTTTAGGATATAACTTAGAATCATACCTACCACTTCTAGGATATAACTTAGAAATCTACCTACCCCACGTACCCGGCTTATTCTAATGGTTTGACTTAGAATAATACCTAACCACTTCTATGGTATGTCTTAGAATCTACCTACCACTTTCTAGGATATGACTTAGAATCTAGCCATACTACACTTTCTAGGGTATTAACTTTAGAAATCTACCTACCACTTCTAGGGTTATGGGACTTAGAGAATCTAGCTACCACTTCTAGGATATGACTTAGAATCTACCTACCACTTCTAGGTATGACTTAGAATCTACCTACCACTTCTATGGTAATGTAATTCTGACTACCAACTTAGAATCTACCTTCCACTTCTATGGTATGACCTTAGAATATCTACCTACCACTTCTAGGATATTGACTATAGAATCTACCTACACATACTTCTAGGTTATGACATTAGGTATCTACCTACCACGTTCTAGGATATAACTTTAGAATCTACCTACCACTTCTTGGATATGAACTTAGAATCTACCTACACTTCTAGGATTATGACTTAGAATCTACATACCACTTTCTAGGGATAAAACTTTGCATCTACCTACCACTTCTAGATATCTACTACCACTTCTAGGATATAACTTAGATGATCTACCTACCACTTCTAGGATATGACTTAGAATCTACCTACCCACTTCTAGGATATAACTTAGAATCTACCTACCACTTCTAGGATTATAACTTAGATTCTAAATACCAACTTCTAGGTATGACTTAGAAATCTAACCTACCACTTCTATGGTATGACTTAGAATCTACCTACCTTCTAGGATATAACTTAGAAATCTACCTACCACTTCTAGGGTATGACTTAATCTAGCTTCCCATCTAGGTTATGACTTAGAATCTACCACTTCCTAGGTATTGACTTAGAACCTTCCACTTCTAGGGTATTACTTAGATCCTACCACCATTCTATGGTTATGAATATTATCCGAACCCCCTACCTACCAACTTCTATGGATATGACTTAGAATCTACCTACCACTTCTATGATATAACTTAGAATCTACCATACCAACTTCTAGGGTATCTCAACTAGAAATCTACCTACCACTTCTAAGGATAACGACTTAGAATCCTACCTACCACTTCATATGGTTATGACGTGAATTACTGACCCACTTCTAGACCTATTAGATTTAACCTACCAAACATTCTAGGATATTTACTTAGAACTCTCATACCTAATACCACTTCTAGGATATGACTATAGAATCTACCTAACAACTTCTATGTATGACATATTCTACCTACACTTAGAATAACTTTAGAATCTACACTACCACTCTAGGGTATGACTTAGAATCTACCTACCACTTCTAGAATAATAGATACTTACCACTTCTTGGATATCTACCTACCTACTTCTAGGTAATAAACTTAGAATCTACCTACCACTTCTAACTGGTAGCTTCAGAAACTTATAGAATCCTACCTACCACTCCATAGGTATATAACTCTAGAAATCTACCTACCACTTCTTTAGGGTTTAACTAGGATACATCCACTTCTAGAATGATGACTTAGAATCTACCTACCAACTTTCTATCATAAGATATGAACTACCTAGAATCATACCTACCACTTCTAGGATATGACTTAGGGTATGACTTAGAACGCTAACCTTACCAAACCTCTTCTATGGAATATGACTTAGACGAATCTACCCATTCACCACTTGAATCTAGACCTACCACTAGGTATATACATTAGAAACCCCCCATCCCCCCCTAACCTAGGAATATGTCTTACTTTCTAGAATATAAACTTAGAATCTACCACCCACTTTCAGTGATATAACTTAGAATCTACC